>CM044896.1:84638511-84925587 GCA_024500145.1 Gentiana dahurica var. dahurica
TGGAGGATGTGAGATCATCACTCCATGCTCGAGAGCTACGCCATAAGGCATCTGGTTCTGGGACAGACAGTCAGTCTGCTGGATTGGTGGCTAGTGGAATCAGCAGGGGGACATGAAATTCTGGAAAGAAGAGATCCAAGAGAACTTCCAAGGGTCCTAAAGCTAAGGATGTCTGTAACTACTGCAAGGAGCAGGGACATTGGAAAAATGAATGTCCAAAAAGGAAGAAGCAGCAGGGTGCCCAGGCTTTGGCAGAACAAGACACCAACTCTGAAGAAGATCGGGCCTTAGTAGTTTCACCGGTAAGCCACCCTTCTCCACCAGTTTTCCACCATCAGCAACATCAGACCTTTTATCCACCACCAGTAGGTCACACTCCTCGACCTACTATACCCCTTTCAACATGTTTTGATCACCAGAAAGGCTTTGGTTATCCACCCTACGGTTTCTATCAACCACCACCATACCAACAACAGCCTTACCAGCAACAAATACCTTTTGGATACCAACCAGTTCCACCAGTTAGACCGGCTTTTGAGCAAGCACCATCAGTGGATTGGTACACAAGGCTAAGAAGGAACCGAGTTCAAGACTTCTTTAGGAATGTGGAACAATCAAAGGTTGAAGAGTGGTTAAGGAGTTTGGAGAAGGCTTGCAGGAACATAAACGTCCCTGAATCTCAGATGGCCCAGTTGGCAGTTGGTTTTCTTTTGGGTGCAGCTGAAGCTTGGATTGATGCTTTAGAGAGAAGTAACGGAAAAGTGATTGATTGGGAAGGCTTCAAAGTTATGTTTTATAATGAGTATTTCCCAGCAACAGTGCAAGTAGACAAGGCGAGTCAGTTCTTAAAACTTAAGCAGGATGTTCATTTGACGGTATCCCAGTATACCAACAAGTTTAATGAGTTGGGAAGGTTTTACCCTGAGCTTATGAAGGTCGAAGAGAGGAAGATGACACTTTACAAAGAGGGATTATCCCATGAGATACAATCTGGTCTGTTGGGTTTCACAGTAAGGAATATGGCAAAACTTATGAATAAAGCACTGGAAGTTGAGACCTTCAGGAAAAAGGCCACCATGGTTATTGTCGTTAAGAGAAATTTTGGAACAAGTCAATGCTACAACCTAGGAGCACTGTAGCAGAACGCAAAGAAGACAGCTCTTTCGGCAGCTACACCGACCATAGGTGCACCACAGTGCCCGAAGTGCAAGAGAGCTCATGCCGGTGAGTGCCGAGTTCATGTAAATTGTTGTTATCTCTATGGAGAAACGGGACATTTTGCTAAGACCTGTCCGACAAAGAGAGCTTCTAGTAATCAGAAGCAGGGAAATGGAAGAGGCGGCCCAAGTCACACAATTCGAGTCTTTGCAGTAGATGCTGAGTATGCTGAGGCAGACGACAATGTTATTTCTGGTACCTTTATTGTTTATTTTGATTTATTAGAGTACTTTTATAGCACGATGTAAATCATGTTGTATTTGTATTTAAATAAATGAATTAACATCATAGGTACAATAATTTTAGACAACTTAGCAGTTACGGCATTGTTTGATACGTGAGCATCTAACACCTTTGTGTCAACTAAGATAGCTAAGAAGTTTAACTTACTAATGGAAACTTTAAGAAACACCTTGGAAATAACAACACCATTAGGAAAAGTGACTAAGTTAGCCAAGTTGATTCCTCAAGTGGATGTGCGAGTAGGAGCATATCGATGTAAAAGTGACTACAGTTTTGGACTTTCGGATTTCGATGTAATTCTAGGAATAGATTGGCTATCCGAGAATTATGTTCACTTAGATTGTAGAGATAAGAGAGTGACCTTTAAAGTACCTGGGAAATCGGCTAAGACTTATCAAGGTAATGTTTACAAGCCTAGTAAGAAGCGTCACTCTATAATTTCAGCAGTTAAGGCGGTAAGAGCTTGTCAAAAGGGGTGTGAAGGCTACTTGTTATACGCAGTGGATGTGGAACAAGTGAAGCCTAAGTTAGAGGAAACCCCTGTAGTAAGGGAATACCCAGAAGTGTTTCCAGAAGAGCTACCGGGAAACATGCCGGATAGAGAAACTGAGTTTGAGATCAAGTTGGTACCAGGAGCGGCACCTGTTGCTAAGGCACCCTATAGAATGGCACCGGTTGAATTAAAAGAGTTGAAAACTCAACTTAAGGTTATGCTTGAGAGAAATATAATTCAGCCTAGTACTTCGCCTTGAGGAGCCTCTGTCTTGTTTGTCAAAAAAAAAGATGGTAGTATGAGGATGTGTATAGACTACAGAGCGCAATCTTACCATCAAGAATAAGTATCCTTTACCAAGGATTGATGATTTGATTAATTAGTTGCAAGGCAATAGAGTGTTTTCTAAGATTGATCTTAGGTCCGGTTATCACCAGTTGAAGATCAAGGTAGCAGATATACCAAATATGGCTTTCAATATGAGGTATGGACATTATGAGTTCTTGGTCAAGCTGTTTGGACTCACTAATGCTCTATCTGCATTTATGGCTTTAATGCAGCGTGTCTTCACGCCATACTTGGACAAGTTCATGATAGTATTCATAGATGATATCCTAGTATACTCTAAGGAGAGAAAGAACATGAAGAACACCTGAGGATAGTGTTGGATACCTTGAGGAAGAACCAGTTGTACGCTAAGTTCTAAAAGTGTGACTTTTGGTTGAATCAAGTTAGTTTCTTGGGTCATGTCATTTCTGGAGATGGCATCAAAGTTGATCCGGCAAAGATTGAGGCAGTTGGGAAGTGGTCCAGACCGACTACAGTTTCAGAGGTTAAAAGTTTTCTCGGTTTGGCTGGCTATTATAGGAAGTTTGTACAAGACTTCTCAATGATAGCTACACCACTTACCTGGATCACTCAAAAGAATGTGAAGTTAGAATGGACAAGTGAGTGTGAAGATGCTTTTCAGACGTTGAAGAAGTAGTTGACTACAGCCCCAATTCTAGCAGTTCCGGAGATCTTTGATAACTACGATGTTTATACTGATGCTTCGGGGCAAGGGTTAGGTTGTGTGTTGATGCAAGGAGGAAAAGTCATTGCTTATGCATCTAGGAAGTTAAAGATGCATGAGAAGAATTATCCAACACATGATCTGGAGTTGCTAGTGGTAGTGTTTGCCTTAAAGATTTGGAGGCACTACTTGTATGGAGTTAAGGCTATGATCTTCACTGACCACAAGTGTTTTGAAGTACTTTTTCACTTAGGAGAATCTGAATATGAGGCAAAGGAGATGGTTAGAGTTCGTAAATGATTACGACTTGGATATTCAGTACCATCCAGGTAAAGCCAATGTAGTGGCAGATGCTTTGACCAGAAAACCAGTGCTTGCAGTTTCAAGCATTGTAGATGTGGCAGAAAGGTTATATGGGCTGAAAATCCGGGGTTTTGATCAGATTGTAGACCGACAGTTGGTGGCACCATTGTTAGCAAGATCCGAGTTAATGGATGACATATAGGAAAAGCATGATAAAGATCCAGCTCTGGTTGATTTGAAGCGAGTTGCAAGGGAAAAGCCTACTGTGGGCTATGTCTTAGATAAGAATGGGAATCTATGGTGCCAAGACCATTTGTGTGTGACTAATGTTGGCGATTTAAGGCAAAGAATTATGGAAGAGGCACATAGGATTGCTTTTGCAGTTCATCCAGGAGCTACTAAAATGTACAGAGACTTGAAGGAAAAGTTTTGGTGGCCCTCGATGAAAGTGGAAATAGCTAAGTTTGTGGCGGAATGTGATATCTATCAGAAAGTTAAAGTAGAACATAGAAGGCTAGGAGGAATGCTTAAGCCATTAGATATCCCTGAATGGAAATGTGATAAGATCACAATGGATTTCATCACTGGTTTACCGAAGACGAAAGGTGGACGTTATGCGATTTGGGTGATTGTGGATAGATTGACCAAATCAGCCCACTTCCTACCCACCAAGGTTGATATGTCTATGAAGAAGATGACGACACTATACTTGGATAACATAGTGAAGTTACACGGAGTACCTATCTCGATAGTTTCAGATCGTGATCCGAGGTTTGTCAGTCGGTTTTGGAAGAGTTTGCAAAGGGCCTTTGGCACTAGATTGGACTTGAGTACGGCCTTTCATCCTCAGACAGATGGACAATCTGAGAGAACCAACAAAACACTTGAAGATATGCTAAGAGCTTGTGTTTTGGAAGTAGGCGGATCATGGGATTTTTACCTATCTGTAGCGGAGTTTGCCTACAAAAACAGTTACCATGAAAGCATAGGCATGCCACCGTTTGAAACTTTGTATGGGAGAAGATGTAGAACGCCGCTGTTTTGGGATGAAGTTGGGGAAAGACAAGTCACCGGGCTAGAATTGGTTGAGCAAGCGAAAGAAAGAGTTCAGTTGGTTAAGAAGAATTTGAAGGCAGCTCAAGATAGGCAGAAAAGTTGGGCGGATGTTAGAAGAAGACCTCTTGAGTTTGAAGTTGGTGAAAGAGTTTATCTACGAGCTTCACCAATGAAAGGAGTTAAACGTTTTGGACAAAAGGGAAAGTTAAGTCCAAGATATGTTGGACCTTTTGAGATTCTGTAAAGAGTTGGACCGTTGGCTCATAAGCTTAAGTTACCGGAATTGATGTCAAGAGTCCATAATGTTTTTCATGTATCAATGTTGAAGAAGTGTTTGACGAAGGGTGATGTTGAAACTACAGTTGATCCGGGAATTCTTCTAGACAATCTTGCGTATGATGAGAAACCGATCAAGATTTTGGACCGGAAGGAAAAGATGATTAAGAGATGGTTGATCCCTTTGGTTCTGGTGCAATAGAGAAATCATTCACCGAATGAGGCAACTTGGGAAGTTGAGGACGACATGATCAGCGAGTTTTCTGAGTTTTTGGACTTACTAGGTATGTTCTAGTTTCGAGGATGAAACTCCTCTTAAGGGCGGAGGAAAGTAACATTCCGATTTTCGGGAAAGGGCAGACGTGTCATTTTGCAAAAACGAAATATTATTATGCTGACTTCTTTTATCGGAGTTAAGTTTTTGAGATAAATGTATACATATATTTTCAAAAATTGTGTATATATTTTAAGAAAAATCTGATTTTTATAATATGGGAAAATAATAAGATTTATTTTTGGGATTTGTTATTTAAGGAAAATAAATTCCATTAGTTCCCATAACCAAAAAGAAATCAGAACTTTTCTCCTACCCTCTTGAAACAAAGTGTGTGAGCTTTTATGGCTGAGAGAGAGTTCTTTCAATTGCTAAGACGAATCTCTACCGTTTTCAGATCAGCGTAGAGCAGCGGAATCATCGTGAAGAGAGCGTCGATTCAACACCATAGAAGTTGGAGCTTTTCTTAAGGTATGTAATTCGACCTATCTGCTGTTTTGGGTGAGTTTGATGGATCAAAACTCATTTCTTTCGTAGTTTGTGTTAATCGAAGCGTGTGATCGAATCTAACCATTTTTGGAATTGATCACATAGGTTTTTTGTGAGAGGAAGGTTTGTTTGCTGCAGGCTTTCTGAGTTTCTGGGTTTGGAATAGGTTGCTAAAGGTAAGAAGGTCTTCTTCCTACACGTTAATTACGGTTTATATGATTTTGTTGACGTTTTGATGGTTAGAATTCATGCTACGAGTTGTTTAAGAATCATAGGATGTTATGGTCCTACAAGGGTCAAGTTTTCTGCTATTTTCTGAGTATATTGATGTTGAATAAGTTTTGGAACGATTAGGGTTCAAAAACAGAGTTTTTGGGGAGTTGCCGCACTTGGTGCGGGCGCACCAAGCCTAGTGCGGACGCACTGGACGTCCTGAACGTGAATTTTACCTTCAGAGAGTTAGTGCGGGCACACTGAAGCACGGTGCGGATGCACTGGAGCCCAGTACGGGATCACCAGACACAGGGCGGGCGCACTGGACTGCCAGATTTTGAATTTTACATACAGAGGCTCAGTGCGTGCGCACTAAACCCCTGTGTAGGCGCACTGGCCCCTATTTTGAGGACAAATGTGATTTTAAGCTAAGTAATGAGTTCTAAATGTTAATTAATCTTTGATCTAATAACATTAATTAAACTTGAACAAACCTCGATTGAGTTTCTGATTCGTTTAGTTTCAGCACCGGATGTACTATTAAAGGGAGTTGAAGTTCGGATCCGTCGGAAGGGCATGAAAGGGCTTGTGTTTTGATGAACTAGAGTTCATCAATGTCTGTGTACTTGATAGGATGGGTTGTCTAGCTGTCTAAGTGGGGGAGTAGAGTTGATAAGGTGAGTTTTACCTTGAAAATACATAGGTGGTGAGATAATAACGGATAATAATTACATAAGTGTAGTAAAAGATAAAACGTCACTTATTCTCGGTTATGTACTATTTCATATCGGCGATGTGATACGTTCATAAAAGGTGAACAACGCTACTGGCTCAAAAGGCTGAAAGGTAGAGGAGGAAATTCATCGAACGTATACGTATAACGGGGAGACCCCGGAGCTAATCGGTGCTAATCACCGATAGTTAGCAAGTATATCTTGAGGCTGATAAACGCCATGCACAATGCCCTTGAGTAATGACGTAACCAAGATAAGCTAAGCTAGAAACGTATAGTCATGAAGTGTCGATGGGCATGGAATGAACCTTAGATTGAGTCGGTCTCATAAAGATAATTATTAAAATAAAAATTGTTAAAGAGCCAAATTAAATTGTAGCCTCTACTTCTTAATATGTGCAATGTACTTACCTCAAATACATGTTTATTTATGTGTTTGGGGGAGAGAAGACGAACAGGTAAATCCAGAGTTCGAGGAGGACTTTGACGATGACGTTTAAGGACGCTGAAGTTGAAGAGTTGATTTATTCTTATTTTATTTATGTTTTAGGTTTGAAGTTTCTTTGAAAACTTTGTAACTTCTTTTAGTATACGTTTGGAGGTTTTTTGTACGTTTGAATTTTCGTTTGGTTTCTTTTTCCGATGTAATAAATGTTGCATTTCTACCTTTAGATATTGAGTATCTATTCTTGCATGTTTGGAAAAAAAAAATTACCCGAATCTTTTGCTTCCGTTTTGCTTAACTCGATACGACGTAGTAAAGGCTTACGTATAAATTGAAATCTATTTTTTATTTTATACGTGTCGAACGTTCTTTCTCCGGATAAAGACTCGGTGTCCGGGAACGGGGCGTTACAAAGACGATTTAAGCAGTTGACCGAACCATTTATGACTCATTTAGCGCTACCAGACCCGGGGTCTGAGGGACGTTACATAGAATATAGGAACACTTACATTTTTTTAACAGAAGTGTACATGGATATAAATCTGAAACTGAACTTGGTTAGAACCGTGAGTTCACACGTTGCTTTATTAAATTCACATGATGTCGATTCTAGTGAAGTGTCCACGGTATACCGAATTCAGATGCAGAAATTATTGTTGTTTGTTAGAGCAAAGAAGTAATCTTGTGGAAGCTTTTTGTTATGAATTCGAGAAGTACATAAATGGTACGAATAAAGTAATCGTTACATATTTTGAACAATACGCAGCCTTTGTAAGGTGTAAATAATATTTTTACAACTTCATTGCTGCTGTTACATGAACTCATAAAATTGTTTCATCACAGCAATTCGGTTAGCTACTGAAAGTAGGTCTGCAAATTAATGGTCGTATCATTTGTGCAAACGTGTTCATTATGCAATTTGTTAAAACTTACATGCTATTTCGTGCCATTTAGTGTGTAAACACTATATATATATATATATATATATATATATATATATATATATATATATATATATATATATATATATATATATATACTCACACACACACACATGAGAACGAAAATTACAAGTCTTGCATGTGTTTAATTTACATGTGTAATCGAGCCGAGTCCACTCCATCTAAGGTCGACTCGACTAACTCAAGCTCAATAATCGATTGAGCCATAAAAAAAATATGATCGAACTCAACTCAATCACTCGATATAAGTTGACTTTTTAATTATTCGATATAACTCGACTCGTTAATTACTCGTAAACACGATTATATTTTAAGATTTCATTTAATTTTTATAAAACATAACAAGATAGTGATCAACTCCTCAAATACTCGACTCGACTAATTAGTCATGATTGTTTCAAAAGAAAAAAAAACAAATGTCTCCACTAAAAAAAAAGAGTCATGATTTAGATAAAAAAAATCTTTAATAATGAATTTATAAAGCAAAAGTGTTTGTCATTATTATATTCATGGAAGAAAAGTGAAACACATTCTTATATTATTTTGTCGTTACAAAATATGTACAGTATTAAGGATTTCACAATACAAATATTTGTCACCAAAACCTCATCCCAAAGTCAGACCATACAATTTGTTAAATCCATTGAACCACTTGTGACAACTTCTTCTTTTTCGTCACTAATAATACAATTTGTTGTGACAAACAGAGTTATTGTCACTTGAAGCGACCCTTTTGTGAGAAATCTACTACTTGTCACTCAAGGTTTGTCATAAAATCTATTTTTTTGTAGTGAAGACAGGGAAACCATGAGTTCGTGACAGAAGTAGGAATGATATCCGGACCTCGACATCCAAATCTTGTAAAGCTTCATGGATGTTGCATCGATGGAGATTAGAAGATATTATCATCATAGATACGAATGGAGTTCAAAAGAAGATAAAGTTGTTATTCCAATATAATTTTAGCCAAAATAAATCACTTCATGTGATTATATTTATCTTTGTCTTATTATTTAAATAAATTTAGGATAGGATACGAGTTTGAATTTATTTTTTATTTTATTTTATCTCCTATATATATATATAATGGAGAAGTATTGTGATTTTCTTTATCAAGTGCTTCTTATTTAGGAGTACATGGATAACAACAATGTTTCCTGACTTCTTTTTGGTGAGAATATGTTGTAAGTCAGTGATGTCATAAGAAAATTACTTATAATCTTCACACAATTATGTACACATATCAGGCTAAACACTGAGCTTTTTGTTACAAATGCATAGGCCAAGATTCTGAGTCCATTATAAAGTTGGATTGGCCGACAAGGAGGAATATTCGCCTTGGTGTAGCCCGAGTGTTGGCTTACCTCCATGAGGAATCAATACTCAAATTGGTACATAGAAACATCAAGCCAAGCAACATCTTTCTTGATAAGGACATGAGCTCTAAAATCTCGGACTTTGGGCTAGCAAAGCTCTATGAAGAATGTCGTAGCGATATCAGTACACGGGTTGATGGAACTTTGTAAGTTTCTATTTGAGGGAAAACAATGTGTGAAGTGTTATTGACATGTTCCACATATCTATTTCAGGACTTCGAAATCACATAATCTTGTAAGAATTGTAACTCCAGGATTCTCCAGAATTGTGTGGCTTGTGCTCAGCCTGTGTGCATGCGGCGGGCGGCAGGCGTGCATGTGTGTGCGTTTATTTTAATGTATAGCTACATGCATATATATAAGTAAATGCAAATATATTTATGGGCATGCATACGGAGGACGGCGGCATGCGAGCGGCACTGGCTCCATGTACAATGATATGAGTCAACTGACCCCCTAAATTAAATATATATACATTTCTATGTATATTTTTACGCAATTTAAAATTTTTATACACTAACATATACTGATTAACTGGCCTGCTATTATTTTTAAATATTCATCCTTGATCCGTAATCATGGAGAGGGTCAATTGACCCATATCATTGTACATGGAGCCAGCCAGTGCCGCTTGTATGCCACCGTCCTCTGTACTCATGCCCATAATTATATTTGCATTTACTTATATATGCATGCATCCATATCCACATTAAAACATACGCACTCACATGCACGCCTGCCGCTTGCACGCAGGCCACGCACACACCGCACAATTCTGGACAATCCTAGGGCCACAATTCTTGTAAGAGATTCTACGAATTCAAAGTCCTGAAATAGATTTGTGGAACATGTCATAACACTTTCATAGATTTTTTCCACATAAGAAACTTACATAGTTCCACCAACCCGCGTACGGATATGGCTACGGCCTTCTTCATAGAGCTTTGCTAGCCCAAAGTTAGAGATTTTAGCGTTCAGGTCTTTATCAAGTGTCAACGGTGACTTGATCTCTGCATCTGGTGGAACTAAATCAAGGTTCAGCTGAGGATGATATCCTGCTGATCGAGAGTATTCAAGTTTGGGAAGACAGCTGAGTGAAGTGTCAGCTGAGGTTCATCTGTGAGCAGAGTAGTCTGTTGAGTCTGTTGAATACAGCTGGATTCTACAGCCTGGTCTGATTAGTTACATATCTGGTAACTCAGCTGGGGTCCACATTGTAGGATGTAATATCGCCGGATGGATCTAAGATCCACCCGATTAAGCAGCGGAAGATATTAGATCTAGATCTAAACAAACAAAATACATGAATAATAAATCTAACCTACGAGGGGGTTTAGATTAGCAACATTTTATGGTGAAAGAACGCCAAGAACAAAAGGTCAATCCAAGCTAGTTGAGAAGCCAAAGTCTTCCAACGTGTGTCTCCAAACACCACCATGTGGATGGTGTTTCAAGCCGCCGGACCTCCTCGATATGCTACCTTAGAAAACCTGAATTTTTCTAAAACTCAAAACCCTTAGTAAATAGCCGAAAATTCTAGGCTATGTTACTACCAATATTTCGTATGATGACTTGTGATTTTTAGGCTTAGGAGTACTCTTTTTATATATGAGAGAAATCCTAGTCTCCAATGCATTATTTAATTAATACAAAATCAATTAAAATAATCATTTTTTCTAAAAAGATAAATCTAGAATATTCCTAAATTAATAAGCATATATAAAAGATTTTCTTTTCCTTAAATTATTGAACAAATAAATAATTTAATCACTTGTCTTATTATTTATCAAGAAAACTAATTTCCCAACAAATAATTCACAACAAATTTCGGCAAAACCCTAAGGGAATAGGGCCACACGAAATTATCATCACATTGGGCCGAGTCCACGAAAAAATTTCTTTTCCATGTATTTAATTATCTAGTCCAACTAAACAACTAATCCACATATCAATTAAACAGTCCAATCCAACTAATTAATTTTAATTGTGGTGAAACGACGAGAAAACGTATATGCTATATTAGGAGCCACGTCGGGGACCATGGACCCATATTCAGTAGCTACAATAAGTTGAAAAAAATTATTCGCCTGACCGAACAATAATATTCAATCTATTAATTCCGGGATTACACCACCACAAACCCGAAAATGAACTCTGCCGAATATAGATATAAACTTACACTCAACCATGAGTTGATAAGCGTCCACTGATATAATCATTACATACGGATAAATGCTCCATAGACTGTTCGTCACGATTCGGGATATCTCCGTAAACCCTTCTCGAAACCTCTTATCCTTATTTACCATTAACCCCTAGCGATCAATTAGTTAATAACTAATATAATATGAACTGGCGCCATCGATCAGTTTCTGGGGTTAACAAATAAGGGAATTGTCTGTCTACTTCCCGAGGGAAGGAATGGATTCCATATCTGTGATAGCACAGACTACTCACTCATCTTAGAGTAGAGCCAACGAGAAGTCTTGGACCACATACTACGCAGTGATCCTACCCTAGTCTAAAAAGTCGTCTGTGATCACCTCAGGAGTGAGATTAATCCATATATGATCATCTTGTGATTCGATAAGACTTCTCGATCATGGAATTATATCGAGAACTGAAATCAAATCGGTCCAGCCCTATATGATTATCATCATATATAAATGCCCCACTAGGTACCCTATTACCGACAGTCCGAATAAGACTGTCACACCTAAAGTGTTATGGGCACATTATTAGCAAATTAATCTTGAGGCCCGTACTCAGATTAATAAACGCTACGGACTAAGTTAATTTTAAGTACATCTCACTAACTCAATCCTCTTGTGTATAGCCATATACTGAGTTTTGTGATTACATAAACGAGGTACTTAGGGTTTTCAGTAGTGTCTTAATTATAAGCATACATGCATATAATAAGATGAATTATTAATTCTGTCATAAAAACAATTAGATAATTGTCTTTCGGGCACTACACCTAACAATCTCCCACTTGCACGAAAAGAAAGTGGATTAATTGTTTTAGAGCACACCCTTTATATATATATCTACAACATTCTCCCACTTGCTCAAAACAAGTGAGACATAACTCAGTGTATGGCTATACACACGAGGATTGAGTTTGTGAAATATACTTAAAATTAACTTAGTCCATAGCGTTTATTAATCTGAGTACGGGTCTCAAGATTAATTTTCTAATAACGCGCCCAGAACACTTTAGGTGTGACAGTCTTATCCAGACTGTCGGTAATAGGGTACCTAATAGGGCATTTATATATGATGATAATCATATAGGATCGACCGATTTGATTTGAGTTCTCGATATAATTCCGTAATCGAGAAGTCTTATCGAATCACAAGATGATCATATATGGATTAATCTCAATCCCGAGGTGATCACTGACAACTACTTAGACTAGGTAGGGTTTGATGTGTTAGTAAGGAGCACTTCTTAGTATGTGTTCCAACACTTCTCGTTGGCTCTATTCTAGGATGAGTGAGTAGTCGGTTATCACGATATGGAATCCATTCATTCCTCGAAGTAGGAAGTAGAAGCTTCCTTATTTGTTAACCATAGATCGATCAATCGCCAAGTTCATATTTATTAGTTATGAACTAATTGATCACTAGGGGTTAATGGTAAATAAGGATAATATGTTTCGAGAAGGGTTTACGGAAATATCCCGAATCAAGTGAAATAAAGATTTATCCATATGTAATGATCATATCGTGAACGCTTATCAACTCATAGGTGAGTGTAAGTTTATATGTATATTCATAGAGAGTTCGGGTTTATGGTGGTGTAATTCGAATTAATAGATTGAATATAATTGTTCGTCCGACGAATAATTTTATTTAATTTATTGTAGCATCTTGAATATGGGTCCATGGTCCCCGACGTTGCTCCAATATAGCATATATGATTTCTCGTCGTTTTCACCTCAATTATAATTAAATAGTTGGATTGGACTGTTTAATTGATATGTGGATTAATTGTTTAGTTGGACTAGATAATTAAATACATGGAAAGAAATTTTTCGTGGACTGCCCAAGATGATAAAAAATGCGTGAAGCCCTTTTGTCCTAGGGTTTGGGGGCATATTTTTATCTATTATTTGTTGAGGAATTAGTTTTCTTAATAAATAATAAGACATGTGATTAAATTATTTATTTGTTAAATAATTGGAAAAGAAAATCTTTTATATATTCTTATTAATTTAGGAATATTTTAGATTTATCTCTTTAGGAAAATTATTATTTCAATTGATTTTGTATTAATTAAATAAATCCTTGGAGGACAAGGATTACTCTCCTATATAAAGAGAGTTCCCCCAAGCCTTTTGACAATTTCATAACACACATATTGAGTAGTAAAATAGCTTTGATATTTCGGCTCTTTTACCAGGGTTTGGAGTTTTAGAAAAACTTCGGGTTTTTAAGGTAGCATATCAAGGTGGTCCGGCGGTTTGAAACACCATCCACTTGGTGTTGCTTGGAGATACACGCAGAAGACGGTGGCATCTCATTGGATCGAGTAGCTTGGATTGGAGATTGTTCTTCACGTTTATACACCATAAAAAGGTAAACAATCTAAACCCCTTGTAGTTTAGATTTAATTTTCATGTATTTTGTATACGCTAGATCTAAATCGATGCATTCGCTGCGTAATCGGGTCCATCTATGATTGATCCGACGATATTACATCCAATAAGTGGAATAAGAGCCTTAGATCTAACGATCAAAGTATATGAATTTTAGATCTAGGAGTGAAATAACATGTTTTAGATGTTTTTATTTCATTTTCTTATGATTTTCAAATTTTATCATCATGCATGCTTGTGAATGTTGTGGTTGAAGAGATGGATTGGGGTTGGTAATGTATACCCGCAGATCTATTTTGTATCTCCTTTGTTTAGTAACAATTGAGCATAGGATTTGTATTTTTTATGTCTTTTTTCAAAATTATGTGTAAAAGTTGCATCTTTTGTTGTAATTTTGTTGTTCGGGCTCGAAAAGATGAAGATCTTGCAGAAAAGTTGATGATCAAGGCGAAACCCAAGGTATGAACGAGGAGAAACGGTTAAAATCGCGCTACATAGGACTTTCTGGACGCTGAAATTCGCCGCTATAAGTCTATTTATCTTTTTAACCCTCGGCTAGGGTTTATTTTATCATACAATTTTTTAATCTTTTTATAATAAAATTCTGCCGTTTGGCATTAAATAATATATATATATATATATATATATATATATATATATATATATATATATATATATATATATATATATATATATATATATATATATATATATATATATATATATATATATATATATATATTTGGAAATAATTTATAACAGCCGAGAATAATAAATAAAAAAACTGTTTTTATTATAAAAGGGTTTTAATTATAATAAATTGGTTTTATTTAATTAAAAAGACCTTTCTCCTCTCGGGTGTTCGTGGTTCATGATCCGGCGGTTTGAGTTCAAGATTCGAAGATCAAGACTCGAAGACATAGTATAAGTTTTACTTTTCCTTAGAAAATAGGTTAGTCGGGGGTACCAACGATACATCTCGGTGTTTATTTTTTCCGTTATTTTTTCGTGTATGATCGAAAATTGTATGATATAACCGGAAATTGCCATGACATGCATCTTCATGATTCCACTCCAATGCATACACGTAGATATTTAATTTCGAATTAAATTAGGCGTGTATAACTCGATTAATTAGTTAACATACTTGTTTTAATTAATATGTGGTAGTTAATTAAAATTAAGTAACTAATTATAAAAACCGAGGACCCGGGTTTTGTCAATAGTTACGATTTTAGTGATGGATTCTCGGTGAATCCCACTTAGATAAATCGTTGAGTTTTCGGTGAACCCACCTTAAACAGAAACGAGATTGCGCTTTGGTTGACAATTTAAAAATCGGAAAATCTTAGTACATGGGTTCGGAAATGGTCTGGCCATGGTTGGGCGAGTTCAACCGAGCTTCGGCTCAATCGACTCCCCTCCACATGTGATGTACGATATAGTAATTCGACAAGATTTAGCATAGCCGATAAGCCTTCGGGCTAAACGGGGCTTCTCTTGCCGGATCAGCCCGAACTGTCACATATGTTCCAACGAATAAGACGGCGTAGGTTGGCCTACCTAACCGACCCTGTTCGGAGTACTTTGATTTATTGTTTCTTATTGTCAACACCGAAACTTTAATTAGTAAACCCACCACTTTTTCAAATTATTGAGTGGGAGCGGGGAAGGCGACAGCCAACCCTACGGCCTCTACTATAAATGCAAGCACGTGAGAGAAGGGTGACACCTCGAGCCGCTTTGATTCTGGCCCCCTGCGGGTGGTGTTCACCCCTATCAAAATTCAAGGCTTGGTTTCCGAAAGGACAGGATTTCGGGTACTCGTTGAGTCACTGACCGACCCTACGGCGGCACACTTGGAGCGTACTTTGAGATCTGATATAGTAGGTCACACTCTTTATGGATATTTTCGAAATATCTAGGCTAGAAAAAGGAAGGTAATCAATGAGTAAGGCCCGGGATGTCTGATTCCCGCGAGATGTTTGATTCTTGAAGCTTAATCATTGAGAGAGATTGTCTCAGTTTAATTGTCACCTCTTTGACTGAACCTGCGGCGGCACTGAGGTGTGAGATTAAATCCTTGGAATGGTAGGATAGACTTTATATAAGTTTATTATTCCTAAAATACAAATTATAGTAGTGTATATTTGATTAAATTTCTGACATTTTATTTACAGCAACATGTCTTCGCAAATTCAAACTTTACTGAATGATAAGCTAAATGGCGACAATTTTACTAAGTGGAAAAGTAACGTAAACGTGGTGCTCATATTTGAGAATGCGCAATTTGTTTTGACTGAGGAGTGCCGTGTTATTCCCCCTCATAATCCGCCTAAACGCATTTGCGATCAACATAAAAAATGGACAGAGGCAAATAATAAGGCATCTTCTTAGCATCAGTGTCGGAGGTCATTCGGGGCAAGATTGAGGGTTTTAATACCGCACAAGAAATTATGCAGCATTTGACCACCATGTTTGGCAAACCGTCTAATCAAGCATGACACGAGGCCGTGAGGAAGGCTGTCAATGCCAAGATGAGGCCGGGTCAGTCGGTTATTGGTCATGTGATGAACATGATTAGTTACTTCACTGAAGTAGAAACTCATGGTGCGACTATAGACGATGCTACCCAAGTGTCCGTGATTCTCGAATCTTTGACACCTGATTTCCTAACGTTCAGGACTAACTACGTCATGACTAAAACTCGTCTTTCCATGACGGAGTTGATCAACGAACTTCAAGTCTTCGAGGGTCTTTCTACGAAAGATAAAACCCAAGAGCAGGAAAAGAAGGCTGAGGCCAATATGGTCGTAGCCAAGGTGTCTAAGTCTAACCAGCAGGGTAAGCCAAAGAATAAGAAACAAACTGCGCCGGCGCCTAAACCTATGAAGAAGAAGGCTAAGCCGAATGCACCATCCAAGCCCAAGGGCAAGTGTTTTTACTGCAATGAGATAGGGCACTGGCATCGTCACTGCCCCGCATATCTCAAAGATGTAAAGGATGAGAAGGTTAAGGCTAGCAATGGGAAATATATGAATGGTAATCATGAATTTCTTGTCTTGGAATCTTTTAATGTAGCTAAAGATGTATCAATTTGGATACTGGATACTGGAGCTACTAACCATGTATGTTCTTCTTTGCAGATCCTTAGCTCGTTTGAGGAGCTAGAGGAAGGAGCTAAAGTTATGAGAGTCGGCACCGGGGCATTAGTTTCTGCAAAAGCAGTGGGAGTTGCGGTTTTACATTTTGGAATTAAAATTTTACATTTAGACAATGTTTATTTCATTCCGTATTTTTGTAGAAATTTAATTTCGTATTCTGCTTTGAAATACCAGTTGTACTCTGTTTCTTTTATGGATGATGAGTTTACTATTTCAAAGAATGGTTTTACTTTGTGTACTACTGTATTAGAAAACGGATTATATTTCATTAAACCTACGCAAGCTCCCTTGTTAAATACTGAAATGTTTAAAGTAGCGCATAAAAAATCTGCTAAAAGGCAGTAAATTTCTCATAAAGAAGATAGTAATATCTTTGGCACCTTAGGCTAGGTCACATTTCCTTGGAAAGAATCAAACGACTGGCTAAGGGTGATTCCTTAAAAGAGTTATCTGTTGACTCGTTGCCGGTTTGCGATTCTTTCCTCGAGGGAAAAAAGACTAAGCGTCCCTTCTCGTCAAAAGGGATTAGGGCCAAAGAACCTCTAGAGTTGGTACATTCAGACCTTTGTGGTCCGATGAATATACAAGCTAGAGGCGGGTTCGAATATTTTGTGACTTTCATCGATGACTACTCGAGGTTCGGATATGTTTATCTGCTGCATCGAAAATCCGAAACTTTTGGCAAGTTTAAGGAATTTCAAGCAGAAGCCGAAAGGCAGTTAGGCAAGTCTTTGAAATGCCTTCGCTCTGATCATGGAGGAGAGTACTTAGATACTGAGTTCACTGACTACCTACTTGAACATGGGATCTGTTCCCAACGTTCTGCGCCTAGGACACCTCAGCAAAATGGAGTTGTTGAAAGGAGAAATAGAACATTGATTGACATGGTCAGATCAATGATGAGCTACGCCTCACTACCAATATCCTTTTGGGGATATGCTCTAGAAGCAGCGGTACACATATTGAATGTGGTTCCGTCTAAGTCTGTCAGTAAGACACCCTTGGAACTTTGGAAGGGACGTGGCGAAAGCATACGTCACTTTCAAATTTGGGGTTGTCCTACACATATACTAGTTGACAAGACTACGAAACTACAAAAGCGTACGAAAGTATGTCTGTTTGTTGGTTACCCCAAGGGAACACGTGGAGGTCTGTTTTGCGATCCGGAAGATAACAAGGTAATAGTTTCGACTAATACCATGTTTTTGGAGGATCAATATATGACCGTTTTCAAGCCTCAAAGTAAATTCGTACTTGAGGAGTTACTTTCGGACGAGGTCAGACCACAAGTGCCACCTAGTGTCACTGTAGAAACACTACGAACGCAACAGTCACCCCTAATCCTAATCCACCCAGACGTATTGAGAGAGTGGTTCGGCCACCAAATCGGTATGGACAGTCAGAGGCAAACGTAGCCGTCTCTGATGGTGTGGAAGATGATCTAGTGTCTTTTCGCAAGGCCATTGATGATCGTGACAAGGATCAATGGGTTGACGCGATGAATCAAGTGATAGAGTCCATGTACTATAACTCTGTCTGGAAACTTGTAGATTGCCCCGAAGGGTTAAAACCCATAGGGAGCAAGTGGCTCTACAAGAGGAAGCGAGGAGTTGATGGTAAGGTGAAAACCTTTAAAGCACGGCTTGTAGCTAAGGGCTACACACAGAGAGATGGTATAGACTACAAAGAGACCTTCTCCCCTCCCCTGTGGCCATGCTTAAATCCATCCGGATCCTCCTTTCTATTGCTGCATGCCTAGATTATGAAATCTGGCAAATGGATGTCAAGACAGCGTTTCTTAAAGGCTTTCTCAACGAGGAAATCTATATGCAACAACCAGAAGGATACATCGAGGAAGGGCAAGAGCATAAAGTGTGCAAGTTGCTGAGATCTATTTATGTGTTGAAGCAAGCATCTCGGTCTTGGAATCATAGATTTGATGATACCGTTAAGTCATATGATTTCGAACAAAATCCTGATGAACCTTGTGTATACAAGAAAGTCGTTAAGGATAAGGTTGCATTTCTAGTGTTGTACGTAGATGACATTCTCCTAATCGGAAACGATAAGGGGATGTTGTCGGACGTTAAAATTTGGTTGGCCAGCCAATTCCAAATGAAAGATTTGGGAGAGGTGAATTATGTTCTCGTGATCCAATTAATACGGGATCGTAAGAACAAGATGTTAGCTCTTTCACAAGCCACTTACATTGATAAGGTGATGGCTAGATATAGCATGACGGACGCCAAGAGAGGTTACCTACCAACTCGTAACGGCGTCCATCTCTTTAAGACTCAGAGTCCTCAGACTCCTGAAGAAATAGAGGCTATGGAAAGAGTGCCTTATGCTTCGGCTGTAGGTAGTCTAATGTACGCTATGCTGTGCACTAGACTTGACATCTGTTATGGTGTTGGACTCGTCAGTCATTATCAGTCGAATCCAGGCAATGAGCATTGGATTGCAGTAAAGAACCCCTTAAAATACTTGAAGAGGACTAGGAATTACATGCTGGTATATTCGGGTGAAAACCTGGATGTACAGGGTTACACTGACTCTGACTTCCAGTCAGATCGAGATGATTTCAAATCTACCTCAGGCTCAGTGTTTACCATTGGTGGCGGTGCAGTCATTTGGAGAAGCATCAAGCAATCCAGCACGGCTGATTCTACTATGGAAGTTGAATACATACCAGCCTCTGAGGCAGCTAAGGAAGCAGTTTGGCTCAAAAAGTTCCTGAGTGGTTTAGGGGTCTCTCCAAATCACAACGATCCAATCGCTCTCTATTGTGACAACAATGGGGCAGTATCAAATTCGAAGGAACCCCATAGTCACCGCAAGTCGAAGCATATTGAGCGAAAGTACCATTTAATCAGAGAGATAATCCAAAGATGAGACATTTCTGTCAAGAAAATCGCCTCTGCTGACAACCCTGCTGATCCATTCACCAATACATTGCAGTTAGAAGTCTTCAACCGGCACTTGGAGACTATTGGTGTTAGGGACATGACTTATTTGCTTTAGAGCAAGTGGGAGTTGTATTGATGTAATATAGATATAGGGTGTGCTCTAAAACAATTAATCCACTTGCCTTTCGTGCAAGTGGGAGATTGTTAGGTTTTATGCCCGAAAGACAATTTGTAATTGTTTTATTTAAATAAATGACAGAATTTATTTCATCTTATTTATTCGCATTTATTGCCAATATTAATACACTACAGAAAACCTTAAGTATATTGATTATGTAATCACATAACTCAGTGTATGGCTATACACACGAGGATTGAATTTGAGAAATATACTTAAAATTAACTTAGTCCGTAGCGTTTATTAATCTGAGTACGGGTCTTAAGATTAATTTGCTAATGATGCGCCCATAACACTTTAGCTGTGACAGTCTTATCCGGACTGTCGGTAATATGGTACCTAATGAGGCATTTATATATGATGATAATCATATAGGGCTGGACCGATTTGATTTGAGTTCTCGATATAATTCCGTAATCGAGAAGTCTTATCGAATCACAAGATGATCATATATGGATTAATCTCAATCCTGAGGTGATTCTAGGATGAGTGAGTAGTCTGTCTTTGTCATAGATATGGAATCCATTCATTCCCTCGGAAGTAGATGACATTTTCCTTATTTGTTAACCCTAGAAACCGATCGATCGGCCGAGTTCATATTATATTAGTTATGAACTAATTGATCACTAGGGTTAATGGTAAATAAGGATAATATGTTTCGAGAAGGGTTTACGGAAATATCCCGAATCGAAGTAAGCAATCTATGGAGGATTTATCCGTATGTAATGATTATATTAGTAGACGCTTATCAACTCATAGGTGAGTGTAAGTTTATATCTATATTCGATAGAGTTCAGTTTCGGGTTTATGGTGGTGTAATCCCGGAATTAATAGATTGAATAAATTGTTCGGTCTGACGAATAATTTTATGGGTCCATGGTCCCCGACGTGGCTTCTAATATAGCATATATGTTTTCTCATCATTTCACCTCAATTATAATTAAATAGTTGGATTGGACTATTTAATTGATATGTGGATTAATTGTTTAGTTGGACTAGATAATTAAAAACATGGAAATGAAATTTTTCGTGGACTCGGCCCAAGATGATAAAAAAATGCGTGAAGCCCTTTTGTCCTAGGGTATGGGGTGCATATTTTTATCTATTATTTGTTGAGGAATTAGTTTTCTTAATAAATAATAAGACATGTGATTAAATTATTTATTTGTTAAATAATTGGAAAAGAAAATCTTTATATATCCTTATTAATTTAGGAATATTTATTTATCGATTTAGGAAAATGATTATTTCAATTATTTTGTATTAATTAAATAAATCCTTGGAGGACAAGGATTACTCTCCTATATAAAGAGAGTTCTCCCAAGCCTAAAACACACATATAAATTTCGCGATATTGAGTAGTAAGATAGCTTTGATATTACGGCTATTTTACTAGGGTTTTGAGTTTTAGAATAACTTCGAGTTTTTCTACGGTAGCATATCAAGGAGGTCCGTCGGCTTGAAACACCATCCACTTGGTGTTGCTTGGAGATACACGTCGGAAGACGGTGGCATCTCATTTTGGATCGAGTAGCTTGGATTGGGATTGTTCTTGGCGTTTATACACCAAAAAAGGTATACAATCTAAAGCCCCTTGTAGTTTAGATTTAATTTTCATGTATTTTGTTTACGTTTAGATCTAGATTTGATGCATTCCGCTGCGTAATCGGGTCAATCTATGATTGATCCGACGATATTACATCCTACACAACGTAAGGTCCCGCAATGGGTGATGGACAAACCATACTCCCATGCGTTCGGGTTGGATTGATATACTGATCTAGTTTAGTTGTTTTTATTAGTTTTATCACCAACTTTCGGTGTTGGATGTGGACTGAACAAATCAGATAGTAACATTTTGAGTACAAATACTTCAAGATCCAAAGCTATGACTTATAGACTCTATCGGACCGAGTTAGACCGTATATCCGTCATTCTTCGATTTTACGAGTTTTATAATCAACCTTTACTCAATGTATTAAGATATTTCACGCTCTGAACGTGTATGCAAAATTTTCAGTCCTACCTTCAAGCACTAAGTGCTAAATGTCTATATTTGTGGAAGTGGGGTGAACCGAATTCACTCCGTATCCACAAATGTGTAGGCATCTTCTAGATAGACTTCTCGGTTTCACATGATGATGTAAGCCGTTATTTTGCAACTAATATCTTAAATGAGTTAAGCAGCGTATCGTAGCACATCAATAGCTATATAAGGCAAATTTATGGTGTGTCCCTTAGTGAAAACATTCCACTGGGAGGTAGGCCGAGCACCAATCCCGAAGACTATGCAAAAGCCTATACTTGAGTATGAAATACCCTATCTCTGGTGAAATCAGAGATTCCTCCTAATATTTTGGATAAACTTATTGGAGTTTCGAGTAGTTGTCGGACTAGATGTCACTACTTAAAAATCTCCTCCTAGCTTGTATCTTTCATATGACCTCGAAGGTCGATATGAACAAGCTATGTAACTTCTTTAAATCTATTACCCTTTCCCGATTGAAAGGAAACTTAAGCATTGTTCCTTTGAGACAGGGTTCCTTTGACTGGGAGAGAGGAATCACCCTAAGCTAGTCGGTAGATCTTGTCGTTAGGGAATATGCACTAATTAATAGCATATAAAGAAGTGTTTATCTAAATACGGAAACCATTTGCGTTTATATAGTTTAAGATGTGTTACATATACCTATTCAACATTTCTTAGTGGTTCGACTTTATCAAACAAAAGTCCGAGTCTTGGGTTTGTGCTACGAATGTTATATTCATCGTCAATAAGACAAACAAATTACCCTATTGAAAATGAATATGTTCGTTCCAACGAATCCGAAAACAGAAATGAATTTCTGTGATACTCAAGAATTGAATCCGAGATCCATTTCCTTATATCACTCCTACTAGTCTATCTGAAATAACTGCCCGTTGTCTATTTAATTTAACGTTTGATGCAAAGCTACCTAGTTCTTCCAAAGAACTTAAGCTTTCGAGAAAATTGCTAAGGATGCATTGGTCAGTGATCCGAAATCACTTTCCTTTTCCTCTAATTTACAATTAATTTTCCGGTTTAGCCTTAAAACTACTTTGTTTAGATGACTAACACGTATAAACATTCTTTCCCATTCTCGACTTTCCTTAGATGGAAACAGTCTTGAACTAGCAGTTCGTTTGAGTAGACACTACTCTTGAACTGTGGGATGTTAAGTGTCACTTTCTTGGACTATCGATTTTTCTAATCGACAAATCATAAGACCAAAGCTCCTACTAGTTTATCGGTTCCAAATACCGTCTAACTAGCAACACTTTGTTTGAATGATTTGAGAGATCATAATAAAGCTCCCACTAGTTTATCGGTTCCAAATACCATCTAACTAGCAACACTTTGTATTTATGATTTTTCAAAGATTAGAAAATCACTCAGAACTAAGCTCCCACTAGTTTATCAGTTCCAAATGTTGTCTAACTAGCAACGTTTTATTCTTGTTTTTCCGATAAATGGAGAAACTCCTGTGCAGTCTATTACACATTTCTAAGGATTCAGAAAAACAACAAATCATAAGACTAAGGCTCCCACCAGTTTATTGGTTCCAAATACCGTCTAACCAGCAGACGCCTAATGTATGATTTTCCAATTTTTCAATTAGAAATTTTTGCCGTGTAAATACACCTTTTAAAATTCACTAAATGAATTTATCTGATAGTCCTATATCATCTTTATTAAACTAAGTATGGTCTTCTCTCGTTCAACACGAGTGACATCCGTGACCTATACTATGTCACTTAAGTTTTTAAAGGTTCAAGGGAAAAATCTCTTACGAAAAATTAACTGCATTCTTTTGATAATTACAACGTACTTGTTACTTCCACATTTTTAATGACGTCCTATTACTAACGGTTTAGTAGCCTAGAAATTAAAGTTGTAAAAAAACATGACAGAAAGTTAAATTCAAAAAATAAATTTTCACTACTAGATTTTTATTTTAGGAATAATAAACTTGTTAAAAGTCTATCCTACCATTCCAATGATTTAATCTCACACCTCAGTGCCGCCACAGGATCAGTCAAAGAGGCGACGATCAAACTGAGGTAATCTCTCTCAATGATTAAACTTTGAGAATCAAACATCCCACGGGAATCACATCCCGGTCTTTAATCATTGATTACCTTCCTTTTTCTAGCCTAGATATTTTGAAAATATCCATAAAGAGTGTGACCTACTATAACAGATCTAAAAGTATGCCCCGAGTGTGCCGCCGCAGGGTCGGTCAGTGACTCAACGAGTACCCGAAATCCTATCCTTTCGGAAACCAAGCCTTTGTATTTCTGCGGGTGATAGAGGTGAACACCACCCGCAGGGAGCCAGAATCAAAGTGGCTTGAGGCGTCACCCTTCTCTCACGTGCTTGCATTTATAGTAGAGGCCGTGGGGTTGGCTGTCTCCTTCCCAGCTCCCACTCAATAATTTGAAAAAAGTGGTGGGTTTACTGATTACGATTTCGGTCTTAACAATAAGAAACAATGAATCAAAGTACTCTGAATAGGGTTGGTTAAGTAGGGAAGCCTACGCCGTCTATTCGTCGGAACATATGTGACTGTCGGTCGGATCCGGCACGAGAAGCCCCGTTTAGCCCGAAGGCTTATCGGATATGCGAAGTCTTGTCGAACCCCCATGCAAACGTCACACGTGGAGGGGAGTCAATCGAACCGTAGCTCGGTTGAACTCACCCAACCATGGTTAGACCATTTCCGAATCCGTGTACTATGGTTTTCCAATTTCTAAATTATCAACCAAAGCGCAATCTCGTTTCTGTTTAAGGTGGGTTCACCGAGAAGCCATCACCGAAAACTCAACGATTTATCTAAGTGGGATTAACCGAGAATCCATCACTAAAATCGTAACGATTGACAAAACCCGGGTCCTCGGTTTTTATAATTAGTTACTTATTTTAATTAACTACCACATATTAATTAAAAAAGCTTTTAACTACTTATACGAGTTATACTGGCCTAATTTATTCGAAATAAACTAGCTATATGTATGCATTGGAGTGGATTCATGATATGATGCATGTCATGGCAGTTTTCCGGTTTCTATCACATAATTTCGATCATACACGAAAAAGATACGGAAAAATAAACACCGAGATGGACCGTTGGTACCCCCGACTAACCTATTTTCTAAGGAAAAGTAAAACCTTAAACTATGTCTTCGAGTCTTGATCTTCAAATCCCGATCTCGAACCGCCGGATCACGAACCACGAACACTCGAGAGGAGAAAGACTTTTTAAATTAAATAAATCCAATTTATTTATAATAAAACTCTTTTTAAATTTTTTTTTTCATATTTTTCATTATTGCGGCTGAATTATAAAAAAAATTCCAGTTTTTTTTTTTTGTTTTTTTTTTCGAACGAAAAAAAAACAGAGTTTAATAAAAAAAAAACAGATTTTTAAAAAAATATATTGCATCCGCCGAAATTAAACCCTAGCCGAGGGTTTCATAAAAAAAACAGGCTTTTAGCGACGGATCTAAGCATCGCGGAAAGTGCTGTAACAGCCGCATAAAGGCTAAAAAAATAAGGTTTTGGCCGTTTCTCCTCGTTCATACCTTGGGTTTCGCCTTGATCTTCATCTTTGCTTCAAGATCTTCATATTTCGCGCCCGGAACATCATAAAAATTACAAAGATTGCATCTTTTACATGAATTTTGAAATACATATAAATAAATTACAAGTCCTAAGCTCAATTGATACTAATCAAAAGAGTTACAAAATAGATCTACGGGTAAACAGTACCAACCTCAATCCATCTCTTCAACCACGACAATATAAAAAACAATCATACATGCATATTTCGAAGCATATAAAATTACATACGAAATAAAAAAAACATCTAAAACATGCTTTTTCCACTCCTAGATCTAAAATTCACATACTTTGATTGTTAGATCAAAGGCTCTGCTATCACTTGTAGGATGTAATTAATATTGCCGGATGGATCTAAGATCCACCCGATTACGCAGCGGAAGATATTTGATCTAGATCTAAACAAACAAAATACATGAATAATAAATCTAACATACGAGGGGGTTTAGATTACCAACATTTTATGGTGCAAGAACGCCAGGAACAAAAGGTCAATCCAAGCTAGTTGAGAAGCCAAAGTCTTCCAACGTGTGTCTCCAAGCACCACCAGGTGGATGGTGTTTCAAGCCGCCGGACCTCATCGATATGCTACCTTAGAAAACCCGAAGTTTTCTAAAACTCAAAACCCTTAGTAAATAGCCGAAAATTCTAGGCTATGTTAATACCAATATTTCGTATGATGACTTGTGATTTTTAGCCTTAGGAGTACTCTTTTTATATGTTAAGGGTGAAAATCTATGTTTTATTATGATATATTTTACGGTATTTTCCCCCTTAATTGGATTGATTGCATAATAAATGGCCCTCATATGGAAATATCGAGCGTACTAGGTTTTTAAGGACTTATTCGCAATATTGAATAAATTATGTGTTTTCATCATGAATTATAATTAATTGGACTTTATTATAGTTTTGCGATGTTTTCCATGTATTGTAGGTGTGTTCAATGTGCTCAAATGATGATCAAAAAGGGTTAAAACTCGAGCTATAAAGATTTAAGAAGAGATAATGATGAAGTGGATTGAAGGAAAGAGATAAAGATGCAAAAATCGCATTCAAGTCATCCTGAACGTTCATCCATGCAGCGTCCATGGTGAACGAGCGTTGGAAATATCGGACGAGCGTCCATGGAGACAATCTTGATACAGAGAGTCTGAACGGAGTTTGAACGAGCGGCTGAGGGGAGTTCAGAAATCTGGACGAGCGTCCATTGAAGCAGACGGGCGTCCGTCCGCCGACTTAGTGAAACCGCCTCAAATCTCTATAAATACTGGCCTATTTTCACACATTAAGACACGAGTTTTTACAATCTTAAAACCCTAAACCCTAGGGGCGGCCTTGGCTGCGATTTTACACTTTTTATTTCCAGTTTTATGCAATCTTAAGTTCGATCAAAGTAGGCTAGTAGTATGTTATTTTTCTGTTTTTCTGGGTTGCTGAGGATGCTCAGAGGCTAAAACCTCCTTCAAACGAGAATTGTGAAGCCATCAGCATTGAATTGATCTATTTAGTTCGACTTTTACTGTGAGTATTTACTACGGTTGTTTCTTATCTATGCATATTCTTGTTTTAACGCAATTATATTGGAAGATATGTTGTGTGCTTGATATGTTATTGTTTGATGGAAATCTTGAATAGCATAGATCACCATAGATAAGAATAGTTCATTAGATTTACATTAACGGAAGTTAGTAAGTCTAAAAAAAAAACTAGATCGTTAACGTAAAAGTTGGCACCTTTGATCTCTTTAACGTGTTAATTTAGTATTGGAAGATATTAGGTTAATAGATGAATTGCCCAAGGAATTAGGAGTTCATATTTAGGTAAGGTAAATCACAACCGAATTAAATACCACGTAAAATCGAGATAGGAGATCAATGCATGTTGATAGGTGGATCAATCCTCGTTTGTCTTTTATAAACTTGATTTACAATCCTCATAGCTTAGTTTAGATTAGTTAATCTATTTTCCTGCACTTTTAGTTTATTTTATCGCTTTCAAATCTCTCCTAGCATTGGATTAATCTCCTCTGTCTAGTTATTTTCTGCATATTTGTTTAGTTAGTTATTCGTTAGGTTAATAATCGTGACAATAATTAGTTAAAAACAAAAGCTAGGGTTAACATTCGTCTAGTTCCCCGTAGGATCGACCCGGCATTAACCTCTGTACTACGATCCTTATACTTGAGGTTAACCGGTTTATAAATATTATTACTTGTTTATTCGCATTAGATAAATCCGGGACAAGTTTTTGGTGCCGTTTCCGGGGAGCCCGGACGGTTTGCCTAGTTTTTGTTTTTGTGTGTGTTTTGTTTTTCTGTTTTTGTTCAGTTTTTCTTTCTATTTTCTGCGTTTTAATCCTTGTTTTTAGGTCGATTTCTAGAGGACTTAACCTTTAAGTAGTTAGGAATTTAGTGTTTAGGATTAGGGTTAAAGTCTTTGTTTTGTGGTTAGTTCTTTTTCCCTTGTTTTCTCTGCTCTGTTTTCGTTACTTCTGTTTCTGTTTTGGAATTCGTTTCTGTTCCTGGAAAATTTTGCATATGGACGAGCGTCCATACCTATGAACGCCCGTCCACTGTAAAATTTCAATCCTGTATCAATCCTTGACCTCCAGACGAGCGTTCATATATTTGGACGCCCGTCCAAAAATTTTGAAAAATCAGACGAGCGTTCATACGTTGAACGCCCGTCCGTTCTGAAAACCAGGCAGACGCTCGTCCATATTTTTGGACGCCCGTCCGTCTGCTCTTTTTCTCTTTCTTTCTTTTTCCCTAGGTCTTGATAATAGTTCTAGATTTCAAACCTTTTAGATAGATTCTTAGGTTCCCTTTTCGTAGTTTAAGTTTTTAATTTCGTAGTTTTCAGGTTTTGTTCAATAGAGTTGGGTTTCGGTTTATGCAAACTCGAAGTCAGAAAGGGCCATTACACTTTACGCCTGACCTCGAGCGGACCATAGTCAGACCCAACAGGCGGAAACTCCGTTTCACCGATCCTTCGGACGAAGGAAACTCAGCCAACCAAGAAATTGAACAAAAGTTGATAGAAGAAATCGAAGAAATAGTAATAATGGCAGCAGAGGATCGACGTACGTTGGCAGACTACGCCATGCCTGGTGCAGTCACTGTCAACCCGGCTATAGTCTTGCCCGCCATTACTGCTCAAACCTTCGAGCTCAAGCCAGGGCTTATCCAGATGATGCAGCATGCATCAATTTTTTACGGCTACCAATCAGAAAATCCGCATACCCACTTACACACGTTCTTGGAGATATGCGGTACTACACGCATCCAAGGTGTAAGTGAGGATGCTATCAAGCTCAAACTTTTTCCTTTTTCCTTAAAAGGGGAGGCGAAGGAATGGTATCACTCTCTTCCCCCTGAATCCATCACTACATGGGCTGGACTCGAGAAGGAGTTTTTGAGTCAATATTTTCCACCCTCTAAGACGGCCCATTGCTTAAATGAAATTTTCACATTTTCTCGGAAGGAAAATGAATCGTTTTTCGAGGCCTGGAGGAGGTATAAATCTCTTCTTAGAAAGTGCCCCCATCATGGCTTGCCTTTGGAGAGGTTAGTCATTACTTTCTTTAGCGGATTGACCGAGCTCACCAAGGGCATGGTCAATAGTTCATCTGGCGGGGCTTTTGAAGAAGACTCCAGACGAAGGATGGGCATTGTTCGAAGACATTGCCAAATATAACTATGCCCCATCCTATCAGGCAATTCAAGCTCCTCCTCCTCCTAAAGTGGAGGAAGTAAATGTTCAAAGTCTGATTGCCATGCTGCAGAGGCAGATGGCCAATCCTCAAACTCCAAATCCTACGAATCAGACTCCTTCGTTTCCGCAGAACCCTCAGGTTCTGTATTGCGAATCTTGCTGTCAGACTGGTCACGTAAATGGCCAATGTCAATTAAACCCCAATTCTTCATACCAAGTCAATACTGTCCATGCAGATGGACAGTACACTCAGGTCCAATGCCAAAACTGCGATAATATGGGGCATACTTCCAGATTCTGTCCTATGAATGGGCAGAATGCTGAAGTAAATGCGTTCTATGGCCAGAACACCCAAAGGTTTAATCAACCATCTGGCCAGAATCAATTCCAGAACCAAGGGTTCAATCAAGCTTCCAACTTCAATCCGAATTCGAGTTTTAATTCGAATTCAAGTTTCAATAAGAACCCTGGTTCCGCTCAAAACCAAAACTCTAATTTTTCCAGTCAAACACAAAGGTTCAATCAGAATTGGCCTTCTAATTCCAATTCTAATTTTCAAAATCGGCCCAGCCAGCCATACTCTTCAAACTTCCATCACTCTCAAGGTCCCTCGAATTCAAATGATCTTAAGGCCGAATGGAACTCATTCAAAGAAGAGCAAAACAAGAATATTCAGCTCCTAATGAGTACCAATAAGAATCTTGAGAGACAGATAGGGCAGCTGGCTGAGCAATTAGCATCAAGACCCCTGGGCATCTGCCCAGTTTTACCGAGAAAAATCCTAAGGGTGGTCATGTTGCTCAGGCCGATTTGAGCAGCAGCCAATGTACTGACCTCGTACCAACAACGCATTATGGACAAGAGGAGGCTAGTACAATGAGTTTAAGAAATGGTACACAGCTGAGTGGTCCCCCTGGCTTCCAGGGAAACCACTAGCCCCTCCTGCCATTGATAAGGCAGGAGGGGAAGTTGAGCACCCATCATCCCCTTGGCTGCAAGCAAGTACTCAGGTGGCTGATCCCCTGATAGGTGAAAAGGTTGCAAATCCTCAGGTGGCTGTTCCCCTGAGAACTGAACAAGTTGGAAATCCTCAAGTGGCTGACCCCTTGAGGACTGAAAAAGGGAAAGAAAGTCAGGTGGCTGATCCCCTGACTACGAAAGCCTCTGAAAAGACGGTTCGGTGGAAGGATTTGGAAGACAAAGCTATCAGCGCATCCTCAAAGAGAGTCTTTTCCGAGAGTGATCTGAAGAAGCTTCCGTTTCCACCGAGGAAGAGCAACATTCCATTGGTTGAAGACAAAAAGTACGAGAAGGTGCTCAACCTTCTGAAAAATACTCAGGTAAATCTGCCATTATCCGAGGTCTTGGTCGAGATGCCTAAGTATACAAAGTTCATCAAGGATGTTGTATCTTCCAAGAAGAAGTTAGCAGGGATGGACCAAGCGGTTGGTAAAGAATGTTCTCTGGTCAATAATGAAAGCTTACCAATCAAGAGAAGCGACCCAGGGAAATTTGTGCTCACATTGCAGATGGGAGGCCTAGTCTTCCCAAATTCCTTATGTGACCTGGGCGCATCTATCGACTTGATGCCATTGTCTGTGTGCAAGCATTTGGGTTTACAAAGTCTTCTAGAACCCACGACCATGAACTTGCAGTTCGCTGATCGATCTTCTAAGAAAGCCTCAGGGATCTTAAAGGACATACTAGTTCAAATAGATAGGTTTACCTTTCCAGTTGACTGGTACGTCTTAGATATTGAGAAAAGTGAAAATGTCCCATTAATTCTTGGAAGGCCTTTTCTATCTACAGCTAGAGCCCTCATCGATTGTGATGGTGGACATGTGACCATTCGGGTTGGTGACCAGGAGGTGAGCTATAGTGTATCAAAATCTATCAATGTACCTTCTGGAGCTCCAACCGGCTTTTCCGTTGAGGAGACTTCTGATGATTTCGATGACTTCATGGATAAGCAAGTCATGGCTGTAGAATCAGAATATGAGCGACTAATTGATAAGCTGAATAGTCATGGTGTGGTAAATCTAGACCAATTAGCAGCTGATTTCGAGGATGAGCTAAGAGAAGAAGCTTTGGCAGTAGGACCACTAAGTAAGCTCAGCGATGTTGAGTTGAAGAGTGGCGATCTTAAATCAAGTCTAGAGGATCCTCCCCTAGATTTGGTACTGAAGCCGTTACCTAAACATCTTAAGTATGTGTTTTTAAGAGAGGGTGACAAGCTTCCCTTGATCATCTCTGCCAAGCTATCTCGTATAGAAGAGCTAAAACTGTTAAACGTCTTGCGCAAAAATGAAAAAGCCTTTGGATGGCGGTGGGAGACATCCGAGGGATATCTCCCGACATCTGTATGCACAAGATCAAGACTGAGGAGGGTGCAAAACAGGTTAGACAACCTCGGAGAAGACTCAACCCTCACATGCAAGAGGTAGTCAAGAAGGAAATTATCAAGCTTCTAGATATGGGTATCATATACGCATTTGCAGACAGTGAGTGGGTGTCCCCAACTCAAGTGGTTCCCAAAAAGGGTGGAATTACGATTGAGAAAAATGAGAAGGGAGAGGAGATAGCATTGAGGCTCGTCACAGGCTATCGGGTCTGTATTGACTATAGAAAACTCAATGAGGTCACACTGAAAGATCATTTTCCCCTTCCATTCATTGACCAGATGCTTGAGCGTCTGGCGGGGCACGCATTCTACTGCTTCCTGGATGGATATTCAGGATACTTTCAGATACCCATCGATCCTGTTGACCAAGAGAAGACCACTTTCACCTGCCCCTATGGTACATTTGCCTACAGGCGGATGCCATTTGGTCTCTGTAATGCCCCAGCCACCTTTCAAAGGTGTATGATGGCAATCTTTGACGGGCTAGTTGAAAAGTGTATGGAGATTTTTATGGATGATTTCTCGGTCTTTGGTCAATCCTTCGATGATTGCCTCGATAATCTTGATCATGTGTTGTCTAGATGTGTGGAAAAGGACTTAGTGCTTAATTGGGAAAAATGCCATTTCATGGTAGATGAAGGTATAGTCCTTGGTCACAAAGTGTCCGCCAAAGGTATAGAAGTAGATAGGGCCAAGGTAGAAGCTATTGAGAAGATGAGTTATCCTAAGAATGTTCGGGAAGTCCGAGGTTTTCTCGGACATGTCGGCTTCTATAGGAGGTTCATCCAGGACTTTTCAAAGATTGCCAAACCCCTGTCTACTTTACTCAAAGAAGACGTTACCTTTGATTTTGATGAGAATTGCAAGCGCGCGTTTGAAGAGCTTAAGAGTAGGCTGATCTCTGCTCCAATTCTTATATCGCCAGACTGGAACTTGCCCTTTGAGCTTATGTGCGATGCATCCAACTATGCTGTTGGTGCAGTCTTAGGACAGCGCATCGAAGGAAAGTTCCAACCTATCTACTACGCCAGCCACACGTTGAACCCTTCGCAAGTTAACTATACGACTACCGAAAAGGAATTATTGGCCGTAGTGTTTGCTATGGACAAGTTCCGTAGTTACTTGCTAGGTGCTCAAGTGATCGTGTGGACTGATCACGCTGCCTTGCGTTATCTCATGACCAAAAGGAAGCTAAACCGCGCTTACTGCGTTGGATACTGACCCTCCAAGAATTTGACGTTCAAATCAAAGATAAGAAGGGCGGTGAGAACGTAGTGGCGGATCATGTCTCTAGGATGATAAGTGAGGAAAAGGGTGATCCCGAAGATATAGATCTTTACTTTCCTCTGGAAAACATCATGTTGATCGATGGCCGCTCTCCCGATGTTCCATGGTATTCGTCCATTGTGAATTACCTTCATGCCCGCTACCTTGACCCCGAGATGTCGTATCAGGAGAAGAAGAAGTTCTTCTCTGATATGAAATATTTCGTTTGGGATGAACCTTATTTGTTCAAGATCTGCAAAGATGGGTTGCTTAGGAGATGCGTTCCGGAATCTGAGCAACGAGAGATTATCGAGCAATGCCATAGCGGACCCACAGGTGGTCACTTTGGTCCTTGGAAAACGGTTGCGAAGATCTTCCAGTCCGGTTTCTATTGGCCTACGATCTTTAAAGATACTGAAGCTTTCTGTAAAGCTTGCGATAGGTGTCAACGAACCGGAACTCTGACAAGGCGATTTGACATGCCTTTGAAACCCATCCTTGAATGCGAAGTCTTTGATGTTTGGGGCATCGATTTTATGGGACCATTCCCATCATCTTGTGGCAACAAATACATCTTAGTCTGCGTTGACTATGTTTCGAAATGGGTGGAGGCAATAGCCACTCCTCACAATGATCATAAAACGGTCATGAAGTTCCTAAAAAGAATATCTTTGTGAGATTTGGGTGTCCTCGAGTCTTGATCGGTGATGAAGGAACGCATTTTTGCAACCGACCTCTAGAAAAGGTTCTCGAAAAGTATGGTGTACGCCATAAGACCGGCACCCCATACCATCCGATGACTAGCGGTCAGGTTGAGCGAAGCAACCAAAGCATTAAAAAGATCCTGGAGAAAACTGTGAACAGTCATCGCAAGGACTGGAGTTTGAAGTTGGATGATGTCTTATGGGCTTATAGGACCGCCTATAAAACTCCTATGGGTACATCTCCATATCAAATGGTCTACGGAAACCATGTCATCTGCCTGTCGAGTTAGAGCATAGAGCGTATTGGGCTACAAAGTTTCTGAACTTTGATTCCGAATCTTGTGGGAAACATCGACTACAGCAGTTACATGAGCTGGACGAGTTCAGACTCCAGGCCTATGAAAGTGCCAGGATCAGCAAAGATAAGATGAAACTGCTCCATGATGCGAAAATTAAGAAGCGAGAATTCAGAGTCGGCGAACAAGTTCTCCTCTACAATTCTAGGTTACATTTGTTTCCTGGAAAGTTGAGGACTCGTTGGTCCGGCCCTTTCGAGATTCTCCAAATCATTCCTGGAGGCGTTCTAGAACTTCGTGGTTATAGCGGTGACCCGTTTCGAGTCAACGGTCAAAGGTGCAAACACTATATCGGTGAACCTAAAGAGGCATCTTTGATTGTTAAATTTCTCGATATTCTCGGATGTGGTGTTACTCGAGTCGAAGAATTTAACGAGTTATCACCCGACTTGTTCTCCGAGAATGACGGTAGTGATCCTTCTGAAGAAGTTCTAGCGGGTAGTGCAGATATGGAAGAGTTTGAAAGGGAGCGACAGTTGAAGCGTCATCAGAGGACTCAGAGTATGAAGAGGTCACCCATGGGGAGGTTCAAGCGTATGTGGAGGGCTATTAAAACTTTTCCCCCATGTGTGCGATGTTGTTTCTGCAGCCACACTGCTAATCCAAGCGTACACGAAGTAATGGCTGGCAGAAAAGTCAAATGGCCTGATCCAGGCTGAGCTTAGACTGTGTCGAGCTAACGACATTAACCAAAAGCGCTACTAGGAGGCATCCTAGATATCCCTTATTATATTAGCTAGGTTCCATTCACGCTTTTAGTGTTTTATTTATTTAAGTTTTAGTTTGATTCAGTTTTAGCTGACTAAGTTGTTCTATTGTTATCTGTCAGTTAGTGTGCTTTTAGGTATGGATTACGGAGTTCTTCCCGAGGAGTTTCCCCTCATTAGTCGGATCCCGCTGATCACAGTAGATGATGGACCGGGAGGCACTATAGTCCTTCATGTAGATTTTGACATTAGCACTCAGGTTAAGACCATCACGTACGTTATCATTGTTCCACCATGTTCGGGAGGCAGCGAGTTCACGACTGAGGAGTTGCAGGAGGCCATAGGACGTCCCTACACGATCCTTAATGATCCTATGCTGACGGATTTGGCACTAGTGCTGCAGGCTGAGCATTTCAGAGGTGTTGAGGTAGCCGGTGAGGATTGGTGTTTGCAAGATGAGTACGACTTTCCTCCAGCTGTCGACATGCTTCGACGTCTCATTCGCGTAGTGGATTGGGATGAAATCTACGCAGACTAGTGAGTTCTTAGTTAGTTTGGTTTTCGTCGAGCCCCGACGTAAAACGGAAGCGCTTGGTGGGAGGCAACCCACTGTTTTAGTTATGTTTTTAGTTGCTTCTAAGCTATTTTAGGTCTTTGATATTTCATCATTGTACTTTTGAATTTTGTTTGACATTAATAAGAATGGCACTTCAATTTTAATTAGCTTATGTGTGAACAAGTTTAATTTTTATCACTCTCTCTGGTGGACGCCCGTTCATTCAAATGAACGCCCGTCCAGTTTGCTCGTTTTTATGGACGTTCGTCCAAAATGATGGACGCCCGTCTGCGAAAATCCCTCCTATCCTGAATGTAAAAATAGCCCATGGACGAGCGTCTAAATTTATGGACGCCCGTCCAGTTCATGCGGTTACAAGTGGACGCCCGTCCGTAAGGATGGACGAGCGTCCGTTCCAGGCCTATATATATACGTGCTCTAGGCGTGAACCCTCATTTTCTGTGATTTTCAAAAGGAGAACCCGACTCTTCCCCTCCTCCAAACCTCAAATCTTCGTTTCTAAACCAAATTTGGCGATTCTTGTTGCAAAAGAACGCTCCTTGCACCTTCTTTTCATTTATCTAGTCCATTCCCTCCAACAATCAATGGAATTTGAAGAATCAGAGATTTTTCAGTGCGGCAATTTGGACAAAATTTCCGATTTTGGTGACCAATCTTGGTGTTTCTGGGCTTCAAATCCATTCGATCATCATCCTTACATAGCATTTGGTAAGTCTATAGCAACTTTTCTTGACTCCTTTCACGTTTTTGTGGGTTCGATCTTCGGGTCGGCTCATTCTCTTGAAATTTCTCTCATTTTGTTGCTGTTTTCTTCTTGTTTTGGTGTTGTGATGGTGTGGTGATGTTGGTTGTGGTGGATGGGTTGGTGTTGTTGAATTGAAATCCCGATTTGGACGATAAACGGGTAACCATTTGTGTGAATGGTTTAGTTTAGTTATAAGTGGACAATGGTGCGTAAGAAGGAAATCGTGAAGCGTTATGGTAAAGGTTTGGCCAGGGAGAAAGGTACGCGGCAACGTACTGAGTTTGATCCATCGGAATTAGACCCTAACAGAGGAGTAGTCTTTCGAGAGCAACCCCCTAGGGCATCTCCGCCACTTAGGACCGAGTTAAGAGATGAATCCTCTTCAAATTCTGAAACCGAGGACGATGATGAGGTCCCTCTCGTAAGAATGACTCGAGGCACTCGGGGTGGTGAATCTTCTAGAGCTGAGGTTGGTACTGAGAATGTCGTTGGGGAGGAGGCTGAAACCGGAGCTACACGCACACCCCCTAAGAAGAAAGCTAAGACTGTTGCCCCTCTTGCTATGCCCCGTCGATTCGTCAATCCCCGAGCTCATAGTGCCTACACTAAGGATTATGTGACTCGGAGTATGATTTTTGACAGAGAGGTCAAGACACAACAAGTTGATCCGGCCTTCGTGAAGATGCTTAAGGCTCGGAAGTGGGATGAGTTACTGAAGATTCCTCCTAACCCGGTTAATGATTCTATAGTGAGAGAGTTCTATGCGAATTGTTCTGAGACGGATTTGGATGGCGGTTTTGTGATGGTTCGAGGTGTCAAGGTGCCTTTTTCCGCCAAGGTGATCAACCAGAAATATAAGTTGCCGGCGTTTCGTGGCTTGGATTACAAGGAGGAGATCGCTAGACGGCAAAATGAGGAGGGTAAGGACCCAATGGAGGAGCTGCGATTGAGAGTTTGTCCGGATGTGGCATGGGTGTTGAGACCGAATGGTGATAGGAAGGAGTTAATCACCACGACTTGGACTGAGGATTGGCGAGTCTACTGTCGGTTTATCCAGAGTCGGTTGATTCCCAAGAATAATCTCACACATTTCTATATTAGTGATCTTGGGATGTTGTATGCGTTGGTTTTCGGGTTGAATGTTGATGTTGGGCAAGCTTTGTTTGATGACGTTTTGGCGAACCAAAAGGTATCTACCCGGAGTTTGATAGTGCCCCATTTGATACATCGGTTATGTTTAGATGCTGGGGTTCCTGAGTATACATCGGACCACAGGACTAAGAGTTACCCCCCTATTCGTAGAGAGAAGGCTGTTCCCGTTTCCGACGCTGGTTCCACATCGGCACCGCCTCAAGCCTCGATTCTTTCTGGATTATCTTCTTCCGAGATTACTCGGCATAGTATGGCTCATAGTTTGAGGGCGATGTTGAGTGATATCCGGGATGGCCAAGATAATATTTTGTCGGTTTTGGAGTGTCTCGTTGATGGACGGCAACCGAGAGATCGGCGGATATTCAGTGCAAGTAATATGGATTATGTCTTCTCCGAGCAGATTGAGAGGGTGATAGCTGAGGTGGTCAAGATGGAGGAGAAGCCCGAGTCAGATGAGGAGGATGAGCCCCCGGTAGAGCCTGCTACTGCGTCTACTACGCAGCCTGAGCCTACACCGACGCCGTCCACTGTTGCTGTACCTACTCCAGACCCTCCTCATGTTGACGTTCCTGTTGCTGAGACGACTCCGGGGCTACCTTGAGTTTTTATTTGCTTTACATCTTTCTGGTTGTTGCACTTTTTGATACATTTCATTCGATTTGGCTGTACCTATACATTGTGTTACCTTACTTTTGGTTACTTTTCATGGTTCTTGTACTTTCTGGTTTCTCGATCTTTGACTTGTGTTGACATATTTATTTGATGGTTTTATCTTTTTCATCCGTTTGAATTATTATCTCTACTGCCATATTATACCCCGTTTCCCCCGAGTTTTCTGTTTTCTCGAGTGTTGCAGAGGTGGTTTTTGTCGAGTACTCGTTGAGTTACGTTTGGACGTTTTTTTTCCACGCTTTTTGCGAGCGTTGGCCCTTTCATGCTCCAGCCTGACCAACATCTCGATTTTTCTACGCAAATACAGCTAAGTTTCTTCTCATTTACCTTTCTGCACAACATGAGGACATGTTGAGTTTTTAAGTGTGGGGGAGGGGATAGTTCGAATGCGTATCGTTTAATTACTACGTTAGTTTATTTATTATGCCAAAAATATGCTCAATTTTCAAAAAAAATTTTCCTATACTTGTGTTTTTGTTTTGTCCCGAGTAGGCAATTCGACGTGAAGTTCGTTGTTTTTGCAATCATCTATGCGATATTTCATATGTTTGATAAGTTAGTTGTTTCACCAAGATTTACATTTCACGAGCCATAGTGAATGATGAGCTATTTTTATTAAGTTATACCCCGTTGTGGATCAGTAATTTTTGATTACCTTTTAAGTCATGTGCTTAGTGCTACGTGCATATCGTGAGATTTATGATAGTTTGTATTTAGTTCCGTAGTACGTTATACTGTGAATATCTAGACGTTTGAATGTGATAAGTAACACGGGACTAATGTCAATTAAAAAGAAAAGTTAATAGTTGGTTAATATGGGTGTGTCGGAAGCTAGTCGATGATTTGAGTGAGGTAGGGTGTACCACGTATGTCCTATACCACTATGATGACTAAAAGCTCACGACAGTTAGGAAAAGCTGCCTTATGATTGGAGTAAGGTAGGGTATTATCTCGAAATGTCCTATTCTGCTATGAGGGCAATAGCTTCTTCTAATGTGTGTTTAAAGTGAATAAGTTAAATTAACTAAAGAATTGTTGCGAAATGAATAAGGCTTAGTTCTCGTTAATCTTATCCCCAGTATAAACCGATGGATATGATGTAGGGATTATCCTCTGAGTATTTCGGAAAGGCCCTAGATATATTCGATCATCTTTTTCGGGATATGTCACGTTTGTAGGGTGCACCTTATGAGTGTCATTTATTACTATTCTGCAAGGGGGTAATAGCTAGTTTTGCTTGAGTTGTTCAAGTTTGGATCTAGTGGAAGTTCCCTATGGCTATGCACTCACACACCGGTGGACATCTAAGTTATTGGATGTATGTTATATTTGTTTAGATGCATGCTTTCCTTTCTCGAGCCTAATTTTCGTTTTGTTTTGCTCGGGACGAGCAAAGTTTAAGTGTGGGGGAGTTGTTAAGGGTGAAAATCTATGTTTTATTATGATATATTTTACGGTATTTTCCCTCTTAATTGGATTGATTGCATAATAAATGGCCCTCATATGGAAATATCGAGCATACTAGGTTTTTAAGGACTTATTCGCAATATTGAATAAATTATGTGTTTTCATCGTGAATTATAATTAATTGGACTTTATTACAGTTTTGCGATGTTTTCCATGTATTATAGGTATGTTCAATGTGCTCAAATGATGATCAAAAAGGGTTAAGACTCGAGCTATAAAGATTTAAGAAGAGATAATGATGAAGTGGATTGAAGAAAAGAGATAAAGATGAAAAAAATCGCATTCAAGTCATCCTGAACGTTCGTCCATGCAGCGTCCATGGTGGACGAGCGTTGGAAATATCGGACGGGCGTCCATGGAGACAATTTTGATACAGAGAGTCTGAACGGAGTTTGAACGAGCGGCTGAGGGGAGTTCAGAAATCTGGACGAGCGTCCAATGAAGTGGACGAGCGTCCGTCCGCCGACTTAGTGAAACCGCCTCAAATCTCTATAAATACCGCCTATTTTCACACATTAAGACACGAGTTTTTACAATCTTAAAACCCTAAACCCTAGGGGCGGCCTTGGCTGCGGTTTTACACTTTTTATTTCCAGTTTTATGCACTTTTGAGTTCGATCAAAGTAGGCTAGTTCTATGTTATTTTTCTGCTTTTCTGGGTTGCTGAGGATGTTCAGAGGCTAGAACCTCCTTCAAACGAGAATTGTGAAGCCGTCAGCATTGACTTGATCTCTTTATTTCGACTTTTACTGTGAGTATTTATTACGGTTGTTTCTTATCTATGCATATTCTTGTTTTAACGCAATTATATTGGAAGATATGTTGTGTGCTTGATATGTTATTGTTTGATGGAAATCTTGAATAGCATAGATCACCATAGATAAGAATAGTTCATTAGATTTACATTAACGGAAGTTAGTAAGTCTAAAAACTAGATCGTTAACGTAAAAGTTGGCACCTTTGATCTCTCTAACGTGTTAATTTAGTATTGGAAGATACTAGGTTAATAGATGAATTGCCCAAGGAATTAGGAGTTCATGTTTAGGTAAGGTAAATCACAACCTCAGTAAATACCACGTAAAATCGAGATAGGAGATCAATGCATGTTGATAGGTGGATCAATCCTCGTTTGTCTTTTATAAACTTGATTTACAATCCTCATAGCTTAGTTTAGATTAGTTAATCTATTTCCCTGCACTTTTAGTTTATTTTATCGCTTTCAAATCTCTCCTAGCATTGGATTAATCTCCTCTGTCTAGTTAGTTTCTGCATATTTGTGTTTAGTTAGTTATTCGTTAGGTTAATAATCGTGACAATAAATTAATTAAAAACAAAAGCTAGGGTTAACATTCGTCTAGTTCCCCGTAGGATCGACCCGGCATTAACCTCTGTACTACGATCCTTATACTTGAGGTTAACCGGTTTATAAATATTATTACTTGTTTATTCGCATTAGATAAATCCGGGACATTATATAAGAGAGAAATCCTAATCTCTAAGGCATTATTTAATTAATACAAAATCAATTAAAATAATCATTTTCCTAAAAAGATAAATCCAGAATATTCCTAAATTAATAAGTATATATAAAATATTTTCTTGTCCTTAAATTATTTAACAAATAAATAATTTAATCACATGTCTTATTATTTATCAAGAAAACTAATTTCCCAACAAATAATTCACAACAAATTTCGGGGGAATAGGGCCACACGAAATTATCATCACATTGGGCCGAGTCCACGAAAAAATTTCTTTTCCATGTATTTAATTATCTAGTCCAACTAAACAATTAATCCACATATCAATTAAACAGTCCAATCCAACTATTTAATTATAATTGAGGTGAAACAACGAGAAAACGTATATGCTATATTAGGAGCCACGTCGGGGACCATGGACCCATATTCATTAGCTACAATAACTTGAATAAAATTATTCGTCTGAACGAACAATAATATTCAATCTATTAATTCCGGGATTACAGCACCATAGCCCGAAACTGAACTCTGCCGAATATAGATATAAACTTACACTCAACCATGAGTTGATAAGCGTCACTGATATAATCCTTACATACGGATAAATCCTCCATAGACTGTTCGATCGTCACGATTCGGGATATCTCCGTAAACCCTTCTCGAAACCTCTTATCCTTATTACCATTAACCCCCTAGTGATCAATTAGTTCATAACTAATATAATATGAACTGGCGCCATCGATCAGTTTCTAGGTTTAACAAATAAGGGAACTGTCTGTCTACTTCCCGAGGGAAGGAATGGATTCCATATCTGTGATAGAACAGACTACTCACTCATCTTAGAGTAGAGCCAAAGAGAAGTGTTGGACCACATACTACGAAGTGATCCTTACTAACGCATCAAACCATACCCTAGTCTAAGCAGTCGTCTGTGATCACCTCAGGATTGAGATTAATCAATATATGACAATCTTGTGATTCGATAAGACTTCTCGATCACGGAATTATATCGAGAACTCAAATCAAATCGGTCTAGCCCTATATGATTATCATCATATATAAATGCCCCACTAGGTACCCTATGACCGACAGTCCGGATAAGACTGTCACACCTAAAGTGTTCTGGGCGCATTATTAGCAAATTAATCTTGAGACCCGTACTCAGATTAATAAATGCTACGTACTAAGTTAATTTTAAGTAGATCTCACTAACTCAATCCTCTTGTGTATAGCCATATACTGAGTTATGTGATTACATAAACGAGGTACTTAGGGTTTTCAGTAGTGTCTTAATTATAAGCATACATGCATATAATAAGATGGATTATTAATTCTGTCATAAAAACAATTAGATAATTGTTTTTCGGGCACTACACCTAACACACATCTTGGGCATTTATGGCAAAATCTGACTGGAACCAAAATGGGGTTTATGTATTTGTGCATATAAATACCAACTGATGTAATCAATGTAAAGTGTGCCAATCTTCTCCTAATTCTATGGATAATAAAATATCTTCGTTTCTGTCTGTGTAGTAGTCGGTACAATGCCCGAAACCACGTTGAATCATGTGTTCTTCTTGAATCTGTCATTTGTCATTGTCATTATCTTCTACGTTTGAATTGCTTCTGTGTTTGTTCTTTCTTGGATGGCAAGGCACACACATATGTTTTAACATGAAGCCAAATTTTGCTTTGCTTGATGTCAATTTATACCATTTTGAGTATTGTTTCCTCATGGAGGTAAGCCAACCCCCGAGCTACACCAAGGCAAATATTCCTTCTTGTTGTCCAATCCAACTTTATATTGGACTAAGAATCTTGACCTATGCACTTGTAACAAAAATCTCAGTGTTTAGCCTACTGTGTGTACATATTTTTTTGAACAGTATAAGTAATTTTATTATGAATTCATTGAATTACAATAAAAAGAACTCGGGAATCACTTTTGTTCTCCATGTAATCGTAAATAAGAAGCAGTTGATCTCCACCGATCAACATCCATCAAGCTTTACAAGATTTGGATATCATTCCTACTTCTGTCACAACACATGGTTTCCCTGTCTTGACGTAGATGAAAGTTGTTTCGCTGCTATGATATTTCAATCAGGTAAAGTTCCCTGCACCAAAACGGTCCAAGTACAGAACCTAACCAAAAAGCATGCAAGAATAGGTCAAATTTAATGCATGTTTCAATCAAACGTGATTTAGAAATTCAGCTTTGTAAACAGAATCCACCTTCACCAATATTGTTTGCTGCATCAAAATTCTGGTGGCAGCTTTGATTTGATTTAATTATAATATATGAGTTTGCTGATGTAGTTGACGAACGAAGCTTTGTCAAGGATACCCAAAATAAACTTGTTAGTCGACGATACTAAAAAAATAGAAAATAAAACACAAACATGCATTGAAAATAAACAAATGTTGACTTACACAGTATAAGGAAAAATATACGCATACCACATGTTGAGTCAAATTTCCGAGCTCTGGCGAACTTACAGAGTGCTTCGACTTCTCTTCGACTCAAGAACTAGAACTATATTAGAGACTTTTTGTAGTGGAAGACACAAGAGAAAATTATGATGCTATAACCTTCATCCACGAGGTTCTTTATACAGTGAAGATGAGGAGTCAATACTCTATTTTTATTAGCCGGATGACATAAGTCGGCCGACTTTTCCCTCAAGAAAAGTCATCCTGGCCGACTCCTATGACACACGTGGGGATTATGATCAGACCGACTTCAACCTCGCTTCTGATTGCTCGGATGACGTGTCGTCTGAATTCTGATTAGTCGGATGACTCAATCATGACGCGTTCCTGTCGACTTCCCACAAGAAAATTTAATTTCGACTTAAAATTAAATTTTGGTTAATTTTAAAAAGATGATTAATCCAAAAAATTAATATCAACACCCGAACCAAACCGAGCCGAGCCGGACGGGCAGCGACGGCGCGCGCATGTGGAATTATCTAAGTCATCCTTCCTACACAAAAGTGATTTGACCCTTGGGGAACATCGATAAGAGACACTCAAGCTCTTATTACTTGAGTTTCCAAAACTCAAGTTTCCAATGTGGGAGAATGGAGTGAAGTTCTGCCTTCAACTCTCTTCTCCAACAACTTTTTGAACCAAATTTAGGCATTTATTTCTCATTTACCCGATATCCGAATCGAGTGATTCCAAATCCAAACTTCATCTACTCGTTGAGTAGTATTTTTACAAGTAATAATCTCCCCATGAATCACACCTGAACGTATCCGAAATTCACGCTAAAGTTGACTATTTCAACTCATGTTTCAAGCCCCCTGACGATGCTGGATCTCGTCTGTATGAAATTACAGGCCGATTTTTATCCTAGTGACAAGAACAAGATCAAAACCCTAATAAAAGACCTAAAAACATGGGGAGTGTTTGATGATTTTAGACTGAGCTTGGAATAAGTGGTATCCTAAATTTCCCACGTATCCTGTAATTGTTCAGGAATCAAGTCTCTCGTAGTTTTTTGGGATCATTTATATAGAGGACGTCTCGACCTGGGCAAGCTTGTGTTGTGCCCATCAAGTACTTTAAAACTTGTTAATCCTTTTTATTTAGGAGATAATCATGGATGATTTATATGCTAAGTTTAGAGTCTTAATGTGCAAAGGATCTTTAGGACCTTCCCATAATTATCTCATATATCATAAACATGTGCGTATTTCAGATAAGTGAATACTCTGTCCGACCTGCATCGAGCCCCCTAGGCCATCTTGGCCCGAATTGCACTGAACCATACTCCATTGCACATTGCCAACATGCCGTGGTCTGAGGAGCGGGCAAGACCGAGCTCCCACCTGAGGTTTCAGGTGTTCCCTTAGGTACAAAGTGGGGCTACTGGCCCTTAATGTTGTACTTTATCTATCTTTATGTAAGGTTCAGTCAATGGGAGGATGACATGTGGCAAGGCTAGTTCGACCCTCATCATAAGCCCCTAGATATGGTTGAACAACTCATTGTGAGGTAAGATCTGCTTGAGGTGCTTCTCAGCCTCTATCATTTAGACTTGGAGAATTTCATAATAACCTACTCTACCATGAGGTAGAGTTACTGTTATGACATTTTCATAACTGATTCGGAATTCATGGCGTCTCTACCCACGTCGTATGACATAGCTTCTTTCGGAAATCATGCTATATAGGGGTTATAACCCACGTCGAATCGGTTGCCCTCTCCAATCGTCACTCTTTTGCTTTAAATTTCGAAAATCATATCCAGTTGCTAATTTCTCTCTTCTCCTCTCGACCTTTAATCTACAAGTAAGCATCTTCTTTTACGCATGTTCTTCATATTTTCTGTATGTCCATATCGAGTGCTTTAGTGGATATGTTATTCAAATCCGATACAGAGGGAGAAGAACCCATAACTAGGTTATTTGCATCTGATCTAGAATAATGAGAAGTGGTACATAGGTTAGAGATCCCTTGGGTTCCTTCAGTTCCTGCTTCTCTCCCTTCTTCTCGTCCTCTATCTGGGACTTCTGCCTTTGTTTTGAATCTCAAAGCCCATAAAGACACTGTGGAGATTATAGGGAGACTTGGACAGAATTCCACTCTATCTGTGAACAGTGTAGCCAAATTTTGTGAGGAATACGGGATAAATATAGGGACATATGCCCCTGTAGTTCTAGCTACCCCTAAACCGTACTCTTACCGTCTACCGAAGGGATACTGTGCCATCTACCAAGTCTTTCTCGAGAGCGGGTTAAGGTTTCCTCTGTGTCAAGCCTTCCTGACCGTGTTAGAGCATTACCAAATAGGAACCACTCAAGTTTCTCTAAATAGGGTTAGGAGCATCATAGGATTTTCCATATTCTGTCATATGGTCGGAGTTCAGTTCTCCGTAAACCTATTCAGAGCCTTCTACCAGATCAAGAAGGTAAGGAATGCACCAGGATGGCAGTACTTCGCACACCAAGCAGGGGCTTTGAACGGTATTCAGGTGCTCTCAGAGGGGCCGTCTTTCTTCAAAAGGTGGAAGGTGAAGTTCTTCTTCATTCGTCACGAAGAAAGACCCTGACTGGCTCGATGGAGGTCGGATGACCAACCTAAGGATACCGCCCCGGATAATGTTAGTATTGAGGTACTACATGTCATTCGAGACGAAGGAGTTTCGCTAAAGGTCGAAAAACTTCCCTTTACACTCATTGACGCTTCTCGGCTGGCTGACGTAGGATCTGCCCCCTATGTGGACTTTAGCGTTGACAGAGATGCATGTAATGGTTTTACTTTTGCATCTTTTCTTTCTCATACATTTACTCTGACTAATTATTTCTATGTTTTGCTTTTTATAGTGAGGGACCTAGTTGCGCTGCATGCTACTACTTGAGGTGCAGATGAGGAGGACCAATCGGAAGAGAATGTGTCTGTCGAGAAAGATTGTGATCGAGAGGTCTTTGCTGTCCGAGCTGCGGGCTCGACCCTTAATGCCTCTACCTCTCAACTGCTTTCCGACCTTCCAAATGATTCTATGACCCATCCTACTTTCTAAGGATAACTCAACTCCCATCGAGTTGGATGGATCCACTCTTGAGAACAACCCTCAGCTTATAAGGAGGGGCAGAACTGAAATTACTATGACCACCCAAGAGGGTAGGTCAAGGAAAAGGGGCAGGTCTAAAGCCCGTCCAGATGACACCAAAGACCCTCCGAACCAGGAAGAGGAGGATGTCGAACTGGGCCCTAATCCGGTCTCTGGGATGACCAATCAGTAGCTGGCTGAAACAAGTTTTATCCTTGTACTTAATCTTTCGTATTACATGTCTTTGTTTTGGCTTGGCATCTCATGTTGTGAATAAGATGAGAAAGGTTGTGCTCTAAAAACAATCATTTCTTGTCATTTCGTGCTAGTGGGAGATTGTTAGGTGTAGTGCCCGAAAGACAATTTGTGTAATTGTTTTTGATAATGGATAACATAATTTATCTCACCTTATTACTTGCTTTGTGCTCGTAAGTACTACACTGCTGCAAACCCTGAGTATATCAGTATGTAACCGCTTAACTCAGTGTATGGCATGCACGTGAGGATTGAGTTAGTGGTGATATACTTAAACTGTTAGTCCATGGTGAACTTAATCATAGTTTATGGTCTCATGATTAAAACACTACTAATGCGCCCAGAACACCTTAGGGTGTGATAGTCTTATCCGGACTGTCAGTAGAGGGTACTTAAGTGGGGCATTTATATATGATGGCATTCATATAGGACTGGACCGATTTAATCTGGGTTTCTTAATATAATTCCGTAATTGAGAAAACTTATTAAATCATTAGATGATCATATATGGATTGACCTTAATCCTGAGGTGATCACAGGGTACTGCTTGTCTCGGGGTAGTGTTTGATGTGTTAGTTAAGAATCACTTTGATGTGTGATCTGAGTCACTTTTCATTGGAACTATTCCCTGATGAGTGAGTAGTTCTATGTTTCACAGACACGGAATCAATTCCTTCCCGCGGGAAGTAGAGAGACAGTCCCTTTATTTGTTAGCCCTAAGAAAATGATCGATCCCGGGAGTTCATATTTGACTAATTAGCTACTAGTCCGGTATGTGAACTAGTTGTTCACTAGGGGGTTAATGGTAAATACGGATAAGATATTTGAGTCGGGTTTACGGAGACTTCCCACTCAGAATGGACATTCTATGGAAGGTTAGTCCGTATGTAATGATTATATCAATAGGATTGAGTGTAAGTATATATCTATAATTGGTAGAGTTCAGTTTAGGGTTTATGGTGGCGTAATCCCGGAATTGATAATTTAAGTTTAAATATTCTGTTCGATGAATATTTCACTTAATTTATTGAGCTACTGGTTATAGGTCCATGGTCCCCAACGTGGCTCCTATAATGCGAGTATTTTCTTGTTATTGGGCCTTAGTGATAATTAATTGTCTGGGCCAATTAATTGATATGCGAAATGTTATTTAGTTGGGCAAAATAATATAATACACAGAAAGACATTTTCCGTGGGCCTAAAACCCTAAGGTGTGGCGCCTCCCTCTCATAAAATGCAAGAATTGATTTTCTTGTGTGATTAATTATTTACTTGGTAAGTAATTAATTAAAGATAATTGATTTGTAATTGATTGATTGCTTTTATTGTGATTTCTTTTTAAATATTTATTTAATTAATTAGAAACTTGGAGGCCAAGGATTTACTCTCCTACATAAAGAGAGTTCTTCCAAGACATATGGGAGATGAAATTTTCGACATACACACATAAAATAGAGAGAAAAACTTGTTTCTTGTCTTGGTTTTCTGGTTGAAGAAAAACTTAGGTTTTTTCTTGATGCATATCAAGGAGGTTTCAATTCCAAGGATCGGTGTCCACCAACCGCCGTTTGGAGAACACGTTGGAAGATTGTGGCTACTCATCCAACTTTTGGTTAGTAGATCTAAACCCCCATGTAGGAAGTTTAGATCCTTTATTTATGATATGTGGTTTATAGATCGTGATCCATCCGCTGTGCAAAAATCTGTTTTGTACAGATCTGAGCTGCTACATCCTTCATGTGGTATCAGAGTCAGGTTCCACGATCTATGAATTATATTCATAGATAAACGATTTAAAAAGAGTGGAATTGCATGTAGATATTTTTTTTAAATATGCATATGTGATTGGTTGTTGTGGTTGAAGAGATGGATTGGGGTTGGCACTGTTTACCCGTTAGATCTATTGTAAACTCATATAAATTCGTTATATGAGTATAGGAAATTTTGTAATGTAATTTTAAATTTCCTAGAAATAGATTTGTGTTGTTGCTGTTCGGTTTTTCTGTTTTTCCCATTGATTGAGCCGTTGAAACGACAATCCCTCTAGTCAGAATAAAGATCAAAAGTTGATGAACAAGACCTCAAAATGTGGTGTCGATCGGAGTCCGTCTCGATATCAAATCGCTGCAATAAAGTTGCTGTTGTAACAGAAAACCACAGCAGCCATAAAAACCCTAGCTGTGAGTTCGTCGAATTTCTGGAAGAGTTTGGAACATTGAGACAAAGATCCGAGCGTTCAGATTGACTAACATGGAATTATGAACAAGCCCTAAAAAATTTTAGTTCGATCGGGTTTTTGTCTTGATGCCCGATCGGCTCCGGGAAGACACTGTTGCGCTGCAGTTATAAACAGATGTAGTAGTTGGATCGGCGGATTGCTGGAGAAAATTGGGCCATCGAAACTCGGATCCAACCGTCCATATTCAATCAGGAGGAGTGAAGAACTGGCCCAAAAAGTTTCGTGACTATCAGAGTTCGTTTGGATGCCCGATCATCGATAAACCGGGTCAGCAGCAGATTGTATTTGAAACTAGTAAACCCTAGTTAGGGTTTATTTATTTAATTTCTAATAGGTTAGATACGGGGGTGCCAACGGTCCATCTTGATGCTTATTTTCCGCACTAGTATGTATGCTTAGAATGTATGCGTAGAACTGGAAAATTGCCATGACATGCATCATATCATGAATTCCACTCCATATGCATATACAGGTAGAAATTAATTCGAGGAATTAGTTAGGCATGTATACAACACAAGATTTGTTTTAATTAATTGTATGATATTAATTAGAAACTTATTAGGGAAACCGAGGATTCCGGGTTTTGTCAATCATCATGATTAGGTGATGGATTATCGGTGAATCCCACCTTGCGAAAGCATTGGGAGTAAAATCCCGAAACATCGACGAGATTGCATTTTTTGTCCGTAGTGTCTACGTGAAAGTTTGATGTTAAGGGTTTGAACAATTATGGGCGAATATGGTTAGAAAGTGGTCAAACCATGGATGGGTGGTCAACTGAGCCACGGCTCGATCGACTTAACCCTCCACGTGTGGTGTTTGCATGGGGGTCCGGCAAGGCTGAGCTATCCGACGAGCGACTACGGCTCAACGGAACTCCCTTAGCCCTGATCCGTCTGACGGCCACATATGTTCCAACGAATAGGTTGGGTGGGCTAGCCAGCATAACCGACACCATTCGGGCCCATGATTTATTGTTCCTTAAAGATACATCAAGTCCAAAAACGAAATCAGTAAACCCACCACTTTTTCAAAAATATTGAGTAGGAGCGGGGAAGGCGACAGCCGACCCCACGGCCTCTACTGTTGACACAAGCAACGTGAGATAATGGTGACGCCTCATGCCGGCTTGGGACCGGGCTCCCTAAGGAAGGCCTTCGCCGCTATCAAAATTCAAGGCCTGGTCTCCGAAAGGATAGGATTTTGGGTACTCGTCGGGTCACTGACCGACCCTAAGGTGGCACAATCGGGGTCTACCTAAAAATCTGAAACAGTAGGTCACACTCATTATAGGTATTTTTGGTAATACCTTGGCTGAAAAAGAAAGATAATCGAGGATTAAGATTGGAGGATCGATTCCATTTAATCATTGTGAGAGTTGATCTCAATTTAGTTGTCACCTCTTTGACCTACCCTAAGGCGGTACTGAGGTGTGAGAGTAAATCCTTGGAACGGTAGGATAGACTATGCATTAGTTTATAGTTCCTAAAATCAATTAGTAGTGTATAATTTGGATTTATTTTCAGTCAATTTATTTACAACAATTTATATATCTCTATAGGGTACTAGACTACTAGTGTATGTGTTAAATTGACTAGTAACGACTTCGTTAAAAGTGATAAGTAACTAGAACGTTGTACTTATTCATCATACATGCGATTAATCTTTCGGAAGAGATATTTCTCTTGAGCCTTCAAGACTTAAGTGACGTAAATAAATATGTCACTTTTGTCACTCGTGTTGAACGAGAGACAATCGTAGTTAGATTAAAAGATGGTTGGGACGGTAAAATTCTTCTAGTGAATTTTAATTGTGTAGTGACTACACGAGAAATTTTCTAATAGAAAAATTGGAGAATCATAAATTAAAGTGTTGCTAGTTAGACGGTATTTGGAACCGATAAACTAGTGGGAGCTTTAATCTTATGTTTTTTTGTTTTTCTGATTTGTTAGAAAATTTGTCCCACTGCGTAACGCTTTCATTAGACATCCCGCAGCTCACGAGTAGTGTCTACTCAAACGAACTACTAGTTCAAGACTATTTCCTTTTAAGGAAAGTCAAGAATGGGAAATCATCTAAACTAAGTTTGAGGATAAACCGAAATATTAATTAAAAAAAGTAAAGGATAAGGAAAGTGATTTCGGATCACTAACCAATGAATCCATAGCGAATTTCTTAACCGAGTAACTCGACTCGGGAGCTAAGTTCTTTGGAAGAACAAGGAATCTTTGCATTAACGATTAATAGAGTAGACAACGGGCATTAATTTCAGGTAGAATAGTGGGAGTGGTATGAGGAAATGAACTTTGGATTCGATCCATGAATATCATGAAAAATTTATTTTTCTGTTTTCAGATGCATTGGAACAAATGGATTCACTTTCAACTTGACATATTGTTGCCTCATAGAAAGTGAATATGACATTTGTAGTACGAATCCGAGACTCGGGCTTTTGTTTGATAAAGTCAGAACCACTAAGAAATGCTGAAAAGGTATAAGTAACACGTCTTAAACTATTACAGGCGAACGGTTGCCGTATTAAGATAAACAATTCTTCAAAATCTATTAATTAGTGCATATATCCTAGAGATAAGACCTAACGACTGGCTAAGGGTGATTCCTATCTCCCAGTCTCGGAACACGGTCTCAAAAGAACAATGACTAAGCTTCCTTTCAATTGGGAAAGGGTAATAGATCTGAAGAAGTAACGTAGCTTGTTCATAATGACCTTCGGGGTCTAGTGAGAGATACAAGCTAATGGGAGTTTTTGACTGGTGACATTTTATCTGATAACTACTCGAAACACGGTTTAGTTTATCTAAAGAATACGAGGAGGAGTCTCTAATTTTAGCAGAGAATAGAGTATTCCATGCTCCGAAATTGGCTATCATATAGTCTTGGGACTGATGCTCGGCCTGCCTCCTAGTGGAATGTTTTTCACTGAGGAAGAAACCATAGACTTGCCCTATATAGTTATTGATGTGCTACAATACACTGCTAAACTCGACTAAGATAATTCATTGCAAAATAACGGTTAACATTATTATGTAAACCGACAAGTCTACCTAGAAGATGCTAGTGAATTTATGGATAAGGAATGAATTCGGTTCACACCACTTCCGTAAATGTAGGCATTTAGCACTTAATGCTTGAAGGTATGACTGGAGTTTTTGCGCGTACGTTATGATTGTGACTGTTCGTGAAATATCTTAATGTGACGAGTGAAGGTTGGTTATAAGATTCTTGAGATCAGAAAGTGACGGTTGAACTGTCACAAGCCTTCTGATAGAATCTATAAGTAACAGCCTTAAACCTTGGAGTACGGTTACCCAAAGGTAGTTACTATCTGATTTAATCTGACCACGTCCAACATCAGTTGTTGGTGATTACACTGATAAATACTACTAGATCAGAATATCAATCCACCCAAAACGCAGTAGGAGTATGGTTTAACCGTTGACCCATTGTGGTTTTGTGGACTTTACAGTCTGCTGGCGTGATTGATAACTTATGGCTCTTGGTGGGCTGTATAGGATTCTAATCATAAAGGTTGGTTTGAAAGCCTTAACCCTGGGAATGGAGTTTTGGAACTCCAGTTCTGTTCAGCCTCTTGTAGAACCACCTGCGTGTCTCAGGCCCAGTGGGAGCAATTGGATATACACGGAAAATAGTCGAATGAATAGGAAAGTTTAAACTTTCAGTGCAAAGCTGAGTGGTCTAGGGGTGATTCCCTGACAAGTAGAGAGTTAACCATACCTTGAACTCTCTCACCACTCAGTCTTGCAAGACTTCGTTAGAAAGCATAAAATAGGGGTGATTCCCTGAGACTTTCTTGCCAAAAAACGGAGTCTGGATTCATAGAAGGGTCTTGGTTAGAATTAATGGCAGAATGACTTCTGGGGCTTATAACATTTGTGGATTTAAGAGAATAGTCTTGAACTAGCAGTTCGTTTGAGTAGACACTACTCTTGAACTGTGGGGTGTTCATTGTTACTTTCTTGGACTATCGATTTTTCTAATCGACAAATCATAAGACCAAAGCTCCCACTAGTTTATCGGTTCCAAATACCGTCTAACTAGCAACACTTTGTTTGAATGATTTGAGAGATCATAATAAAGCTCCCACTAGTTTATCGGTTCCAAATACCGTCTAACTAGCAACACTATGTATTTATGATTTTTCAAAGATTAGAAAATCACTCAGAACTAAGCTCTCACTAGTTTATCAGTTCCAAATGTTGTGTAACTAGCAACGTTTTATTCTTGTTTTTCTGATAAATGGAGAAACACCTGTGCAGTCTATTACATATTTCTAATGATTCAGAAAAACAACAAATCATAAGACTAAGGCTCCCACCAGTTTATTGGTTCCAAATACCGTCTAACCAGCAAACGCCTAATGTATGATTTTCTAATTTTTCAATTAGAAATTTTTGCCGTGTAAATACACCTTTTAAAATTCACTAAATGAATTTATCTGATAGTCCTATATCATCTTTATTAAAGTAAGTATGGTCGTCTCTCGTTCAACACGAGTGATATCCGTGACATACCTATACTATGTCACTTAAGTTTTTAAAGGTTCAAGGGAAAAATCTCTTATGAAAAATTAACTGCATTCTTTTGATAATTACAACGTACTTGTTACTTCCACATTTTTAATGAAGTCCTATTACTAATAGATTAGTAGCCTAGAGATTAAAGTAGTAAAATAAACATGACATAAAGTTAATTTCAAAAAATAAATTTTCACTACTAGATTTTTATTTTAGGAATAATAAACTTGTTAAAAGTCTATCCTACCATTCCAATGATTTAATCTCACACCTCAGTGCCGCCACAGGGTCAGTCAAAGAGGCGACGATCAAACTGAGGCAATCTCTCTGAATGATTAAACTTTGAGAATCAAACATCCCACGGGAATTACATCCCGGACTTTAATCATTGATTACCTTCCTTTTTTTAGCCTAGATATTTTGAAAATATCCATAAAGAGTGTGACCTACTATAACAGATCTAAAAGTACGCCCTGAGTGTGCCACCGTAGGGTCGGTCAGTGACTCAACGAGTACCCGAAATCCTATCCTTTCGGAAACCAAGCCTTTGTATTCCTGCGGGTGATAGAGGTGAACACAACCCGTAGGGAGCCGGAATCAAAGCGGCTTGAGACGTCACCCTTCTCTCACGTGCTTGCATTTATAGTAGAGGCCGTGGGGTTGGCTGTCTCCTTCCCAGCTCCCACTCAATAATTTGAAAAAAGTGGTGGGTTTACTGATTACGGTTTCGGTCTTGACAATAAGAAACAATGAATCAAAGTACTCTGAATAGGGTTGGTTAAATAGGGAAGCCGCCGTCTATTCGTCGGAACATATGTGACTGTCGGTCGGATCCGGCAAGAGAAGCCCCGTTTAGCCCGAAGGCTTATCGGATATGCTAAGTCTTGTTGAAAACCCGTGCAAACGTCACACGTGGAAGGGAGTCAATCGAGCCGTAGCTCGGTTGAACTCACCCAACCATGGTTAGACCATTTCCAAACCCGTGTACTATGACTTTCCAATTTCTAAATTATCAACCAAAGCGCAATATTGTTTCTGTTTAAGGTGGGTTCACCGAGAAGCCATCACCGAAAACTCAACGATTTATCTAAGTGGGATTCACCGAGAATCCATCACTAAAATCGTAACGATTGACAAAACCCGGGTCCTCGGTTTTTATAATTAGTTACTTATTTTAATTGACTACCACATATTAATTAAAAAAGCTTTTAACTACTTATACGAGCTATACTGGCCTAAATTATTCGAAATAAACTAGCTACATGTATGTATTGGAGTGGATTCATGATATGATGCATGTCATGGCAATTTTCCTGTTTCTATCACATAATTTCGATCATACACGAAAAAGATACAGAAAAATAAACACCGAGATGGACCGTTGGTACCCCCGACTAACCTATTTTCTAAGGAAAAGTAAAACCTTAAACTATGTCTTCGAGTCTTGATCTTCAAATCCTGATCTCGAACCGTCGGATCACGAACCACGAACACCCGAGAGGAGAAAGACTTTTTAAATTAAATAAATCCAATTTATTTATAATAAAACCCTTTTTAAATTTTTTTTCTTTTTTCATATTTTTCATTATTGCGGCTGAATTATAAAAAAAATTCCATTTTTTTTTTATTTTTCGAACAAAAAAAAACAGAGTTTAATAAAAATAACAGATTTTTAAAAAAATATATTGCAGCCGACGAAATTAAACCCTAGCCGAGGGTTTCATAAAAAAAACATGCTTTTAGCGACGGATCTAAGCATCGCGGAAAGTGCTGTAACAGCCGCATAAAGGCTAAAAAAAGGGTTTTGGCCGTTTCTCCTCGTTCATACCTTGGGTTTCGCCTTGATCTTCATCTTTGCTTCAAGATCTTCATATTTCGCGCCCGGAACATCATAAAAATTACAAAGACAGTATCTTTTACATGAATTTTGAAATACATATAAATAAATTACAAGTCCTAAGCTCAATTGATACTAATCAAAAGAGTTACAAAATAGATCTACGGGTAAACAGTACCAACCCCAATCCATCTCTTCAACCACGACAATCTCAAAAACAATCATACATGCATATTTCGAAGCATATAAAATTACATACGAAATAAAAAAAAAAACATCTAAAACATGCTTTTTCCACTCCTCGATCTAAAATTCACATACTTTGATTGTTAGTGTAATATTCCGATTTTCGGGAAAGGGCAGACGTGTCTTTTTGCGAAAACGAAATATTGGGTTCGGTTCCTTTTATAACTAAGGGCAAATAGGGAAAACTAAGGTTTTATGGGAGTGGGTATTTAAGGGAAAATTAACAAAGGTTAATCTCCAAAAAAAAAAAAACCTAATCAGAATTTTAGTTTCACGTTCCCCACTCCATCTCTGCGTATTTGGGAAGAAAAAGAGAGAGACTAGAAGAGTTCTTCAATTATCTAAGGAGGTGTTGAATTGTTTTCAGACCGGACTCAAGATTTGGAACCCCTGTGAAGAGTGCACCGTTTGACACCAATTTCGTGGGAAGTGCAGCAGGCTTTTCTGAGTCTTCTGATCAGTTTTTGGTTGCTTTTAGGTAAGAAGCTTTTCCCTATGATCTCCATTATCGTTTATAGGGTTAGATTATGTTTTGGGAAGTTTCAATGATAGAATTGATGTGTTTTCCGTCGTTCAATGATCATAAATGCCATGGTTCGTTTGGATATGTTTATCTACGTTTTTCTGCTGTTATGAGGGTTAGAGTGAGGGCAACCCTATTTGGGTTTGAGTAGAAAAAGTAAAGTGCAGAAAAAAAACGGTTTTCCCTTGTGCAGTCAGGGTCTATCCGTACGGATGGATCAATCATCTGTACGGATATTTCACAGTATCAAGCTGAGTGTTGTGATGAGAGCTGTCCGTCCGGATAGCTCATCCTATCCGTCCGGATGGAACATTCTATCCGTCCGGATAGTGCCTTTAAGTGCTATTGTCCATTTTATGTGATTTAAGCTACGAGATGAGTTCTAAATGTTACCCCTTGATCAATTAACTCTAATGAACATGAACAAGCCTGAATTGAGCTTCTGATTCGTTCAGTTAAAACACCGAATGTACTCTTAAAGGGAGTTGAAGTTCGGATCCGTCGGAAGAGCATGATAGGCTTGTGCTTTGATGAATTAGCATTCATCAATGTCTGTGTATTTGCTAGGGCTTGTCCGTGTCTAGTGGTCTAGGAAGCGAGTAGCATGGGTGAGGGAAATTAATTGAAAACACTTAGGGTGGCTAGTTAACAACCTAATAAACTACGTATGTGACTAGTAAAAGATTAAACAACATGTCTCTCTTGGCTAGGCACCAGGCTAAATCGCGATGCATGTGCTACCTCTGAAGGTGGAAGAACTCCGTAGGTCAAAGACCCTAAGTACGGAGGGACTCTGCTGAGACGCGCGAGCTATCGGAGTCTACCTATTCTAGTCTCCGTGGATTTGGTGTGATCCACTAATATGTTGCAAAAGAGTGTCCCAAAGATGGATGCGCGTAGTGCCCTTGAGTGCGGTTGTAACACAGATAAGCTAAGTAGAAACGTTTAGTCAATTCATGTTGATGGACATGAAATGAACCCTAGATTGAGTCGGTCTCACATAAACAACCAATCGATTTAAATATCTTTTCCTTATGAACTACAGTTGTTATCATAGCTTCTCTTTCTTATTAAGTACGTTGTACTTACCTCAAATGCATGTTTTCTATGTGTTTGGGGATGAGAAGACGAACAGGTTTTCGAGGAGGAGTTCGACGACGACGTTTGACGGCGCTCGTTGAAGACTTATCATTTACTGCTTTACTTTTACTTTTGGGTTACTTTTGATACTTTTGAGGTAGATTTTTGGTCTTTCGAGACTTGTTGTACTTTTCTTTTGGGTTTCTCGTACTTTCTTGAATGTAATAAGTTACATTTCCACCTTTAGATTTTCACGTTTCTATTCTTAGATGTTTGGAAATTTTATACCCGAGTTTTTGCTTCCGTTTGCTTTCATTTGATCTGACGTAGTAGAGGCTTACGTATAAAGTGAATTTACTTTTATTTTATACGTGCGAACGTTTCCTTTCGGATAAGGACCTCGGTGTCCGGGAACGAGGCGTTAAAGTTGGTATCGAGAGAAGCATCCTTTAGGCTTCTTTTTTTAGATAAGTTTCTTTAGATCTCTTAGTAACGTTTTGGTTTTCCTTGATCATCAGGATGGTGTTCACGAGGACTGGAGCGGGTGAAGAGTCGTCCGGGGTTCGACGGGAGAGCCCCATACCTGTAGTAGGGGGTGGTGTTGTGAGGCCGATACCCTTATCCCCGCAAAGTCTTTCACCACCACCTCATACGGCAACACCTACACCAAGGTCTCAACAGAGTTTGTCACCCCGACCTCATCAGGAACGACCTCCACGATGGCACGTGGGAAGCACGGTCCAGTTCACCATGGTAGGTGACATTCCACCGAGCTATTTACCACCACCAGTGACTAGTGTGTACCCTCCACCAGTAAGTTTACCCACCGGTGTACCCTCAGCAGCAGCAGGTCTTTTACCCTCCTCCTGTAGGTCATACGCCTCGACCTACTGTACCACTTCGCAACGCTTTGACCATCAGCAATGCGTTGTTTATCCACCTTTTGGTTTTCAGCAGCCTCAACATCACCAATATTATCAGGGGTTTTATCCTTATCAAACTGAGCCCCAAGCGATCCCACCTTACCCCCAGCAGCAGCAATACCAGCCTCAAGTACCTTTTGGTTACCCTCCGGTTTACCCACCAGTGAGACCGGTTGTTGAGCATGCACCACCCGTAGATTGGTATACCAAGTTGAGAAGAAATCGGGTTGAAAACTTCTTTGGGAATGTGGAGCACGTAAAGGCTGAAGAATGGCTGAGAGGTTTTGAGAAGGCTTGCAGGAATATACATGTTCCTGAGACAGAAATGGCACAGCTGGCACTCAGTTTCCTCTTAGGTGCAGCAGAAGCATGGATTGATGCCGTTCAAAGCAGTAATGGAAAGGTAACGGATTGGGAAGGGTTCAAAGCTATGTTTTACAACGAGTACTTCCCGGCTACGGTGCAAGCTAATAAGGCAAGTCAGTTTTTGAAGCTTAAGCAAGGTACTCATCACACGGTGACCCAGTACACCAATAAGTTTAACGAATTGGGACGGTTCTACCCCGAGTTGATGAAAGTGGAGGAAAGAAAGATGGCACTTTACAAGGACGGCTTGGCTTATGAAATCCAATTTGGCATGTTGGGATTTACTGCTAAGAATATGGTTGAGCTCTTGAACAAAGATTGGAGGTTGAGACCTTTAGGAAGAAGTCCACGGTGGTAATTGGAAACAAGAGAAACTTTGGGACTAGTCAAGGCGATTCTGGGGAGCACCGCAACAGAATGTCAAGAAGACGACGGCTCCTACGGCAGCTAAGGCTAGAGCAGTGCACCACTTTGCCCCAAATGTAACAAGAATCATTCAGGAGAGTGCAGGCAGAATAGTGATGGTTGCTACGTTTGTCAAGAGCCGGGACACTTTTCTAGAGCATGTCCAAACAGAGGGAACAGAATTAGTTCGAGCCAAGGAAGCGGGAAAAGCGGCCCAAGCCGACCGGTTCGTGTTTTTGCGGTTGATGCTGGTTTTGTGGAACCAGAAGATGACGTTATCTCAGGTACCATGTTGTTGTTTTGTTCTTTTGTTAAGATATTTTATAGCGTGTTTATTCATGTTGTAACTATATTTAAATAAATGAATATGCATCCTAGGTACGATAATGTTAGAAAACCTAGTGGTCAAGGCTTTGTTTGATACGGGAGCGTCAAATACTTTTGTGTCAACCAAGGTAGCTAAGAAGTTGAACTTACCTTCAGAACCTTTAAGGAATACTTTGGAAATAACTACACCGTTAGGGAAGGTAACAAAGGTGACTAGGATAATACCTCAAGTGGAAGTTCGAGTTGGACCTTATCGATGCAAGAGCGACTTCACGGTTTTGGACTTCTCGGATTTTGATGTAATCCTCGGAATAGATTGGCTATCCGAGAATTATGTTCACTTGGACTGCAGAGAGAAGAAAGTGACTTTTAAAGTACCTGGAAAATCAGATAAGAAGCGACATCCGATCATCTCAGCAGTTAAGGCAATAAGGGCTTGTCGGAAGGGTTGTGAAGGCTACTTGTTGTATGCAGTGGATGTGGAACAAGTGAAGCCGAAGTTAGAAGAAACTCCTATAGGAAGAAAGTACCCCAAGTGTTTCCGGAAGAGTTACCGGGAAACATGCCGGATAGAGAAGTCGAGTTCGAGATCAAGTTGATGCCGGGAGCGGCACCGGTTGCTAAAGCACCCTATAGAATGGCACCGGCTGAATTGAAAGAGTTGAAAGCTCAACTTAAGGATATGCTTGAGAGGAACATAATTCAGCCCAGTATTTCGCCTTGAGGAGCCCCTGTTTTGTTCGTGAAGAAGAAAGATGGTAGCATGAGGATGTGTATCGACTACAGAGCGTTGAATAATCTTACCATCAAGATTAAGTACCCTCTACCAAGGATAGATCATCTGTTTAATCAGTTGCAAGGCAAGAAAGTGTTCTCTAAGATTGATCTTAGGTCCGGTTATCATCAGTTGAAGATTAAGGTAGCAGATATACCGAAGACGGCCTTTAGTACGAGGTATGGACATTATGAGTTCTTGGTCATGCCATTTGGACTCACTAATGCTCCATCTGCATTTATGGATTTGATGCAACGAGTCTTCATGCCATACTTGGATAAGTTTGTGATAGTGTTCATAGACGATATCTTAGTATACTCTAAGGACGAGAAAGAACACGAGGAGCACTTAAGAATAGTGTTGGATACTTTGAAGAAGAATCGGTTGTTTGCTAAGTTCTCTAAGTGTGAATTTTGGTTGGATCGAGTTAGTTTCTTGGGTCATGTAATTTCTGGAGATGGCATTCAAGTTGATCTAGAAAAGATTGAGGCGATTGAGAATTGGCCTAGGCCTACTACCGTTTCGGAAGTATTAAGTTTTCTTGGATTGGTGGTTACTACCGGAAGTTTGTGCAAGACTTTTCAAAGAAAGCTACTCCACTCACAAAGCTTACACAGAAGAATGTGAAGTTTGAATGGACTAGATAGTGTGAAATAGCTTTTCAGACGTTGAAAAGGAAGTTGACCACTGCCCCAGTGTTGGTCGTTGCGGAGATCTTTGATAACTACGATGTCTACACGGACGCTTCGGGACAGGGTTTAGGTTGTGTGTTGATGCAATGAGGGAAAGTGATTGCTTATGCATCTAGGCGATTGAAGGTGCATGAGAAGAACTACCCAACACACGATCTAGAGTTGGCAGCGGTAGTGTTTGCCTTAAAGACTTGGAGGCATTACTTGTATGGAGTTAAAGCAAAGATCTTCACCGACCACAAAAGTTTAAAGTATTTCTTCACTCAAGAGAATCTGAATATGAGACAGAGGAGATGGTTAGAATTGTGAAGGACTATGATTTGGATATTCAGTACCATCCAGGCAAAGCCAACGTAGTGGCAGATGCTTTAAGCAGAAAACCGGTGTTTGCGGTTTCCGGTGTTGAAGTTGTGACAGAAAGGCTAGATGGGCTGCAAATAAAAGCTTTGATCAGATTGAAGACCGGCGGTTTGTGGCTCCATTGTTAGCAAAGTCCGAGTTGATGGATGATATTCGGGAAAAGCAAGATGAAGATCCGGTTTTGGTTGATTTGAAGCGAGTTGCTAGAGAGAAGCCTACGGTTGGTTATGTGCTAGATAAGAATGGAAACCTTTGGTACCAAGATCGTCTGTGTGTGCCTAATGTTGGAGATCTAAGACAAAGAGTTATGGAAGAGGCACATAGGATTGCTTTTGCGGTTCATCCAGGTGCTACCAAAATGTATCGAGACCTAAAGGAAAGGTTTTGGTGGCCCTCGATGAAGTTGGAAATAGCCAAGTTTGTGGCGAGTGTGACATTTGTCAGAAAGTTAAGGCAGAACATAGGAGACCAGGAGGAATGCTTAAGCCTTTGGATATCCCTGAATGGAATTGGGATAAGATCACGATGGATTTCATCACCGGTTTACCAAAGACAAAGGGAGGACATGATGCAATTTGGGTAATTGTGGATAGATTGACCAAATCGCCCATTTCTTACCATATAAGGTCGATATGTCCTTAAAGAAGATGATGACACTATATCTGGATAATATAGTGAAGCTACATGGAGTTCATATCTCGATAGTTTCGGATCATGATTCGAGATTTGTCAGTCGGTTTTGGAAGAGCTTACAAGAAGCCTTTGGAACCAAGTTGGATTTAAGCACGGATTTTCATCCTCAGACGGATGGAAAATCTGAGAGGACTATCCAAACACTCGAGGAAATGCTAAGAGCTTGTGTTTTGGAGGTAGGCGGATCATGGGATGATTACCTATCGATAGCAGAGTTTGCCTATAACAATAGTTTTCATGCAAGTATAGGCATGCCGCCGTTTGAAGCCTTGTATGGAAGAAGATGTCGGACGCCGCTGTTTTGGGATGAAGTCGGGGAGAGACAGATCACCAGGACGGAAATGGTTGAACAAGCAAAGGAAAGGGTTTAGTTGGTCAAGAAGAATTTGAAGGCAGCTCAAGATAGGCAGAAAAGTTGGGCTGATGTTAGAAGAAGACCTCTTGAGTTTGAAGTCGGTGATAGAGTTTATCTACGAGCTTCACCGATGAAGGGAGTGAAACGCTTTGGACAAAAAGGAAAGCTAAGTCCAAAATATGTTGGACCTTTTGAGATCTTGGAAAGAGTTGGACCGTTAGCTTACAAGCTCCAGTTTGCGGAATCGATGTCGAGAGTCCATAGTGTTTTTCACGTTTCAATGTTGAAGAAGTGTCTGGCGAAGAATGATGTTGAAACCACGCTTGATCCGGAAATCTTACAAGATAATCTTGCTTATGACGAGAGGCCGATCAAGATTTTGGGCCGGAAAGAAAATATGATTAAGAGGCGGATGATTCCTTTGGTGTTAGTTCTAGTGGAGCAATCATTCACCGAGAAGGCAACTTGGGAAGTTGAAAGCGACATGATCAATGAGTTCCGAGAGTTTGTTGATCTTCCAGGTATGTTCTAGTTTCGAGGACGAAACTCCTTTTAAGGAGGGAGAATGTAATATTCCGATTTTCGGGAAAGGGCGACGTGTCTTTTGCGAAAACGAAATATTGGGTTCGTTTCCTTTTATTGGAGTTAATCAATTGGACGTTTGTTTATATAAATTTTGTGTTATATATATATATATATATATATAATATATATATATATATATATATATATATATATTTAAGGAAATCAATTTTTATAACTAAGGGCAAATAGGAAAACTAAGGTTTTATGGGAGTGGGTATTTAAGGGAAAATTAACAAAGGTTAATCTCCTAAAAACCTAATCGAATTTTAGTTTCACGTTTCCCACTCCATCTCTGCGTATTTGGGAAAAAAAGAGAGAGACTAGAAGAGTTCTTCAATTATCTAAGGAGGTGTTGAATTGTTTTCAGATTGGACTCAAGATTTGGAACCCTTGTGAAGAGTGCACCGTTTGACAACAATTTCGTGGGAAGTGAAGAGGCTTTTCTGAGTCTTTTGATCAGTTTTTTGTTGCTTTTAGGTAAGAAACTTTTCCTATGATCTCCATTATCGTTTATAGGTTTAGATTATGTTTTGGGAAGTTTCAATGATAGAATTGATGTGTTTTCCGTTGTTCAATGATCATAAATTCCATGGTTCGTTTAGTTATGTTTATCAACGTTTTTCTGTGTTATAAGGGTTAGAGTGAGGTATTTGGGTTTGAGTAGAAAACATAAAGTGCAGGAAAAATGGTTTTCCCTGTGCAGTCAGGGTTATCCGTACGGATGGATCAATCATCCGTACGGATATTTGACAGTATCAGGCTGGTGTTGTGATGAGAGCTTTCGTCCGGATAGCTCATCCTATCCGTCCGGATGGAACATTCTATCCGTCCGGATAGTGCCTTTATTTTGTTGTCCTTTTTATGTGATTTAAGCTATGAGATGAGTTCTAAATGTTACCCTTGATCAATTAACTCTAATGAACATGAACAAGCCTGAATTGAGCTTCTGATTCGTTCGGTTAAAACACCGAATGTACTCTTAAAGGGAGTTGAAGTTCGGATCCGTCGGAAGAGCATGATAGGCTTGTGCTTTGATGAATTAGCATTCATCAATGTCTGTGTATTTGCTAGGGTTTGTCCGTGTCTAGTGGTCTAGGAAGAGAGTAGCATGGGTGAGGGAAATTAATTGAAAACACTTAGGTGGCTAGTTAACAACCTAATAAACTACGTACTTGACTAGTAAAAGATTAAACAACATGTCTCTCTTGGTTAGGCACCAGTCTATATCGCGATGCATGTGCTACCTCTGAAGGTGGAAGAACTCCGTAGGTCAAAAGACCCTAAGTCCGGAGGGACTCCGCTGAGACGCGCGTGCTATCGGAGTCTACCTATTCTAGACTTCGTGGATGTTGGTGTGATCCACTAATATGTTGCCAAGAGTGTCCCAAAGGTGGATACGCGTAGTGCCCTTGAGTGCGGTTGTAACATAGATAAGTTAAGTAGAAACGTTTAGTCTGTTCATGTTGATGGACATGAAATGGACCCTAGATGGAGTCGGTCTCACATAATTAACTAATCGATTAAATATCTTTACTTTATAAATTATAATTGTTGTCATAGCTTCTCCTTCTTATTAAGTACGTTGTACTTACCCCAAATGCATTTTTTCTATGTGTTTGGGGATGAGAAGATGAACAGGTTTACGAGGAGGAGTTCGACGACGACGTTTGACGGCGCCTCGTTGAAGACTTATCATTTACTGCCTTACTTTTACTTTTGGGTTACTTTTGATACTTTTGAGGTAGATGTTTGACCTTTCGAGACTTGTTGTACTTTTCTTTTGGGTTTCTCGTACTTTCTTCGAATGTAATAAGTTACATTTCCACCTTTAGATTTTCACGTTTCTATTCTTAGATGTTTGGAAATTTTACACCCGAGTTTTTGCTTCCGTTTGCTTTCATTTGATACGACGTAGTAGAGGCTTACGTATAAAGTGAATTTACTTTTATTTTATACGTGCCGAACGTTTCCTTTTCCGGATAAGGACTCGGTGTCCGGGAACGGGGCGTTACAGTTAGATCAAAGGCTCTGCTACCACTTGTAGGATGTAATATCGCCGGATGGATCTAAGATCCACCCGATTATGCAGCAGAAGATATTAGATCTAGATCTAAACAAACAAAATACAAGAATAATAAATCTAACTTACGAGGGGGTTTAAATTACCAACATTTTATGGTGCAAGAACGCCAAGAACAAAAGGTCAATCCAAGCTAGTTGAGAAGCCAAAGTCTTCCAACGTGTGTCACCAAGCACCACCAGGTGGATGGTGTTTCAAGCCGTTGGACCTCCTCGATATGCTACCTTAGAAAACCCGAAGTTTACTAAACCTCAAAACCCTTAGTAAATAGCCGAAAATTCTTGTTACTACCAATATTTCGTATGATGACTTGTGATTTTTAGGCTTAGGAGTACTCTCTTTATATATGAGAGAAATCCTAGTCTCCAATGCATTATTTAGTTAATACAAAATCAATTAAAATAATCATTTTACTAAAAAGATAAATCCAGAATATTCCTAAATTAATAAGGATATATAAAAGATTTTCTTTTCCTTAAATTATTTAACAAATAAATAATTTAATCACATGTCTTATTATTTATCAAGAAAACTAATTTCCCAATAAATAATTCACAACAAATTTCGGCAAAACCCTATGGGAATAGGGCCACACGAAATTATCATCACATTGGGCCGAGTCCACGAAAAAATTTCTTTTCCATGTATTTAATTATCTAGTCCAACTAAACAAGTAATCCACATATCAATTAAACAGTCCAATCCAACTATTTAATTATAATTGAGGTGAAACAACGAGAAAACGTATATGCTATATTATGAGCCATGTCGGGGATCACGGACCCATATTCAGTAGCTACAATAAGTTGAATAAAATTATTCGTCTGACCGAACAATAATATTCAATCTATTAATTCCGGGATTACACCACCATAACCCGAAACTGAACTCTGCCGAATATAGATGTAAACTTACACTCAACCATGAGTTGATAAGCGTCCACTGATATAATCCTTACATACGGATAAATCCTCCATAGACTGTTCGTCACGATTCAGGATTATTCCGTAAACCCTTCTCGAAACCTCTTATCCTTATTTACCATTAACCCCCAAGTGATCAATTAGTTCATAACTAATATAATATGAACTGGCGCCATCGATCAGTTTCTAGGGTTAACAAATAAGGGAACTGTCTGTCTACTTCCCGATGGAAGGAATGGATTCCATATCTGTGATAGAATAGACTACTCAATCATCTTAGAGTAGAGCCAACGAGAAGTGTTGGACCACATACTACGATGTGATCCTTACTAACGCATCAAACCCTACCCTAGTCTAAGCATTCGTCTGTGATCACCTCAGGATTGAGATTAACCAATATATGACCATCTTGTGATTCGATAAGACTTCTCGATCATGGAATTATATCGAGAACTCAAATCAAATCGGTCAAGCCCTATATGATTATCATCATATATAAATGCCCCACTAGGTACCCTATGACCGACAGTCCGGATAAGACTGTCACACCTAAAGTGTTCTGGGCGTATTATTAGCAAATTAATCTTGAGACCCGTACTCAGATTAATAAATGCTACGGACTAAGTTAATTTTAAGTACATCTCACTAACTCAATCCTCTTGTGTATAGCCATATACTGAGTTATGTGATTACATAAACGAGGTACTTAGGGTTTTCAGTAGTGTCTTAATTATAAGCATACATGCATATAATAAGATGAATTATTAATTCTGTCATAAAAATAATTAGATAATTGTTTTTCGGGCACTACACCTAACACACGTCTAGGGCATTTATGGCAAAATCTGACAGGAACCAAACTGGGGTTTATGTATTTGTGCATATAAATACCAACTGATGTAATCAATGTAAAGTGTGCCATTCTTGTCCTAATTCTATGCATAATAAAATATCTTCGTTTCTGTCTGTGGAGTAGTCGGTACAATGCCGGAAACCACATTGAATCATGTGTTCTTCTTGAATCGTCATTTGTCATTGCCATTATCTTCTACATTTGAATTGCTTCTGTGTTTGTTCTTTCTTGGGAAAGGGTAATAGATCTGAATAAGTAACGTAGCTTGTTCATAATGACCTTCGGGGTCTAGTGAGAGCTACAAGCTAATGGGAGTTTTTGAGTGGTGACATTTTGTCTGATAACTACTCGAAACACGGTTTAGTATATCTAAAGAATACGAGGAGGAGTCTCTGATTTTAGCAGAGAATAGAGTATTCCATGCTCTGAAATTGGCTATCACATAGTCTTGGGACTGATGCTCGGCCTGCCTCCTAGTGGAATGTTTTTCACTGAGGAAGGAACAATATACTTGCCCTATATAGTTATTGATGTGCTACAGTACACTGCTAAACTCGAATAAGATAATTGGTTGCAAAATAACGGTTAACATTATTATGTAAACCGAGAAGTCTACCTAGAAGATGCTAGTGAATTTATGGATAAGGAATGAATTCGGTTCACACAACTTCTGTAAATGTAGGCATTTAGCACTTAATGCTTGAAGGTAAGACTGGAGTTTTTGCGCCTACGTTATGATTGTGACTGTTTGTGAAATATCTTAATGTGACTAGTGAAGGTTGGTTATAGATTCTTGAGATCAGAAAGTGACGGTTGAACTGTCACAAGCCTTCTGATAGAATCTATAAGTAACAGCCTTAAACGTTGGAGTACGGTTACCCAAATTTAGTTACTATCTGATTTAATCTGACCACGTCCAACATCGGTTGACCCATTGTGGTTTTGTGAATCCACCAAAAACGCAGTGGGAGTATGGTTTAACCGTTGACCCATTGTGGTTTTGTGAACTTTACAGTCTGCTGGGGTGATTGATAACCTATGGCTCTTGGTGGGCTGTATAGGATTTTGATCATAGAGGTTGGTTTGAAAGCCTTAACCCTGTGAATGGAGTTTTGGAACTCCAGTTCTGTTCAGCCTCTTGTAGAACCACCTGAGTGTCTCAGGCCCAGTTGGAGCAATTGGATATACACGGAAAATAGTCAAATGAATAGGAAAGTTTAAACTTTCAGCACAAAGCTGAGTGGTCTAGGGGTGATTCTCTGACAAGTAGAGAGTTAACCAGACCTTGAACTCTATCACCACTCAGTCTTGCTAGATTTCGTTAGAAATCATAAAATAGGGGTGATTCCCTGAGACTTTCTTGCCAAAAAAATGGAGTCTGGATTCATAGAAGGGTCTTGGTTAGAACTAATGGCAGAATGACTGCCGGGGCTTAGATCATTTGTGGATTTAAGAGAACCTCTCAGTCATTAAAGTCACATGTTTTAAAATATGTGGACTTGACCAGAATATTGATAAGTCTTTCGTAGACTGGATATCAATATTGATAAAGTAGTAGTATTAGTGTTCATGAATGATAACACTGCAACGTTTGGAAACAACATGGGTGTGCTATATGAAGTCGGAAACTGACATGCCAAGATTCTCTGGATGAGAGAATTGGACTATATTCTAAGAATTTGATTCGGTCAAATTCACAAGAATGAGTCATTGGCTATCCCATCCGTCTTATTGGTTAAGATGATCTTGCATATACGTATGCAACATTCAATGAGAGTAGTCCTACCATACCTCTCAGGAATGATTCTCCGATAAAGAGAAAATAGGATAGAGTCTCTCTTGAATAACATCAAGTCAGGTTATCACAAGTCAATAGTAGTTGAATCTCGGATTCGAGCATTGAATAGCGGTTTAGTACATCCTCAAGTATCTTTGAAGAACGAGGAATAATGTGCTTGTATATTCGGGTGCACACTTGAATACGGTTGACTACACTGATTCTGACATATAGTCAGATTAAGGATGATCATTGGGACGATCTCGGGATCAGTGTTTACTCATTGTGATGGAGCTATAGTCTGGAGAAATCCAGCACCGCCAATTCGACTTTAATTAATAGGATACGTAGCAGCTTTCGGAGCAGCTAGAGTGGCGAAATAGCTTAGGAATTTCCTTCTTGATCTGGGAGTAATTCCAGGTCTGGTGAGCTGATATCACTTCATTGTGAAAATAGTGAAGAGATAGCTTAGAAGGATCTTCTCAGTCACTAGAGGTCTAAAGCATATTGAGAGAAAGTACCGCCTGATTAGATGGACCGGCGATGTTTCAATCCTAAGATCGTCTCGAGCCGAAAACCTAACTTATCGGTGTACCAAGTCGAGTGCTTGGAGGGTACGGCATTGAGGGATAAGTCTCATATGCTTTTAGAGCAAGTGGGAGAGTGTTGTGAATAAGATGAGAAATGGTGTGCTCTAAAAACAATCGTTGCTTGTCATTTCGTGCGAGTGGGAGATTGTTAGGTGTAGTGCCCGAAAGACAATTTGTGTAATTATTTTTGATAATGGATAATAGAATTTATCTCACCTTATTACTTGCTTTGTGCTTGTTAGTAATACATTGTTGCAAACCCTAAGTATATCAGTATGTAACCGCTTCACACAGTGTATGGCATGCACGTGAGGATTGAGTTAGTGGTGATATACTTAAACTGTTAGTCCATGGTGAACTTAATCAGAGTTTAGGGTCTCATGATTAAAACACCAATAATGCGCCCAGAACACCTTAGGGTGTAATAGTCTTATCCGGACAGTCGGTAGAGGGTACCTAAGTGGGGCATTTATATATGATGGCATTCATATAGGACTGGACCGATTTAATCTAGGTTTCTCAATATAATTCCGTAATCAAGAAAACTTATTAAATCATTAGATGATCATATATGGATTGACCTTAATCCTGAGGTGATCACAGGGTACGGCTTGTCTCGGGGTAGTGTTTGATGTGTTAGTTAAGTATCACTTTGATGTGTGATCTGAGTCATTTCTCGTTGGCACTATTCCCTGATGAGTGAGTAGTTCTGTGTTTCACAGACACGGAATCCATTCCTTCCCGTGGGAAGTAGAGAGACCGTCCCCTTATTTGTTATCCCTAAGAAAATGATCGATCCCGGGAGTTCATATTAGACTAATTAGCTACTAGTCCCGTATGTGAACTAATTGATCACTAAGGGGTTAATGGTAAATAAGGATAAGATATTTTGAGTCGGGTTTACGGAGACTTCCCACTCAGAATGGAAAGTCTATGGAGGGTTTGTCCGTATCTAATGATTATATCAATGGACGCTTATTTACTCATAGGTTGAGTGTAAGTATATATCTATGATTGGTAGAGTTCAGTTTCGGGTTTATGGTGGCGTAATCCTAGAATTGATAATTTAAGTGTAAATATTCTGTTCGATGAATATTTTACTTAATTTATTGGAGCTACTGGTTATAGGTCCATGGTCCCCAACGTGGCTCCTATAATGCGAGTATTTTCTTGTTATTGGGCCTTAGTGATAATTAATTGTCTGGGCCAATTAATTGATATGCAAAATATTATTTAGTTGGGTAAAATAATATAATACACAGAAAAGACATTTTCCGTGGGCCTAAAACCCTAAGGTGTGGCGCCTCCCTCTCATAAAATGCAAGAATTGATTTTCTTGTGTGATTAATTATTTACTTGGTAAGTAATTAATTAAAGATAATTGATTTGTAATTGATTGATTGCTTTTATTGTGATTTCTTTTTAAATATTTATTTAATTAATTAGAAACTTGGAGGCCAATGATTTACTCTCCTATATAAAGAGAGCTCTTCCAAGACATATGGGAGATGAAATTTTCGACATACACACATAAAATAGAGAGAAAAACTTGTTTCTTGTCTTGGTTTTCTGGTTGAAGAAAAACTTAGGTTTTTTCTTGATGCATATCAAGGAGGTTTCAATTCCAAGGATCGGTGTCCACCAACCGCCATTTGGAGAACACGTTGGAAGATTGTGGCTACTCATCAAACTTTTGGTAAGTAGATCTAAACCCCCTTGTAGGAAGTTTAGATCCTTTATTTATGATATGTGGTTTATAGATCATGATCCATCCACGCGCAAAGATCTGTTTTGTACAGATCTGAGCTCCTACATCCTTCATCTCAGACATAGGCGTTCTTTTGATGTCTTATGGCCGCAGAGAGCTCGTATCGGTCAAGAAGTCTTCAAGAGACTTGCATCTGCTGAGAAGTTGGATGGAAAGATCTCCGAATTAGAGAAAAAGGCCTATGTATGTAGGTAGATGATTAGTCCAAGGATCAGGAGATCAAAGATCTCAAGAAGCAGCTCCAGTCCCAGGCAACTGAACTCAAGGTCCTGGAGATCAGGTACACTACTAGCTTCCAAGCTGCAATGGACAAGCACTTGGTAGAAAAGGCTGAGCTGGAGCAAGCTATCGAGAAGCTCCGAGCTGATAAGACCGTGCTGGAAACGGCTGTCCAGACCCATCCGGCCCAACTTGAGGAGGCCTCTGCTCAAGCTATCTGGGATTACAAGGCTTCAAATGACCTTTGACGGGCCATGACGTCTCTGGTCTCCCCCTGTGGTGAACTATGCCTACTCCATGATAGTTGATGAGTCTAAGGCCTAATTTGCTGATCTTCCCATTGACAGTCTTGCCAACAAGACTTTGTATAATATTGACATGAGTGTGGTCTATGTGGCTTGGCTAATTGAGTTTCACCAAGGAGTGGACATAGTGTCCAGGTAACCCTCTCGCCCGGATGCTGCTCCTCGTTGAATGCCTTCTGCATCAGAGCCTACTACTTCTGCTCCTCAGACCGAACAGTTAGGAAATCTATGCGGGAACGCAGCGGAATATAAAATTTTATTTTCTTTTACCAAAATCGACTTCGTTTAAGCAACAAGAATAAAAGAAGTAAACGAGAAAGTTACCTTGTATGATCTAAATGATCGAAGCTTTATCGTCTACGATTTTTGGTCCAAGCACCGGAATCCTAGCGGTAATCTACTCGAACAACCGCCGGAATCCTCGAATGACTGCAACCGGAAAAAATCGACTGGTAGGTCGCATTTTCTTCTTCCCACAAAAACAGTCTCAAGAACCTCTATTTCTTTCCCTAGAATATTTTAAGAATATTGTGATACAAAAGAGATTGGCGCAACTCTCTTTTATAGAGCAGAGGGGCGCAAGTTTTATTTAGTGTATTAGGGAACAAGAAACTATTTTCCCAATAGAATAAGGATTCAATAAATCATTGAGATATTTGATTGATTATCTCATTAAGTACTTTTCTTAAAATCATATCTGCCAAATATTTAATATTTCATATTAAAAACTTTCCAGATATATATTGTCAATATCTAATCTTGAATATATCTTTATTATATTACCATAAATCAATTTATACATGTATATATCACACACACACACACACACACACACACACACACACACACACACACACATATATATATATATATATATATATATATATATATATATATATATATATATATTACAGATGTACACATGTATATCACATATATACATGTCACACGCATATATATATATTTAACATATATTTATATCTAATATTAATACATAATAATATAATACTATGATTAATTAATTTGCAAAATTCATGTGTATCAATATTCGATATATCACACACACACATATATAAAATATGTATTTAATTATAAACATAATTAATGTCTTGTATTATATTTATTCATAATAAATAAATACTACTATATTAATTTATCACTATAACATTTTATAGTAGGCATAAACAAATTCTCATCCGGTTATCGCTATAACCACAAATTAATTCAGGCTAGTTATTCATATGCGTGTGACCCGATAGGTTTCCGAATGTTGGCCGTAGGAAAAAAATGCAGTTACTAAAATTCTCCTCATAACTAACGATCATGGATAGCATCTTGCAACACGTCCACGACCCCCAATCATCGGAAAGAGACAAGTGCATGACTACAACCTTTCATTTGAAACGGTTACCATGTAAATACAATCATATCGCTGTAATAATGTCCATGCGGTCGTATCTCGAGTATCAATATATTAAAAACCGTATCTTATAATCTGGATATCATGCTCTCTCGAAGTAACTCATTTACTCTGACTTTGCAAAGATTCACAAGAGCTAGCCATTCCTTATAAGGCGGCCCTTTCGGATATTTACTCCAACTATTAGGATACACAATTTCCGAAAGAACAACATGAATCCTACGCATGCTTCCGTATCACACCCAATCACTACCGCATGATCGCCCCATGACTAGGGGAAACCTCAATAGTGTCAAAGCATGACAATCCACACCGTGATGTCATGAAGACTCCGGTCTTAGGATAATTACACAACCGCCACATAGTGCGACACTTAATAAAGTAAGTGGGTCAGTCTAACGTACGCATTCTCTAATACACGTCCACGTACAGTCCAAGTGTCTCTACACTTCGATAGACTAGATCTGTCCCTATATTCACAAGATAGAAGACATCTAATACATGCTAGTCTAATTGTACTATTAATGTCCCATTTCATAGCACATGTGACTAGAGACATTTATGTATCAAACCAGTTAAAGTGAGTCAAGATATCATCTACCATAATCACTATCATGGTTTCTCATTCACAGTTAAACACTAGGGATGTTATCATATATACAATATCATAATTGATCCGTTAAACGAAGAAATATATAATCACAGAAAGTCATTTATCATATTTGTATAGACATAAGGAATAGTAGCAATGACCCGACCCGTTCGGATCCGGTCCAACCCGATTGGGTTTAGGACACTATTTCAACAATCTCCCACTTGGCCTAAAGCCAATCACTCGTATACATAAAACCAAGTTGATACACAAGAATCTCAAGCAATACTCGCAACCAACTCTAAGCATGAACGGATCACTATCTGTGGGACCCAGACTATCTTCATATCATGCTCCAAATGATAAAGTCAAAAGGAACCGCCCCAACACACACATGAATCTCTGACGGACCCAGGTCCTTGCTTCAAGCACTGAATCCACTAATATATCAGCTATATAGTGAAGGTGGAAAAACCATACAAGGTTCAGGATTGAACCTCTTAGATCCATGTACTGCTCCCGATGCGCCTCTAAGGCAATACTGTGTTTTGGCCCAGTTGTAGAATTTATAGTGATCTCTTACTCAGAACATTTCCAGCTCACATTATCACTTAATTAAAGTGACTACAAACCCAGACTATAGCTCCCACTATCTTTATAAGACTCATGGTACACATCTGTATATCTACGTTAATTTGATTTCAAGTTTCAATAAATTTGGAATCCATCCTTAACAGCTTTAAGGACACTCTCGACATTCACCAGAATCTCTTTCATACTAACACATGACTCTTCATGCAGTATGAACATCCGGTACAACTCTTATAATATGGATCGTATTGCAGCAACAAAAGGAACCTTCCATAAGTATCATCTTTCACCTTATCTTCAGAAGCAACGTCTTGTCATAGACAGATCCCAAGATGCTGGCTAGCAGTATCTCTTGTTGTGATCTATCACTATAGATTCTCATTTCCAAAATAAGAACTGTCATTTTAAGAGCTTTCGTAAAGACCTTGAACTACCAAACATTAATCGACTGTGGCATCGGGTGTTAATTCCGAGAAGGATATCCAATACCTTCCTCGACAACTGTAACACTCCCGCTAACCCTGTTGCATATCTTTCTTCTTGATAAAATCAAAGTCTTTTGATTTATCAAAGTAAAGAACTTATACAGAGGAACTTGTTTGATTCCATAAATGGATCTCATAAGCTTACACATCACGTTATCGTCTATGAACATCAATCCTTTGGCCCCAACGTTTTCAACACTATCTTATAGCCATGATGCGTAGCTACAACAAGCACTATCTAAATAGAATTAAGCAAGGTTGGTAGCATAAAGGTAATTACAAGGTTCACACATTATAGCCCTTAGCCATCAACTCAGCTTAACTAGTAATCGTATTACCATCCATGTTAGTCGTTCATAAAGATCTACTACACCTTTCATAGACATTCCCTTCAAATAAAAATAGACTGTGTTCATAACCCGTTTGTCGCTCATGGAATCTAATTCAGATACTATGGCTCCAAGCCATATCTCTTAATCTTTTCTTTCAAGCATTTATACACAAGTCACGAGATCTTCATTCTTCAAGATAAACACACCAGTTGCTCTTTTAGGCACGTGGTTATCTGTAGACTCACAGAATACTTGTGTGCACTTAGCAGTGTCCTGCACCTCATCACTATGCGGTGCCTGCTCATGTTTCAACGGTTGAATATCTCCTTGTAGTTCTCAAATTACTTTTGAGATCTTAACATACTCCCACTGTTTCCTTTGGAAAAAAACACTTCCTCTAGAAGACAGCATGTTTAGAGACAAACACTTTTGCTCCTTGGGTATGTAAATGATATCTAGCATATTTGCTAAGACATTCCACAAAGTTGCATATATGTCATACCAAGCTCCAAGCCTTTCAGACATTGTATTCTTCCTCTGTAGCATGATTACCCTAAATCATCGATTAAGATAGATTTGATGTCATCTTCTTCCATATCTGATATGGAATTTATTCAACCTTTATTCTCTGGAACTTTGTTAAGTATATGATTTGAATACGGTCACTATCCCAAAACGAGTAAGGGATACTTCGCATGGCTTACATCGCATCTTTATCATATAAAGTGCCATTTCCATTTTAGGAACACAATCTAATTGCGTATCCCAAAATGGTATCCTACAATGGAGAATCAGATTCCTTTTTAGACAACTTCTAAAACACCCTTAAGTTATTAACTGCTTCAATCCAATTGAAGATTAATTCCTTAGTCTTTCATCAATCTCATAATCGTACTAGCTCGAACTGTTCGAGCTTTCCAAAATTTGTACTTCACTAAGTACATTCGATTATTTCTAAAATAGTACAAGAGAATAATAAACAATAATTTATTTATGGTATTAATCATCATATGCCAAGAACATCAGTATGATTAGGCTTTAGTCAATTTTTCTAGACTTTATTACCTTTTTCATAAAAGGGTATTTTAGTCATCTTTAGATAAGATACGTATCACCCACATGATTCATAATCACATGGTTTAGACATAATCAGAATGACATTTGATCATATGTTTCCCTTCAATAGAGACTATGTCTAAAACGACCACAAAATATTAAGGATAACCGCCATACAAATATTTGGTTGAGATTTTATCACCTATATCAAGTATGTAGTGACACCAATCTAGTATCTTCGATTTACTTACCGTTCAAATTTATATCAGAATAACATTTATTCCATACAATTGAATTGTTTCTTAAATCCTATCATATCACAGAAATTGTGTTCTTCATAAGAACTGGGATACAATAACATTTATTTAGTTCCTTTATCGGTTTACTAGATTCAGAATACAATATGGTAAAATGTTGCAACGTTTGCTTCACTTTCCGTAGAGCACTCTATTTCCATTCTTTTCTAATTTAATCATACTCATAAGATATCATATATAGATAGATTTTATCTCAACTTACTTGCTTAGAATGGATGCTTCAATAAGTTCTCTATTTAAGCAAATGCCCTAACTTCCCTTTTTAATCCCTTAAACACTTGTAAATATTTGTTAGTTTTTTCTTCATAATACTTAAGAAAATCACAAGAGCTGTATCATAAATTTTCTTTCACAAAGAAGATCCAAGGTTTATTAGATAGTTTATTTAACCTTTTTGAATCATATTCAAAACATGAACTATTTAATTAACCTTCAAGCAATGATTAAAGAATTAAGTCGATACTTAAATCATACAATTTTGAAAACAACATTTCCAAAATTTGTTGTGGTCATTCACATTCAACACATCTAATGTTTGAATTAATTGTTATCGTATGACAGAATGACCAATTGGACATCATCGTATCCAATATATAATTAATTCGTTGAAACTCATTTCAGGTAATTTATTCATCTCATAAGCTTCCGTTTTGATTAATAATTAAAGTCTTAGAGCACTCAATCAAATATGTAGTCTCATTGTCTTTAACTATTATATCGTAGTTGCTCGTGTCATTGCTTATTTTAAAAGGATTAAAATTACTTAACCTTGTTTGAGAACGTTTCTCAAAGGTAACAGTCATTAATTTGGTTTTAACAATCGAGAATAAAAACATAGAAATAAAAGTTTGCTAGAAAACTACAACATAAAAATAAAGATAAAAGAGTGTTGTTGTTTATAATGCAAAATCAATAATGGTCTTTTGATTTATGATTTTGCTCCCACTAGTCAACTACTTTAAATTGACTTTCAAGAATTTTTCCAAAATTCTTTAGTGGCCAAGATCTCATCTATTACCCCGATTCCCGACACGGGCCGATCAACAGAGATAATTCGACAAGTAGGTAACACTTTACTAATCACATCTATATGTGACTCTTGGTGGTTGACTAGTCAACTCTTTGACACTTCACATCACTATGTGATAGCCAACCCCTTGTCTCTAAAATTAGACGGTCCTAACGTGGGTGAATCACCGCAAAACTTTAGTTAAGTCACAACCCAATATTCATGAGATCTCATACGATCATATCTCAATAACACCGATATACCCGAGGTAGGTCAACTCCCGACGTGGGCCGATCAGTTGGATCCGAACAAGGGCGTCATTATAATACTGGGAGAGAAAATTTCGAATTAATTTTTGTTGTGGGAGTATTAAATTAATTCACTTAATTAATTTTAATTACAGTCTCATCTTATAAATCTATCTCTATAGACATACATGATACACATTCATCTAGATCGTGCCTAGTGTTAATGGTGGTTTTATACGGTTTATAAGGATATATTTTATATCAATTTCCCCCATATTCTTATGTTTTTCATAGAAAGCGAGCTTTATATTAAAATATTGACTAAATGATGTTTTCAATGGTTAAATTGTAAAACGTAACGAATTAGGTGCTTAAATGGTGATTTTATATGATTTTGGAATTATGTTACGCTTTGGTATGTTTTCCTAATTTGTAGATACACATTGGTTATGGAAAAGATGATTTTAAAGAGAGAAATTCGAGTGGAGAAAGAATCAAAAGGATTTATGGAAGAATAAAAGATTTAAGGAAAGAAATCAAGTTGATTGATCCAGCCGGACTGGCGTCCAGGGAGCTGAACTAGCATCCAGTGTGGACGAGCGTTTGAGGTTCTGAACGAGCGTCCATCAGAAGAAATTTAGATCAGAGAGTTTGGCCGCTGAAGTAGACGGGCGTTTGGCACAAGTTCAAAGCAGAATGGACGGACGTCTAAGGAATTGGACGAGCGTCTGGAGGAAGAAAATCGGATCAGGATTGAAATATCGCATTTCGACGGGCGTCCACCCAAAACGGACGAGCGTCCGTTGGCCGACTTAAGCAAACCGACTTTGTTTTCTATAAAAGGCCGCATATCCCCAACCCTAATACATACATAATTTCTCATACACTAAAACCTAGAGGAGCAGCCGCACTTTGGGAGTCTCAAGGCCGGTCACCCGAGCCTTGTGCTCGGGTGATCCGGGTTAGATTAGGATCGTTTATTTTCGTTTGTTGATTCATGGAGATCAACCGTTGTATAAACTATGTGAGTTCATCTTTTTGATTTATTCAATCTTCGTTTATTTTCATGATCTTGATTTATTTTGTATTTTTCTATGCAATTTAAGATGCCATGTGAATTAGATCGAAAGATTAGTTTGCTATTGATGTTTTACAATATGAGAGTTGCGTAAACGCTAGATCACCATAGAAAGATAGGATCTTTAATCGTTAATTCGTGACAGATTAATTGGTTAATTATCTAGGTTGTTAGATTCTAAAATACGAGAGTTAACCTGAATCTACACCTTCGTTTTGTATGGAAATTGGTCTCAACATTCGAGAGAGGAGAGATCGATAATCGAATTCACTAAGGGATTAGGAATTCATAGCTTGAGAAACAGATTCACTAAGGAATTAGGAATTTGTATCTCGTGTAAAGGTGAAACCACAATTTGAATTAAAATCATGAGATGAACTTGGATTGAAATCACTTAGTTTGTGTAATGTTTAATCCCATGTATCTTTAGTTTAGGTCATTTTTATTATTCTTAGCTTAGATTTATTTTATCTGTTCTATGTGTTTATACGTTTGCTCTTTCGTTTATTTGTGTTCTTGAGTAACAATTGAAAGGAATTAATAAGATTAGATTCAACATCCCAATTCCCTGTGGATCGACCCCTTACTTATCTCGCTCTACTATCAACAACCCGGTATTCGGCCGGTTAGGAGTTAGTTTTGCATGTAGGTTAGGGTTTATAAATTTTCTTTTTGTTTAGTGATGCAAAATCCTCCGAACACCTAGTCATGCATCTATCGTATAATATAAAATAAGTACATGCACTAAAATAAATAAATACGTAAAGTAACCGGTATGATCATAGATTTTTCCTAAGTGCGGTTTCGAATACAAACTGACGAAACTACGGGTTGCAATCTAAGGGTAGCTACAACCTCCAATAGGATCTCTATGTCTTCTTTCTTTGGTCTCCATCTTCTTCTTCATCCTTGTCACATAAAATTCTATCTAATAAAATAAATACACCCTCCGCACATGGGGGGAAGCTAATAGGAATGGGATAAATGCAAAAAATAAACTAGGTCATGTTCTTCATAATGGTCTCGGACAAATTTTAAAACCAACAGAAAATTAAATCAGTCACGTATATCCCATTGGCCGAGTCCATGATCAATTGGGGTCCATGTAATCATATTATATCAATCACAATATCAAATCCATACAATAACATCTTATGAAAAAGACAAAATCTAAAACTACCAACTTGCGTCTTAATTAACCGATTAACGTTTAATAAATCAGTTAAATGGTTTTAAATGAAATAAAATTAATGATTAATTTTAAAACGATTTTTATTTCAATTTTATTAATTAGATTTTTTTCTTAAAAAAAAAGGTCTTTTTTGTTTACTTTCCTTTTGGTTCCTAGCCAAAAGACATGTCTTTGGTTTCCAAAACCAAAAAGCGTCATCGCAGACCCTTTTTAAAATCAAAATTTTGAAAAAGGCCTAGACCTATTCCAAACAAAATTTGGAATGACCTAGGTTAACCTTAGGTCCATAATTTTAGACCATAAGTCAACCCTTTTACTCAATAAATTGAGTGGCGCCATATGACATCACAATGGTCCAAACTATTCGAACCATTGCTTAGCCACATGGCATCGACTAAACAAAGAGATGTCAATGTACCATATAGAATCACAAATTAACAAAATAAAATCGAGGTCCACCATACATTACTGGCCGACGCGGGCAGCCCTAGGGACGACGCCGGCGGCGGCGGAAATACGGTGGGGAGCCGCCGCTTCGGCCGAGCTCCCTACCCGACGTGAATCGTTCTTTTTTTTGTTTTGTTTTGTTCTAAGAATCTAGGTCATGCATCAATCATAAATTAATTACTACAAAAATTTACTAATACTTATTGCTTAAGATCGAAGACAGCTCTGATACCACTGTTTGGAAATCTACGCGAACGCACGGAATTTAAATCTTATTTCCTTTTACCAAAATCGATTTCGTTTAAGCAACAAGCATAAAAGAAGTAAACGAGAAAGTTACCTTGGACGATCTAAAAGATTGAAACTTTATAGTCTACGATTGTTGGTCCAAGCACCGAGCCGTCCAATTTTCCGGACTTTAGCGGTAATCCACACGAACAACCTCCGGAATCCTTGAAGGACTGCTCCCGGAAAAAGTCGACTACTAGGTCGCCTTTTTTTATTCCCACAAAAACACTCTCTCAAGAACCTCTCTTTCTTTCACTAGAATATTGCAAGAATATTGTGATACAAAAGAGTTTGGCACAACTCCCTTTTATATTGAGTGTAATAGGGAACAAGAAACTATTTTCACAATAGAATAAGGGTTTAATAAATCAATCGATATTTGATTGATTATCTCATTAAGTACTTTCCTTAATCTTATTAAGGATTTCCTTAAAATCATATCTGTCATATATATATATATATATATTCTTTTAAAGGGGCATTTTATTTCCAAGCCTCAACATGAGGTCAACAAAACCAACTTTACAGTGGAATCAAAATCAAACGTTCTCTATGGGAAAAATCAAAATCATATCTGTCATATATTTTATATCTCATATTAAATACTTTTGAAGATATATATTGTCAATATCTAATATTAAATATATCTTTATTATATTACCATAAATCAATTTACACATGGATAGCGTCTAGCAACACGTCTGCGACCCCCAATCATCGGAATGAGTCCAGTGCTATGACTACCACCTTTCGTGTGAAACGGTTTCCGTGTAAATACAATCCTATCGATGTAATAACATCCATACGGTCGTATCTCAAGTGTCAATACATTAACAATCATATCTTATAATTTGGATATCATGCTCTCTCGAAGTAACTCATTTACTCCCACTTTGCAAAGATTCACGAGAGCTAGACATTCCTTATAATAAGTCCCTTTCGGATATTTACTCCTACTATTAGCATACATGATTTCCAGACAAACAACATGAATCCTACACATGCTTCAGTATCACACACAGTCACTACCGCATTACCACCCCATGGCTAGGGGAAACCTCAATAGTGTCAAAACATGACAATCCACACCGTGATGTCATGAAGACTTCAGTCTTAGGATAATTACACAACCGCCACATACTACGACACTTAATAAAGTAAGTTGGTCAGTCTAACGTACGCATTCTCTAATACACGTCCACGTACAGTCCAAGCGTCTTTACACTTCGATAGACAAGATCTACTCCTATCTTCATAAGATAGAAGACATCTAAAACGTGCTAGTCTAATCATATTATTAATGTCCCATTTAATAGCACATGTGAATAGAGACATTTAAGTATCAAACTAGTTAAATTGAGTCAAGATCTCATCAACCGTAATCACTGTCATGGTTTCTATTTCACAGTTTGACACTAGGAACGTTATCATATATACAATATCATAATTGGTCCTTTAAATGAACAAATATATAATAACATAAAGCTATTTATCATATTTATAAACATAAAGAAATAGTAGCAATGATCCAACCCATCGGATCCGGTCTAACCTGATTGGGTTTAGGACACTATTTCAACATGAACTACCTTCAACTGATGCTACTGCGGGAAGTCTGCCCTCTGCTATAGAGTTTGGACAGAACTCCGCCCCTGCTGCATCTTAGGTTTTTGCCTTGTAATTTTTTCTTTAGTTGTTTTTGCTTTTAACAACTTCAAATTGTTAAGTTGCAAATTTTATTAAGTTCTCTTGACTTAACTTTATTTCCTAGAACTTTCTTTGAGTAATTTGATCCGTAGTGGGTATCCTGCCCCCCCAGTATTCCATGCATTAACTTACAGTTCTTTTTGGATTACATACTTAGTTGTGTATGTAATTTTTTGCCTGTGAGTCTTACCTGCAGAGCTATGAAATTTGATGTTGTTGGTGATATATAGCAAGAACAAGTGAAAAAATGATATGCTAGAAAATATGTGTATTGTAGTGTTATCACACTTGAAGAAATATTTTGTATTTATTAATTCTCACTTGCTTCTTTTCTTTCAATAGCTTGCATTACATGGCTTTATATATTATTCACGTTACATAAAATTGAAAGACGATCATGCATTACATTAATTCTAGCTTATCTTACATTCATGACTTATATTAATGCAAGCTCATCTTATGAATTTTCTTAATGAAATATTGATTGCAAATTATCTTTTTCCAACAACCCCTCTTAATTTGCAATTTTCAACACGTCTCTTGCCTTCTGTAACGCCCCCAGTCCCCGGGCATGGTTACGCTAAATGAGTCATAAATAATCCGGTCAACTGCTTAGACCGCCTTCCTCACTTGGTCTAAAAGGGTTAACCCGAGATGACAAGACCTTTATGTCTCACACTTATATGGGGTGAACATGACTTTACATTACCGATGTTGTACCAAGTGAGGACGGCAGTGTAAGCAGTTGACCGGACCATTTATGACTCATTTAGCTCAACTAGACCCGGGTCTAAGGGCGTTAGGTATTCAGAGCTGACTATCAGACGGACCTAAGTGCTACACTTTGTTGTGTGTCAATGGGGGCCACCTCTAGAAATCCTGTGGTAGGGATGAAATTGGGACAAGTCCACTTGGACAAGTGTTAGCCATCTTGGCGAGGACGCCAGTCCGTTATAAGGGGGGAGAATGTAAAGTCCCACATGGGTAAAGTAAAGTCCTGCTCATCTCTATATAACTGTGAGACATAAAGGTATTATCAACTTGGGTTAGCCCTTTTAGACCAAGCGAGGACAACAATCTAAGAAGTTGACCGGACCATTTATGACTCATTTAGCACAACCAGGCCCAGGGTCTGGGGGCGTTACACTTTCTCAAAATTTCTCCACTTAAATTGGTTTTGTGAGAAAATATGTGAGCTGATGATTTGAATTGACAAAATACAACATGATTTAACCTTTGTTCACCATGTCTCGAATGAAATGATATCGCAATTCGATGTGTTTTGTTCTTGCATGGAATACCGGATTCTTTGTCATTGATATTGCAGACATATTGTCACAATATATTATCGTCGGCTCTTTTTGTACCTAACGTAAATCTGCAAGTAATCTTCTTGGCCAAATTGCTTCACATGTTTTATATGTGCCTACACTATATTCTGCTTCTGAAGATGATAATGGCACTGTTTGTTGCTTTTTTGAACTCCATGAAATAACATTTGATCCAAGGCAAAATAAATAGCATGTAGTACTTTTTCGGTCATCCAATGAATCAGCCCAATCACTGTTGGTAAAACCAACTAACTTGCATTCATCTTCTTTGACATATTTTTATGCCCATTTTCTTCCTTCCATGTAAATACCCTAAAATTCTTTTAGCTGCTGCAAGATGTAGTATGCTTGATACATTCATGTATCTTTGAATCCTTAAAATGTTCCTTTAACCTCCACCATTGATTGACCGGTTAATCCAATGCTTGATATTCATTCTTAACCTTAAATTCTTCCAAAATAATCATTGAATCGGATTAAATTAATTTGTGCATACTCAGTTGAAGTCTTGAATGTGGGTCTGCTGAGTAATGCACTGGGTCAATTAAACTTTGGTCTGCTCTGTTCTTGATTTGCTAAACACTTCAGCTGATTGCTTATCATCTAACCTTTATTTGTGAGATTAGAGAATACCTTTAAAACATAACTAGGTCCCATTAATCACATGTCCTATTTGGGAACATAGACATTCAATACAAGGTATATAAGATCAGTTTAGGCCATCACAGACTTACCTAAATTCTGACCCTATATCATTGGATTTTTAATCATCAATACTAGTTTTGAAACCTCAGGCTTCATTCGTCTCTACCAAGTTTGAACCCTCAACCTTCAGCACAGCAAGTCCTGGACACTCTACTGAGTTCTAACCTAGGCTGGTCTGCTGAGCTAGTGATCAGCTGACCATTTTACAGTGCTTGTTTGATCAAACCTATACAAGCATCAAACTCTAATAAACCTATACATCAAATCTCGACATCTTTTTGCTTGCCATATCATAGCTAGTTTGGAACTCATCATTAAAACTAAAATGTTTCTACCAATTTCCCCTTTTTAGTGATGATGTCAATACCATCCATACAGCAAAGCAAAAAGATTAAACTGAACAAATATCATTCATACATCATTGAGGTTCAAAAAATTTGTACAAAGTTATTACAACTACAATTCAGTAGAAATAAAAGTATGTGGTCTGATGAACTAGTCCTTCCGCTAATCTCTCTGCTATCTTGTTTTGTTGATTTCGCTTTGCAAATCAAACATCCAGGTATTTTCAGTTGAAGTTAAATATATCCATGAGTTTAGGTTCTTCCAATGATTCTAGGCATCAGCAAGTGGTGATACGATATTTTGAACAAAAAACCACCTTTATGATATAATTATTTGAATTCCTACATTGAATCATCAGGTTATAGCCTTCTCAACCTTTTCTCTACTATGATCCTCTGTGGATTTGCAGCAGCCATTCTTGCCCTGACCCTCAGATCAAGCAACCTTGTTTCCAAAAACAATTTCAGCCCTTCCGGAAAGAGTTTCTAGTGTAAGGTCTTCTACCAACATTGTATATCTACTTGAATTCTTTGAAAAGGTCATATGTTAATGCAACTCTTTCAAGTGTTGTATTCCTTAGCTCGTCTATCTAAGCCTTATACTTCTTATTCTGAAAAATTCTTGTTGCTTCTATTATAGTCTCTTCCCGATTATTTACATCATCAATAAAACGGTTCAGCATAGCAACAGTGCATTTCTGAGTAGTAACAAGATTATTCACCCGTCCTTCTATGATTTTTTTCTTGTATCAACCAAAGTAACCCTTTCTTGCAATGTTTGATTTAGCTTGTTCAACCTCTCTTCAAATTTTTGATCATTTGTGGTAGTTTAAATTTGATTTGTACTTAGCTGATCTACATTGGTATGAAAACTGCACAGCTGATCATGGAAAAAAAATTCCTTCAAAATGTTGGAGGTATTGAATTTGGACGATTCTGTGTACGGATCATTGCATTTGATTTGTTGATAAGTAATGTTTGAAGCATATGCTTAAGTTGTCATACCCTTATTCTCCACATGATTTACCAGATCTTCAAACCTCATCTCACTTTCCCTCAGCTGATCCCTGGTCTGTGCAATATCCGCTCTACCAGCTCCAATCTCAGCAGCTATAAATCTAGGCATGAAAGGTATTTTAGGCCTTTCATTATTATCCTCTGGCCTTGGCTGTCTTACCTCAAATGCCAAATTTATGTCCCACATGCAAATAATGGTTCTTGTTGATTTTCCAAGTTTCCAATCTGTTCAACATTTGGTGCGGGACCATGCTCAACATCTGGTATAGGTTTTTGCTCATTAAATGGTATAGGTTCCTGCTCACCATTCATGGGTTCATTGTGCACAAAATCAGTATCTGTCATCACAACATCAGGATCATCAAATTGACTTGGTGGTTCTGGACAAGATTCAGTTTGTCCATGTAATCCAATAATAATGCCAACAGTTCTTGTGATATTCCCATCAGGAAATCTTAGATTGGCTTTAACACCCAACTGTGCTTCTCCCTCAGCGACAGCTTCAACTTCCAACCTGTGTTTAGCAGCTGTCTGATCCTCAGTCTACTAAACCACCTCACACGACCTTTGTTCAGCAGCTGTCTATGCAACGGCCTGCCGAACCACCACTTCATCCGCAACTTGAATCTCCATTGGTGTAGCAGTATCAGATTCAATTGCCTTCTTCTGAACTTCTTGTGTTATTACTAGTGTTATTAAGTTTGGTTCAATAGGTGTGTCAGGAATTACAATTACTGGAATGGGAGGTCCAGCAGGTGCAACCACGCCTAATTCTACAGCTTGTTTAGCAGTTATCTGAGGAAAAACTAGCATACTTTCCTCCATAAATCCTCATTGGTTAGCTATGATCTGCAAGTCATGTGTAGGACTACTCAAAGTGCCCTTTGTGTCAAGGACTATTCAAAGTGCCCTCTTGGTCAGCTATGATCTGCAAGTCATATTTTCCTCCTAAAACCCTCATTGAAATCAGATTGACTCCTCAGATATGGTTGCTAACTCCTCATTCCTTATAACTTCATCTGAATCATTTAAGGCATTTCCCCTTTAGATTGATACCTTATCTGATTCAGTGGTTAGATTTCCAACAACAGCAGCAAGGAATTCTTCCTCATCTTTCAAAATCACCCTTCTATGAACAAACACAGATGTTGTTTGCTCAACATCTTCAGCAGCCTGTTGACCCTTAGTAGGCTGTTTAAGGTACTCAGTAGGTTGTTCTTTTTCCTTTTAATCAAATTTATTGTTCTCTGGTTCTGCTGACATTCTTTGTTGAACAGCAGTTAAACTTGATTCACATAGGAATGTTGGATAATCATCATCAGAATCTAACTCAGAGTCAAAATCAGATAGACCCTTCCCATATTCTGGATCTTTAAACAAGAGACTTCATTTGTTTCTTGCTTTCTAAATAGTAGCTTAAAGAATAATCAACATGTTTGTATAATCTACTATATCTAGTAGATGTTCCACCTTTAGAGGATCAAATACCCAGTCTTCAAATCTTATCATCTCATCTGCCATCTGCTTCTGCTTTGTGAATCTACCATACTTCCATTGCATATACTTTTACACCTTTTTAAATTATGGATCTTGCCTTTGTTTCTTTGGTTTAGGAGAGCATATGGCATAGAAGGTCTTTGTGAAACAGATATTGAGTTGGATGTCTGCAGGGGCGGCTACGGAAATTTATTAATACGGGTCAAAAAATTGTCATATTTTGTAACTAATAACCGTATTCTCATATATTTTATCTGAATACAGGTCAATACAAATCAATATGTATAAATATGCAGGTCAATCTCATATAACTATGTGTATATTAAAAAAATCTATTGTAATATTTTTTAACGGGCCGGCTAACCCATTTAACTGAAGGTGCAACCGCCCCTGGTTGTCTGTCATGCTGACTTTGTTAAAGTCTCCTCAGAAGTGTAGAAGGTTTTTGTTGTCTGCTCTGTTGTTACAGGATTGTTAGTACCAACAACTTCCATCACAATAGTATCTTCCCCATGGGTCTGATCATCATTAGCATTAGCCATAACAAGTGGCTCCACAGCCTCTTCTTTTTCTTGTCTTTGTTCTTCTAGAACCCTTATATATTTTCCAACTTCATGCTTTACTTTCTTCTTAGCAATCTGCTTTCTTCTTTTTAATGTTGGTTGGGTTTCAGATACAGTAGCTAAGGCCTTGGTAAAATCTACTTCAGTGATAGGATTTCTTTTCCTTGAATAAGATTGACTGGCTGCTGACTTGGTAGGTTCAGCAGGTCTAGTTGGGTCTACTGACCTCCTAGTCTTAGCAAGGACAACATGATCTGTTTTTTCAGATGCAACTAATTTTTTGGGTTCAGTAGGGACATTAGTAGCACCTCTCATATCCAATCTTATTTTGGTTCTTCTTTAAGCATCAACTTCAACTACTTGTTCTTGCTCTTCTAATCCACTTATAGGAGAACCAGTCTCAGGTTTGAACTTTGTAGGATTAAGGGGGTGAGTATCTACCCGTGGAACTACTAGATGATTCAGAATGGACTGTACCATAAAGTCTAGTGGTTTCTTGGCAAGAAAAATTCCACTACCAATGAATGTCACGTTTTTCTTCTCTTTCTTCTTCTGTCTTTCATCAGACATAATCTTCTTCATATAGTGAATGAAGAATCCAGCACAATCAAACTGCAATTGCTGAGAAAAGATTATCATGAGATCAATCTTTGGTCCAGACAAAATATCATACTCCCAGTCAAACCCAGTATATTTTTCCCAATATAGTTGCTCAGCTTCCCATATTCAAAACAAATATACTTGACATTTATACTAATAGATTCACCTTCGCTTGGATCCATTTTAATGCCACCTACAAACCCTAATCCATCTAGATACATATCTTCTGGATTTTTGCTTGCTCATTGTGCTTCCTCAAACCCAAAAATTTCTCTCAAAATTTGTGAAGAAATATTAAGTCTTTATCCATTCACAGTCGTCTGAAAAGCCTCCATCTCCACCTAAATTTCCTTGTTTGCCTAGAAATCACAAACATTATAGTAAGATATCATTGTCAATCTTATGTTCATAGTATTCTCCAACCCTTTATAATGGAGAATACGTCTTCCAATATCCTTTGCTCTTTCTTTTTTTCCAGTTTCCTTAACAAAACTCCTCACACTTTGACTAACTCCGGTGAAAACATCAACGTCGGCCATTTTTTATATTTAGAAAAAGATGAACTTTTTGTAGAGAGGATTTTTGCTTAAGAAAATATGAGAGAATGTAAGGATATTCTCTATTGAATCAGTTTATATAGGAAAGAAATGGTACAACTTCTCTAGGCATGTACTATTCACATTCATGATCCCAATGAATTGCATGTATAACAACCAATTGAAGGAGTCAAGTTGCCCGACTAAGCAACCCCACTACATAAGAAACGGTTTTCTCCTTATGAAAGTTGTAATAAAGATAGGGTTAAACCTTTTAAATTCATTTGTTGACTCTTCATTAAAAGTTGACTTCATATCAAACTTCAGTAGACTAACTGTGATGTGCTCTGCAGAGTTGATTCAGCAGTGTGCCACTCTGTTGACTCTAGGATGCTCAGTTGATCTTTATTTACCATTCAGCTGAGAGAACTAGATTGCCCAACTGATAATACATGATGAAATGTAATACCAATGACTGATCGCCAAGTGAGCTCACCGAACAGGGAAAAGACCAATCCTCTTGGCAATTTCATTTGCTCAGCTGAACAATCTAATTGAGGACTTAAGGATTGTTGATACCAATGACTAATCTGCCAAGTGATCGTACCCAGCAAAGCAAAGACTAGTCCTTTGGTGAATTCCATTTCTCAACTGACCATACAGCAGGTCAGCAGATCTTGATGATGCCAAGTTCTGTTTTGTTGGTCCCTTGTAAAGTCTTAGGACAAGTTTAGAGGGTGTGAATAAACTTGTCACTTATAACTTTTTACAAAGTTAAGATAACAGAGTTAAATGCAGCGGAATTAATTAATCAACCTTTAAGTTATGTGGTTCCGTGTGAAATTGTGCTGAGCTGAGTTTTGGTGAAACTCAGCTTGGTGCTTGTTGTGAGTTCAATCATTTTGCTTAATACAGTTGATGCTGAGATTAATAAAGTAAAATAACTTGCAAATAAAGTAAGTGCGTAAAGTAAATTGCGTAAAATAAATGCACAAATAAAAACACAATTTTTATAGTGGTTCTAGGTGGCGTAATTCCGTCAGTCCACTCTTCCTCTATGATGTAGGAGGTAAATATTCCACTAGTCGCTTTGAGGTAACGGTTACAAAAAGTCCTAGTTGATTGTCCTTGACTAATACCTAGCCTTGCAATCTAAACCCTTGAACAACATGTTCAATTGTTGTTCTCTAAATGCTTCACTTGTACTTAAAGGGCTGAATTGCCTCTTCACCAGCTCTATCACACACATTCACTCACCTAGACTGCAATCAATTTTCCTTGACACCCAAGACCGGATGCTTCACAGTCCAAACATTTGATAAAATCACCGTTGGGTTGAATCAACAAAGTGATTCAAACTTGTAGGAATCTTCAAGTGTTGAGTCTTGATAATTCTTGAAATGCTTGAACACTTAGAAGATTTTCTAGATCTAGAAGTTGGAGCTTAAATGACGAGGATAGTAACTTAGCAAATAACTTGATAGCACAAACTTAGATTCACAATCATAGCAAGAGTTGGGTGTTTGATCCTTGTTGCTAAGTCTTCTATTTAGGGTAGAAATCCAATGTTCAAATTGTGAATCCTTCAACGGTTTTACCGTCATCTTGTCAGACTTGTCAGTATCCGATCAGACATTTCAGCCTATCAGCCAATTAGAATGCTTGATCTTCAACATTCTAATTCTTCTTCTTCTGATTGGTTGACTTATGCTTCAGTGGTGCTGATGTTGAGTTTCAGCAGTCAACTGAGTTTGAGCAATAACTCAGTTTTTACTCTTCTTTAAAAACTGAGATGCCTCTTATTCATCTGATCCTTAAGTTTGTGAGATCAGAGTACACCTTTTAATACATAAAAATAACTAAGATTACATTGTCCTTATGTATCCTGGACCTTCAATACAAGATCTTTAAAGTTAGTTCAGGCCATCACAGACTTACCGGAATTCTAACTTTACAGTTTCAACTTAGTCTTCAATAACTGAGTTTGTCCCCCTAGCTTTTAATCTTCAAAAACTGAGTTTGTCTCCTCAACCTTCAGTCTTCGAAACTAAGTTTGTTCCTTAGCCTTCATAACTGAGTTTGTCAGCATTTCATATAGTCAGCTAAGTCTGATCCCTCAGCAATACTTTCTAGATTTAATTTCAGCTTGAGCCCTAGACTCCACTAAAACCCATAACACTTCTATTACAATACTTTTCTGATTTAACCTATAAAATAACGAGACTCTAATAAACCCGATACAATAAACTTTTAGTCATATTTTAGCTTTTCACTATAATAGCTAGTTCCAGCACTTCACCAATGGGGTTAAAACAAACAATAAAATAAACATACGATGAATCATCATCAAAACTCAATTTTATTTCAAAAAATTTCCCCCATTTTGAGGATATCAAAACTCTCCTTAAAAGAAAAGCCTAACGATAAAAACTCATAAAAACAAAGCAAAAACTTGATTTTCATTGATGTTCAACAAACTCAGTCGATTACAAAAGATTATTACAAATTTTCAGCATATTAAAACTAATTTTGCTGAGCTGAATTCTTTTGTTCAACTAGCTCTAAACATTTCGCTAATTTTCTATCACTATCATAAAGTCTGTATTCTTCACATTTCTACATGCCTTCTACTGCAAAAAGCTTGTTGTAGTCAACATGACTTGATTCCTTCCATCTTCTCCATTGAATAAGCTTGGGCTGCCCAATGTTAGTCTCATGGAAGGTTTCAAACTCTTTTATGTCAAACCTTATTGCCTCCTTCAAGTCTTTGTATTTGTACTTAGCCTTCAAGTGATGATAATCTTTTAGATATTCAGCCCATAACTCTCTTGTAAGAATTAGTCTCCATCAGCATGTTGAATGAATTTGTCAAAAATTTCATCCTCACTCGGTTCCTTGACTTCTCTGATCAAAGGTTCACTTGGTCGAAGTGTGATCAGCTTTTCCTTCAAATTCTTGATTTCTTCCTCCAGTTTCAGCTTGTCCTTTTCTTCTTCCCCCTTTTTCGCATCATTGAGCTGTAAAATCAGTCCATGAGTTAGCTCATGTTCTTCAGCAATTCCTTGTTGAGAAGTGTGCAGGTCCTTCAACAGGTTTTCATAACCAAAAATTCTTTGACTTAAATTCCACTCCATTCGAGTAAGAATTTATTTATCTTCAGTTATGGCCACTTCCAGCTTGGTCTTCAACTGACTTAGCTCAGTAGCTGAGTCTGTAGTAACTTGCGTGATTTTCTCCAAGTGTTGTGTACAACTTTATTTGTCTTTTTCCTGTAATCTAGATAACTAGACATTTTGGTAAACACTTCAACATAGTTATCCATTTGACTGAGTAAGACATCCCTGGTCTTCTGAATCTTGCTCATATGATCAGCTGTCATGAATTCTATTGGATCATCAACAATCTTAATAGTAGACTGATCCATTAGATTATGAATCATGAGGGCTTTTCTAGTATCTTCAGCCTTCTGGTGAATGTCAGCTGTCTGTGACCCAGCTAGAAATTCAGAGTCTTGAGTAACAGACTTCCTATCCTTATCAGTTTTGTTAGTTTTATCTGCTTCATCAGCTGAGACAGTCTTGATTTCAGCTTTCTCAGTTACAGCAGGTAACCGATTTTCCTTTGTCAGCTTATTATCATCATCAGCATCTTCATCTTTCTTCTAAGGTTTCTTCTAAGGTTTCTCATTTGATTCAGCATCTTTATCTTTCTTCCTTTGATTTCAAATTTTTGTTTGTCTTTTCTTATTGGAATTTATAACATATGGTTAAGAACTCTTCCATAGGAAATAAATTGTACAAGGTCTCTACTCCAAACATATCAAGAAATCATTTTCTTTTGATTTCATTTCTTCATTGATCGGTTCCTGATTGTTCATTGTATTGAGTTTTCATTTCATTAGTTTGACAATTATTTCTGGTTCAATGGATTACACATCTTCTTTCATCAAGTCTTCTTCTTGAGATGGTTGTACTGCTTGTTGTGATATTTCAGCAGGTACAATCTCTTGAACTTGAGATGTCTTCGAAATGTCATCTTCCTTGCTAACTTCTGTTTGTGGTGCTCTCTTGTCACTTGTAATGTCAATATCACAAGTTTTCAGTTGTACTTCTTTTTCATTTGATGCTTTCTCATCTAGTTTGAGTCTTTTCTTGGGGGAAACTAAAAAAACATTTCTCCCTATAGCTTTCTTTATTTGAGAGTCAGTTTTCTGCATAGTTCCCTACTGTTCAGCTATCTGTTCTGATACAGCCTTCTTGTAAACATCAGCTTTCTTCAGTTGTACTTTAGCCGCTATCTTCTTCATTGTCTTGTCAGTGGGGACTTTTTCCGTAGCCACTATATTCTCCATTTGAATCTCAGCAGCATCTGAGATGCTACTTCTAATCTTCAGAGAAGTTTAAGAAGTCTTCTCAACAATCATAAATATTCTGACTTTTCGATGTTGACTGTTCCTTTAGATTCCACCTGTGGGACAACTGAGTCTTCAGTATTCTTAGCCTCCTTACCATGACTAAGAATATCCAAATAATGTTGAATAGAATTCCAAAGGACTTCTTAGTATGAAGTCTATCTCTTTTCTTGGATCCTTCTTTTTCAGCTTTAGCTTTCCATCTTTCATCTTCACAGAATTGCTCCTACAATTGGTTGAAGATATAACCGACCAAATTAAATCAGTTTCCTCCCAAATGATAGCCATAAGGTCTTCTTTTGCATCTGATAGGATATCCAAACCTTGAAATTTACCCATCACACAACTGGATAACCATTTTCATAGGGTTGCAAACTCCAGCCTCAGTTCCTTCATAGTTGAATAAATGTATGATGGTTTCTCTGTTGAGGATATCTTCTTCATAAACTCATGTCGATTCAACAATATTTTGTCATGATCAACAGATTTTGTCATTGGCTTTTTGAAGCCAAACAGATTGCGCAAGACTTCTTTCATGCTGACTTTCTCTCCATGAACATATGTTGTGAGAAAATATCAATCAATCTTCCTATTTTCCCAAAATTGACACATTGCTTTATAGTCATAATTTTTCTCCAAATTGATGTTGAGAAAATATTTTTAAACCCTATAGTTTTCTTATCTTTTCACTGATTTGGCATGATAGTGGGGTTCCTCAACATCCTTATTCATAATCTTCAAGTGATAGAGTCATTCGAGTATTAATGAGTCTTGAGAAATTTGAACATTTTTGAAGAGAGAGTTTATCTGAGAAATGTTTTGAGAGATTTTGATAAAGTCCCTTAAAAATTGATCAAATGGATCTTTTATAAATATGATGGTACTGTTTGAACTTCTTATTATGAGAATTTGTAGAATCGAGGCATGTACTTTTTTCCTTATCCTAGTATAAAGCATTACAGCTTTTCTGACATTTACAGCGGTAATTATTGTCATGTAACGGTTGTCGTTCACATTCACTTGACCAATTGACTTAAGTTGACTCCTCTATAACTGGGTAAGTAAAAATTCAGCTGTTTGTCCAAAGTCAGTTTCCATCTTCAGTTTTTGCAAAGGTCAGTTCCTTGAATGTCAGTTTGTTGAACAAAATGAAATCGTTGATACCGATGATTGATCTGTAAAATAAGCTCACCCGTCATGACAAAGACCAATCCCCTTTGTGGATTTCATAGTTCAACTAACCTTGATAGCTCCTAATTTAGTTCTCAGCTTGGCAAATCTTTCAGCATCTAATGTCTTGGTAAAAATATTAGCAAGTTGATCTTCTGTTGGTATGTAAAGCACTGTGACATCTTTCTTTTCTACATGATCTCTTATAAAATGATGCATCACGTCAATGTGCTTTGTCCTTCAGTGCAAAAATAGATTGTCAGTTATACTTATTGCACTTGTGATGTCACACATTATGGAAATTTCACTTTCTTCTATCCCGTAATATTTGAGCTGCTGTCTTTGACATAACATTTGAGCACAGCAACTTCCAGGTGCAATATATTCAGCTTCAGCTGTAGAAGTTGAGATTTAGTTTTACTTATTACTAAACCATGACACATGTCTATTTCACGTTAATGACATGTGCCTGTTGTGCTCTTTCTGTCCAATTTGCATCCTGCATAGTCAGAATCTGATTATGATATCAGTTTGAATTCACCTTCCTTTGAGTACCATATTCCAACTCCATTAGTTTCCTTTAAGTACATCAAAATCCTTTTGACTGCTGCAAAATGAATTTCTTTGGGCTTAGATTGAAATCTACAACAGACTCTTACTACATAATATATATCCCGTATTCTTGCAGTTAGGTAAAGTAAGCTTCCAATCATTCTTCTGTAAAGTGTTTAATCCCTGACCTATTTTCCATACCAAACTTTTGTAATAGCTTGCTTGTTTACTTGTCTTGATGAATGAAAATTCCATCATGCATCTGTTTGACTTGTAATCCAAGGAAATAATTCAGCTCTCCCAACATACTCATATGGAATTTTCTTTTCATCACATTGGAAAACTTTTAACACATCACTTCATTTTCTGATCTAAAGATGATGCCATCAACATATATCTGTACAAGTAAATTCTTCTCTCAATCTTTGATTCTGAAAATAGTCTTATCAATGGTTCATTTGGTAAAACCATTGTTCACTAAGAACTGAGACAGAGTCTGTTGGACTTATTTCTTAGTTTTGATGATGAGTGCCATACTAGCTGTTATAGTGCAAAGGCAAAAAGATGTCTAGATAAAATGTATAGGTTTATTAGAGTTTGATTCATAAATAGGTTTGATCAAACAAGCACTGTAAAAGGCTGCTGACTGTTTATCAGCAGACTAGTCTAGGTCAGTAGGGTAGATAGGTCAGTAGACTGGTCTGCAACCTGCTGAAGACTGAAGACTGAAGGCTGAGGGTTCAAACTCAGTAAATGAAGGCTAAGGGATCAAACTTAGTATTTGATGTCAAGGATATGGAATCAGAATTTAGGCAAGTCTGTGATGACCTAAACTGATTACATATACCTTGTGTAGAAGGTCTAAGTTCCACAAGTTGGATGATGTTTGGAACTTAGTTATATTTAAAATGATGTAATCTAACTTCACAAATAAAAGTTGGATAAAAGGAATCAGCTGCATTATATTTTACAAACAAAAATATGATGTTCAGCAGACTGATTGGTATTACAGCAGACTGAAGAACCTGCTGATATATATACCTCAATTAATTCAAGATTATTGGAAGATTACATGGATAAGGACAGCCAACTACCTCTGACTTATCAAGCAAATCAAAGGCTGAGATTAAAAAGACGTTGGGATGATCTACATTCTTATCCATTGGATACAAGTCAAAGGGGTGGACAGACTGCACTGTCAAAAAGTAATCCTGACAGTGTCGGTCCTATGAATAGTGACAGAATGCAGTGCAGATGGGACAAATACAAGGAACGGTCACATTTGAATTTCAAATTCAAGTCACATGCATTCCTACCTATAAATAGAGGACTTTCAACTCAAGAAGAAGATGATGAATTTTGGAATAAACTTCAAGTGATAACACTGAGCTGAAAAACACCCTGCTGAACTTACTGAGCTTAAGGCTGCTGATCTAGTTATTTTCTTCAAGTGCATTCTGTGTTCAAGCTGCATCAAGTATACACACTTGAAGACTGCAAGCTGCTGATTACATCATCCTAATCAAGCTGCTGCAATTGAATCATTTATTTGATTCATTCTTTATTTTATAAAGAACCTGCTGAAGACAGTGAAGCATCTGTTAGGTGTGAAAGACTGTTGGTTTGTGGTGGAGCTGGTGAAGAGGCAATCCTACCCTTCAAGGACCAGTGGAAGACTCAGGAGGAGCAATCCTACCTGTTCCCAGTTTTCAGTTTGTGAAGCCATAGTTATTGGTGAAGGACAAGCAACCTAGGATTCTTTGTAACAGATAACTCAAAGATCACTAGTGAATTTCCTCCAACATCACAGGAGAAGAGTGGACTGACAGGATTACATCACCTGGAACCACTATAAAATCTCTCTACTTACTTACTGCATTTACTTTCTGCACTTAGTCATTATTCATATCAACCTGCTGAATCTAGCAACTGAAATCACACACTTACACTACTGAGTATCTAATACTTAGTAACATATTTAACAACAAGTAACAAGGCTTAATTTTAATATTATTCCGCTGCACAAATTCAGCAAACTGAACTGTCAGTAGACTACTGTTTATCAGCAGGCTACTGAGGTCTCAGCAGACTACTGAAGTATCAGCAGGCTGCTGAAGTTGCAGAATTTGTTAACTCCAAAGTTTTAAGTGTTAAGTTTATTCACCCCCCCTCTAAACTTAACTAAAGCCTTTTCAAGGGACCAACAATTGGTATCGGAGCAGTACTTCTGTTCTGAAGAAATCCTACTTGTTGTACTTGTGAAAATTCTTTAAAACTTTCTTTCAAGTTACTGATTTTCAAGACTTGCATCATGGACAACACACAGTATGCTAGAACTATGTTGATGTGTTCTCTTGATAGATTTGATGAGTATAAACGTCGAATGCAGGCATATCTTGCTGCTACTCATGATGAGATGATGGATGTACTAACTGAAGGACCATTGGAGATTACAAAGGCAGTAACAGTGGGTGACAGAACTGAGTACATTCCTAAACCAAAGAGAGAATGGAATGCAGAAGACAGGAAAAGAGCAAACCTCAACAACATTGCTATTGATATCATCTACAGAACCTTGGATAGCAATATGTACATGAAGGTTAAAGATTGCAAGACTGTAAAGGAACTTTGGGATAAGATTCACTTAATCTGTGAAGGCACTGATGCAATAAAGAAGAACAAAATCAGTGTGGCCAGAAAAAGATTTCAAAAGTTCAAGATGCTACCTAATGAAACCATTGAGCAAATGGAATCAAGATTCAATGCTATACTGGATGAACTTACCTTGCTGAGTGTAAGTTATTCAAAAGAGGAAGTAAACACCAAAATCTTGGAAGCTTTACCTGCAAGAGATGTTTGGAAAATGAAGGTGACTGCAATTGAAGAAATGAGAAAGTTGCATGAAGAAGATACCTTCAAATTGTTTTCAGATCTCAAGGCCTATGAATTTAGCAAGAAACTTGTACCTGAGACTGAAAAGGAAGAGCCAAAGACCACTGCCTTGGCTGCCTCACATCATGAAGAAACATCAGGAGGACATGATGATATGCTAGATGAAATGCAAGAGCAAATTGCCCTACTGAGCAAGAAAATCAGAATGATGAAGACTGGAAAGGCCCCTACAAGAAATTTCACAAAGAGGCCTGCTGAAAGAAGGAAAGAAGAACCAAAGAAAGATAATGACTATCTATGCTTTCATTGCAAGAAACCAGGACACTTCAGACCTGATTGTCCTGAGTTGAAACAAGGAAAGGAACCTGATTATCTTTGCTTCAACTGTAAGAAGCCTGGACATTTTAGACCTGATTGTCCAGACCTACTGAAGACCAAGAGTCAACAAAGAAGACACGGCAAGAAGGCTATGGTTGCTGAAGATGAATCAGGATATGAAGTGGAATCTGAAAAAGGAAATGAATCAGATGACACAGCACTGGTTGCTGATATGGAGGATTATGCTTTGATGGCCAACATGGATGAAACTGAGGAGGTATACAACACTGTATCTATAAACACTCCTGCTGTAAGTGATTGTGAATCAACCTGTGGTTCAAATCCTAGAAATTCTGACAACAATGAGACTTTGGATGCCATCCTTAATCAACTGAGGATAATACAATCTGGTTATGAGGTTGTGAAGGCTGAAAAAGAGGCTCTTGAGTTAGAAGTTGGAAGGTTGAAAGCTGAATTAAGGGTTTTCAAAGGTAAGGAAAAAGATGTTGGACAGAATCAGCATAAGTCTGCTGAACATCCAGCAGCCTCTGAATCTGCTGAACCATCTTGTTCCAATACTGCATACAAATCAGGAAAGCCTTATGGAGATAAAACTGGGCTTGGATTTGGAACTCAGCAATCTAACAAGAGTGGATCCAGTAAGGTTACTGAACCTAGTACCAGAATTGGTCCTAAGTTTGTGCCTGCACTAGATCCATCTCCCAGTAAGGCTGCTGAAGCAGTAAAACCAAATGAGAATGCCTCAAGGAAGCAAAACCAGAAGTCTCAGAAGTCAACAGCTCCTAGTAAAATGAACAAATCTAAAAATAGGACTGCTGTGCCCTCTAAGCCTGCTGATAGCAGACCTGCTACTAAGTCTACTGGACCACAGAAGGGAAAGAAACAGAAATATTCCAAGGATAAGAATCCCAAATCCAAAAAGGTTGATCATTCAAGGGATACTTATCTCAGGGGGAAAGGTAGACTGTTCCCTGCTGATAATGATTGGAATATTCCTGTATCCAATGCTAGAAACAGTAAGTATAACCATACTACTAGGGTAAAACCTAGGCAATGGAATCAGCAGAGGACTTATATAAGACCTCAGCAGACTCCATATTACAGGGCTGTTCCTAACAGACAGCACACCTATGGTTATACAAATGTTTCTAACAACAAGAATCATTTCAAACAGCATTATGTACCAAAAGGCCAGAAAACATATGTGGTTCCTACACAACCTACTGTTAGAACTTATGGATGTGTGGAATACATGTATGAACCAAAGTATGACACATTTAGGAGAAGACCTTATGGAAACATACCAAGGGTCATGCTTGCCACTGACCACTATGGACCCAAACAGGTTTGGGTACCTAAAATGCATTAACTTTGTTTTGTAGGGTGTCTGGTACTTTGACAGTGGATGCTCCAGCCACATGACAAAGAATAAGCACTGTTTAACAAACTTTGTGGCTAAAGATGGTCCAAGGGTGAATTTTGGCAACAAAAATACACCTGGTTATACAAGAGGATATGGCACACTTATCAGAAATGGACTTACAATCAAGAATGTTGCATATGTGGAAGGACTGGACTACAACTTGCTGAGCACTGGACAATTCTGTGATATGGGATACAAGGTCACTTTTGACAAAAACAATTGTATTGTCATTAGTGAAAGAGGTGATCAAGTTGTACTTGCTGGTAGAAGGCAACAGAACATGTATGTTGTGGATTGGTCTACTGCAGTTCCAGAAACCTGCCTGATTGTGCATACCAAATCTGAACTCAATTGGTTATGGCACAAGAAGTTAAATCACTTGAATTTTGATGATATTAATCAGTTGGTGAAAAAGAAGTTAGTGGTTGGTTTACCTGAGATCACATTCAAGAAGGATGCTATCTGTGATGCATGTCAGCAAGGTAAACAGATAAAGTCAAGTTTCAAGTCAAAGACTAAACAATCTACTAACAGAGTGTTGGAGCTTATGCACATGGATCTTTTTGGACCAATAACTCCAACAAGTGTGACAGGAATGAAATACACCTTAGTGGTTGTGGATGATTTTTCAAGATACACTTGGGTGATATTCATGAACAAGAAAAGTGAGACACTCCAAAGCTTGCCTAATCTTTTGAAGAGATTACAAAATGAGAAAAGTTTAACAGTCATAAAGATAAGATCAGATCAGGGTATTGAATTTCTCAACAAAGTTATAAGAGAATATTGTGAACAGAATGGTGTACTACATCAACTTGCTGCTGCTGGTACACCTCAGCAAAATGGGGTTGCTGAAAGAAGAAACAGAACATTAAAGGAAGCAGGAAGAACAATGATTTGTGAAGCATTGCTACCTGAAAGATATTGGGCTGAAGCAGTAAATACAGCATGCTATACACAAAATAGAACATCAGTAAACAAGAAGCTGCTGAAGACACCTTATGAGGTTTGGAATGGAAGGAAACCTAACATGTCCTATTTCCATCCATTTGGAAGTAAATGTTTTATTCTAAATCACAAAGTTCATTTGAAGACATTCCAACCTAAATCAGATGAAGGAATTTTCTTGGGATATTCTTCAGTCAGCAGAGCATTCAGGGTACTGAACAAGAGGTCACTAAAACATGAAGAAACAATCCATGTTGTGTTTGATGAACCTAAGTTTACTGGAATGGAAGATGAAGATCATGAACCTGCTGAGAATCAACAAGTCACTGATCCAGATTGTGTTGAAGTTTTGGAAAGATTCAATGACTTGAAAGTTTCTGATACTGCCCCTGCTGAACACCCTGCTGATAATATTACTGATGCAACAACTGATGCAGTACAAGGATCTGCTGAACCCCCTGTAGAAGAAGCTACAGCAGACCCCACTGAAGATGAGGTTCCTGATAATCAAAATAATCAAAATCCACAATGGTTAAGGAATCACCCTGCTGAACAAGTAATTGGCAATGTACAGCAAGGTGTGAGGACTAGAAGACAACTGGAAGCTATGTTTACTTGTTTTCTATCTCAAATGGAACCTAAAGTTGTTGAAGAAGCAATTTCAGATCCAGATTGGATAATTGCTATGCAAGAAGAATTAAATGAATTTGAAAGAAATCAAGTTTGGACACTAGTTGAAAGGCCAAGTCATGCAAATATCATTGGTACTAAGTGGGTATACAGAAATAAACTTGATGAATCTGGTACCATTGTGAGAAATAAGGCCAGACTAGTTGCAAAAGGCTATTCTCAAGCAGAAGGAATAGATTTTGATGAAACTTATGCACCTGTTGCAAGATTGGAAGCTATCAGATTATTCTTGGCACATGCTGCATATAAGAACTTCAAAGTATATCAAATGGATGTCAAAAGTGCATTTTTGAATGGTATCCTAGAGGAGGAAGTGTATGTTCAGCAACCTCCTGGATTTGAAGTTAAAGATCAAGAAGATAAAGTGTATAGACTCAACAAAGCACTTTATGGATTGAACCAAGCACCAAGAGCATGGTATGATACTCTATCTCAATTCTTGGTGGACAATGGTTTTACAAAAGGCACCATTGACAAGACACTTTTCAGAATCAGTGAAGGAAACAGCACCCTGCTGGTACAAATTTATGTTGATGACATAATTTTTGGCTCTGAAAATGACTTACTTTGTGAAAAGTTTGCAAATCTAATGAAAAGCAAATTCCAAATGAGTATGATGGGAGAAATGAATTACTTTTTGGGATTGCAAGTCAAACAAATAAAAGATGGAATCTTCATTCATCAAACCAAGTATACCAAAGAGTTGCTGAAGAAATTTGGTATGGAAAACAGCACTAAGAGCTCAACTCCTATGAGTACAAACATCAGATTGGATGAAGATAAAGAAGGCAAAGATGTTGATCAGACTTTGTACAGAAGGATGATAGGCAGTCTGCTGTATCTCACTGCCAGCAGACCTGATATATCCTTTGTTGTAGGTGTTTGTGCAAGATTTCAATCTAAACCTAAAGAAAGTCATTTAGGTGCAGTTAAGAGAATTCTCAAGTATCTTAAAGAAACTTTGGGAGTAGGGATATGGTATTCCAAGGAAGGAAGCTTCAAAGTAATATCCTACTCAGATTCTGATTATGCTGGTTGCAAGATTGATAGAAAAAGCACCTCAGGAACCTGTCAGTTAATGGGAAATAGACTGGTCTCCTGGTTCAGCAAGAAACAGAATTCTATTTCAACTTCCACTGCTGAAGCTGAATACATTGCTGCTGGAAGCTGCTGTGCACAAGTACTATGGCTAAGACAACAATTAAGGGATTATGGAATTGAAGAGAAGGAAATTCCAATCATGTGTGACAACACAAGTGCAATTGCAATCACAGAAAATCCTGTTTTGCACTCAAGAACCAAGCACATTGATGTGAGACATCATTTTATAAGAGATCATGTTGAAAAGAAAGATGTGGTGGTTCTATACATTCCTACTGAGGATCAACTTGCTGATATTTTCACTAAGCCACTTGATAGTGAAAGATTTGCCAAATTAAGGACTGAACTTGGAATCATAAAGATTGACTGACATTCAGCAGTGTACTGGAATTCACCAAGGGGATTAGTCTTTGCTATGTTGGGTGAGCTCACTTAGCAGATTAGTCATTGGTATCAACAATTCCATGTACTTATGTTTGGACAATTGAGCAAATGTGGTTGCCAAGGGGATTGGTCTTTGTCATTTTGGGTGAGCTCACTTGACAGATCAGTCATTGGTATTAAACCTCATCTTGTATTATCAATTGAACAAAACAAGAAGAAAACAAGGATCAGCAGAGTACTTTTGTCAGCAGGCTGCTGAAGTCTACTTATCAGCAGACTGCTGCGCCCACCCTGCTGAACATTACCCTGCTGGAGGGAACGTTACTCAGTCAAAGTAATTAAAGTCAAAAAGCATATTGGCGGGATATTTATTTTATCCTTTATTACCACAGTTAAACCATCCAACGGTTACAAACGTTATGGAGGAGTAATGGACCACGTGTCAAGACAGCATTTAATCAGATTTAATCGTGGTTACCTCAATGTACGTGCTGTGACAGTTTCAACTACCCACTGTCTATATAATCAGACTGTTACATAGCAGATTCACCACTTGCAATTTCTGCTTTATTTCTGCAAAATCTACATCGTGTGAACACAGATTTAAGAGCAATTTTTCTTCATCCTTTTCTTATTTCAATGGCGGAAAAGATTGAGGTTCAAATCGAATCAAGCCAAAGTGTAAGAGGCTATGTTGTTGATGCAAATCAAACAGAGCTGGCCATTAATATAGGTCGAAGAATAAGAAGGTTTGCAGCCCTGGAGAACAAACTCAACATCAGATTAGAAACGATATCATACACCAATGTTATTGATTTCTGGAAGAATATGGTTATAGAAGAAGGAACTGAAGCATTCAAAACCACTGTGAATGGTGAGGAGCTTGTAATCTCCTCCAATCTGCTGAGACAAGTGTTTGGTTTTGAAGAAATTGTTGATGGTTCAGTCAATCCTGAAGCAATGGGATTGAACAAGATGGCATTCGTGGATCAGATTAAAATACATCAAGACACAAAATCAGTTCCAGGCATCAATTGCAGGGATATTTGGCCTGAGTACAACCTGCTGAGCAAACTAATTGCAAAGAACATACTGGGGTTGGTTGGCAGTATGGATACTCTATCCGGACCCAAGATAGAGTTGATGATGATCATTTGCAGGAGTTTGAAGTTTGATTGGGCTGGTTATTTCATTCATTATATGAAGAAAGTAGCCAAGGAGGACAAATTAAAGAAAAGGAAATCAAAGGCATTACCCCTAGGTTTGATGGTTCAGACTCTGCTGAATCATCTGGAGGTTACTGATCTTGAACCAGTTGACATAAATCAGTCCAGATACAAAAAGGAGATTGATTATGCAATTCCTGGACTTGATGATGATGAAGAGATTGCTGGAGAGGCTGCTGATGATAATGATGATGGAGATGATGGTGATGCTGGTGGTGAGCAGGTTCAGCAAACTAAGAAGATATCTATCAAACCTGCTGCACCAAAGAAAGCTGCTGGGAAAAGAAAGGCTGGAACTACAAGGAAGATAACTGAAGTGTTAAAGCCTTCAAAGAAAACAAGAAAGGAAACAGCACAGACTGCTGAGTCTGTTGAGGGTCAAGTGGAGGTTACTGACCCTGCTGTGGCTTCAAGAAAAACTGTTGGTGAAATTTTTAGAGAACAACAGAAGGAAGCTAGTAGAAAAAGAAAATTGACTAGAAAAGATGATGATGATGAACCCCTCTCCAAAAGAATGAAGGAAGTTGCCAAAAAGAAGAAATATGGCAAGGGGAAAGAGTTGAAAAACTTGGAAGCTCAAAGAGTCCAAGAAGAAGCATCAGTAGAAGAGGAAGAAGAGGCTGTTGATGCTGAGCCCTTAACTATCATTCCACCTGTAGTAATCAGTGACTCCTCAAATGAAGAAGTTATCAAGTCTACTGATGGTGGACAGGTTGTTGTTGAGCACCCTGTAGAGGATATACAGCAGTCTACTGACCCTGAGCCTGCTGTAGTATCCACTGAAGAACCACAGCAAATCACTGAACCTGAACCTGCTGTGGTAGTTGAAGAGGTGATTGAAGACTTGGTTGAAGACCCTGCAAGTTTGGCAATAATTCAGGGGGAAGAGCAGTCTGCTGCTAACCCTGCTGATGAGCATGTAAGTCAGGGGGAACCAAGTGTGATACAGATGGAAGTAGTAGGTACAAATGTACAATCACAGCAACCTGCTGACTTTCAAACATCTGTAGAAGAAACCATGAATCTGCTTGTTGGATCCTTTGGAGGTCAACAAGCTACTGGAGCTGCTCCCAGAGATCTTTCATGCCCTTTGAAAGGCATGTGAAAGAGAGCAAGAAAACTGAAGAATTTGTGGATCCCAAACTTCAGCAAATTGCTGATTACTTCCAGTGGAAGTTTGGTTTCTACAAAAGACAAAAACCAGCTGCTCAACCAATGACAGATTTTGAAGAATGGGTTTTTGACAAGTTGGGAGTGGAAAACTTGCTGGATCTGATTGATACAACCTTGTTGCAATCAAGACTGATGGATCTGTTTGATGAGCAACAGAAGGAGGAGGGTATCAAATTTAGAGATCCAAGAGATGGTCCTGATGATTCTTCTTCATCATCAGATAGTAGAGGAGATTTTCCCTCTGGACCTGGAGAATCAAGTGGAGCTGCACTAACACATGTACCATCTGTACAGCAGTCCACCGATGCTGGTAGATCTGCTGAGGGTCAGCAGACTGGAGAAATGGATGAGGATCTACAAGATCTCACCATGGATGATCTAGAAGCATTGATCAATGAAGGAATCAATTTGAGTACTGGTAGGCTGGCTGATGAACCAAGCACATTTCATGTTGTAGAGCCTACTGCAGATGAACAGAGTGAGGATTTGGATGGAGAGACAGTTGCTGATTTTAATGAACCTAGTGCCAGCTCTGAAGAGTCCATTGAATATCAAGATGGATTTGACATTGAAGGCACTCTGACTAAAACTGCCATCATCCTGCACAAGATTGGAAATGCTGAAGGTTTCCAAGTGGATAATACCAATATATTCAATCCACAGCAAATTGAAGAGGAGGTACAGGTTGCTGGGGTACAAACAGCACCTGCACAAAGGTTGGAACAGGAGGTACAGGCTGCTGAGTCTCAAACAGCACCTGGACACAGGTTGGAACAAACTTTGGGTTTGGAGGAAACCCCTGTTGTTGATGAGGCTGCTGTAGTGGAGCCTGCTGGAGCCAAGGCCACTGTAGGGAAGGATAGTCAGCAGACTGCTGTTAATGAGGATGAGCAGCTGCTGGACTATGACTACAGTGATGAAGAATTTCAAATTTTTGGAGAAGAAGAAGTTGTTGAAGAACCTGCACAAGATCCTATCTTTGAAGATGTTCTTGGTGCAATGGTTGAGGAAGGACCTCCCCCTGCTGGGAGAGATATGAGTAGAGCAATGGTCATCAGCAGACAACAGGCACAATATAGAGTTGAGGAGCCTGCTGATGGATCTACTGATAGTAGAATGGCCAGTGGAGTGCCAATTGAAGTTGTCAATGAGTTGAGAACTGTAAGAAATGATATGCAACAGTTAAGAACTCAATTGGACAGGCAAGAACAGAGATTTGAAGAACTGATGAAGATGGTAAATGAAAATAGACAATCTACTGATACAGTTGCTTCAAACTTTGCTTCTACTCAAAATGCTATGAATGATATGATATATGATGTAAGATATATCAAGCAAGGGAACACACTGAAGGACAAGTTTTTGAAAGATCAACTTACATCCATTCATCAAAAACTTGACAAGCTTGCTGAAGCTGCTGAGCCTGCTGCTGCACAACAACCTGCTGTGCCTGATCCCAAATTTACTGAAAGGATCAACAGACTGGAAGAGACCCTGCAATCAAGGATTACTTCACTTGATACTAGAACTGGAACTATGGAAGGTCAATTACACAGAGTGATAGTATCACAGAAGCTATTCATGGCCTCATCTCACGTTTTGTTGATGATGTCACTAAGGGGGAAGAGGGCCAATCAGCTGCAGCAAAGGAGGCTGCTAGACTCTTTGCACGGAAGAGATGGACTGATGATACAAATGCTTTTAGGCAACCTGCACCTGGCAGATTGCAACTCACCGATGATCTCCTATCACAGTACAAGAAAGAGTTTCATAACAGAAGGAGACCTTATCGTGACATGGGATTTCATGAAGGTCTTAACTCTTTCTTGAGTTTGAAGTTTTGGGAGGCAAGGATTAAAGCTTTAAGAGCAAATACCAGAGGTAGAAGAAGTAGCAAAGGTGAAAAGGTGCTGCCAATTACAAAAGCAAAGGATTCATTGAATGAATTTAAGGAGCTGTATATGAAGTTTGGCTTCAGGGTGAATCAGATCAATCTTATCTTGCCTGAAGCATGGAACTGGTGGAAACAAGTCAATCACTATATTGATTTTACACTAATTGAGAATGAATGGATGATTGAAATGATAGAAGAGATCAGAGCCTATCAAGAGCAAGCTGAGAAGGCTAGACAAGAAAGAGAGAAGAGACAATAGATCAGCTACTTATCACTGTTTATCTTTGCTGTATCTAGTTGTAATAACTTTGAACAAATATTTATAATGAGAATTGACTGAATTTGTTCTGTTTGTGTTTTTATCTTTTTGCTTTGCTGATTAGGTGAGGGTAGTGGCATCATCACCAAAAAGGGGGAAATTGTTGGACTTATTTCTTAGTTTTGATGATGAGTGCCATACTAGCTGTTATAGTGCAAAGGCAAAAAGATGTCTAGATAAAATGTATAGGTTTATTAGAGTTTGATTCATAAATAGGTTTGATCAAACAAGCACTGTAAAAGGCTGCTGACTGTTTCTCAGCAGACTGGTCCAGTTCAGTAGGGTAGATAGGTCAGTAGACTGGTCTGGAACCTGCTGAAGACTGAAGACTGAAGGCTGAGGGTTCAAACTCAGTAAATGAAGGCTAAGGGATCAAACTTAGTATTTAATGTCAAGGATATGGAATCAGAATCTAGGCAAGTTTGTGATGACCTAAACTGATTACATACACCTTGTGTAGAAGATCTAAGTTCCACAAGTTGGATGATGTTTGGAACTTGGTTATATTTAAAATGATGTAATCTAACTTCACAAATAAAAGTTGGATAAAAGGAATCAGCTGCATTATATTTTACAAACAAAAATATGATGTTCAGCAGATTGATTGGTTTTACAGCAGACTGATGAACCTGCTGATATATACCTCGATTAATTCAAGATTATTGGAAAGTTACATGGATAAGAACAGCCAACTACCTCTGACTTATCAAGCAAATCAAAGGCAGAGATTAAAAAGACGTTGGGATGATCCATATTTTTATCCATTGGATACAAGTCAAAGGGGTGGACAGACTGCACTGTCAAAAAGTAATCCTGACAGTGTCAATCCTATGAATAGTGACAGAATGCAGTGCAGATGGGACAAATACAAGGAACGGTCACATTTGAATTTCAAATTCAAGTCACATGCATTCCTACCTATAAATAGAGGACTTTCAACTCAAGAAGAAGATGATGAATTTTGGAATAAACTTTAAGTGATAACAACGAGCTGAAAAACACCCTGCTGAACTTACTGAGCTTAAGGCTGCTGATCTAGTTATTTTCTTCAAGTGCATTTTGTGTTCAAGCTGCATCAAGCATACACACTTGAAGACTGCAAGCTGCTGATTATATCATCCTAATCAAGCTGCTGCAATTGAATCATTTATTTGATTCATTCTTTATTTTATAAAGAACCTGCTGAAGACAGTGAAGCATCTGTTAGGTGTGAAAGACTGTTGGTTTGTGGTGGAGCTGGTGAAGAGGCAATCCTACCCTTCAAGGACCAGTGGAAGACTCAGGAGCAGCAATCCTACCTGTTCCCAGTTTTCAGTTTGTGAAGCCATAGTTATTGGTGAAGGACAAGCAACCTAGGATTCTTTGTAATAGATAACTCAAAGATCACTAGTGAATTTCCTCCAACATCACAGGAGAAGAGTGGACGTACAGGATTACATCACCTGGAACCACTATAAAAATCTCTCTACTTACTTACTGCATTTATTTTCTGCACTTAGTCATTATTCATATCAACCTGCTGAATCTAGCAACTTAAATCACACACATACACTACTGAGTATCTAATACTTAGTAACATATTTAACAACAAGTAACAAGGCTTAATTTTGATATTATTCCGCTGCACAAATTCAGCAAACTGAACTGTCAGTAGACTACTGTTTATCAGCAGGCTATTGAGGTCTCAGCAGACTACTGAAGTATCAGCAGGCTGCTGAAGTTGCAGAATTTGTTAACTCCAAAGTTTTAAGTGTTAAGTTTATTCACCCCCCCTCTAAACTTAACTAAAGCCTTTTCAAGGGACCAACAGAGTCTCATACCTGGCTCTAGGTGCTTTCTTAATCCATACAAGGCTTTCTTCAATCTATAGACCTAGTCTTCATGACATTTAATCTCAAATCCTGGTGGTTCCTGTACATAGATTTCTTCTTGCAGTAGTCTATTTAGAAAAACACTTTTGACATCCATTTGATATACCTTGTAATTCTTGAATGCTGCACGTGCAATAAAAAGTTTGATAGCCTCCAATATTGAAACAGGTGCATAAGTCTCATAAAAATCAATCCCTTCAGCTTATGAGTATCATTTAGAAACTAATCTCGCTTTATTTATAAAAATGATGTCTGATTCATCCAATTTGTTTTTGTATACCCACTATGTTCCAATAACATTTGCATGTTCTGGTTTATCAACCAGTTCCCATACTTTATTTCTTTCAAATTCATTAAGCTCTTCTTTCTTAGAAATTATCCAATCTGGATCCCTGATTTCTTCTTCAATAATTTTTTGTTCTAGTTGAGATAGGAAACAAGTACGCAAGGCATCCGGGTGATTTATTGTCTTTACTCCTTGATGTACATCTCCAATCACTTGTTCAGCAGGATGATCTCTCATCCATTGACACTCTGGTTGATTTTGTTGGTTTGCTGGGTTTTCTGGAACTTGACCTACTGGATTATGCTCTGCTGGGTATTTAGCATCAGCATGTTGAACATTTACGGGTTTAGATGTAGGTCGATTTAACGGATTTAAATTGATATCAAATAGTCCAGCTTCTGATGATATTTGAGTTAATCTCAATTGACCAATATTCTTCTCAATAAACACATAAACTGGTTTATCTTCTTTATGCTGAAAGATTGGTTTGGGAACATCTTCAATTGTTTCTCCTGTGAAATTAGGTTCATGAAACACAACATGAATTGATTCTTCATGTTTGAGTGCCCTCTTATTCAATACTTTGAATGCTTTACTGACACTTGAATATCCCAGAAATATTCCTTCATCGGCTTTAGGTTGAAAGGTCTTCAGCTGATCTTTTCGATTGTTGTGAATGAAACATTTGCTCCCAAAAGTAGGAAAGTATAAGATGTTGGATTTTTTTCCATTCCAAATATCATAAGGAGTCTTCTCCACCCTTTTGTTCATTAAAGCATTGTTTTTGGTATAACATGCTATGTTTATAGCTTCTGCCTAATATCTTTCTGGAAACTTGGCTTCACTGTTCATAGTTCTTCCTACTTCCTCGAATGTCCTATTCCTTCTTTCAGCTACTTCATTTATCTGTGGTGTTGTTGTAGCTGCTACTTGATGTAGAACACCATTTTGCACACAATATTCTATGATCACTTTGTTTAGAAATTCAGTTCCTTTATCTGATCTGATCTTCACAAATAATAAACTCTTATCAGTCTATAATCTTTTTTTGTAACTCGGGTAGCTTATGAATAGTCTCACTTTTCTTTTCCCAAAAAATTAATCAAGTGTATCTTGAGTAGTCATCCACTACCATCAGTGTGTACTTCTTTCCACTCAGAATAATTGGTGTAACTGGTCCAAAAAGATCCATGTGTAGAAGCTCTAGAACTCTGTTTGTTGATTGTTGAGATTTGGTCTTGAAGCTTGATCCGGTCTGCTTTCCGTTCTGACATGCATCACAAATGTTGTCTTTCTAGTAAGTAATCTCAGGTAAACCAACAACTAGCTTCTTCTTTACCTGTAAGTTGATGTCATCAAAATTTAAATGCCTGAGTTTCTTGTGCCATAACCAGCTGACTTTTGATTTGGTATGCACAAGCAAACATGTTTCAGATACTACAGTTATCCAGTCCACAATATGCATGCTGTCATGTCATTTTCCAACTAGAACAACTTGGTGTGCCGTCTCACTTATCACAATACCGTATTCCTTGTAAAATGTAACTCTATATCCCATGTCACAAAATTGACTTGTACTGAGCAAGTTGTATTGAAATCCTTCCACACAGGCAACATTTTTTTTATTATAAGTCCATCTTCACTAGTGCACTATATCTTGAAGTAAATCCAGGCTTCTCTTTTCTTCCAAAGTTGGCTTTAGGTCTATCATTTGCATGGAAATCAGTTACACACTCCTTATTCTTTGTCATTTGTCTGGAACATCCATTGTCAAAATACCATACTTCCTGCCAAACAAATTAATGATTTTTAGGAACCCAAGTCTGTCTGGGTCATATAGGAAGTGGTAAGTACAACTCATGGAACATTTCCATAGGTCCTTCTCTGAAATGAGTTGCACTTGTTGTCATACATGTTTGCCACAGATCTGCATGATCTTCCATCAGATTGTGAGTCATTCATACATGTTCTCTGGCCTCTAGGTATAAACTATTTTGCGTTGTGCCTTCTATTTTTAAATGTAGCAAAGTAACCATTCTTTTGTTGTCTATTAGAAACATCCAAGTACTGAGGTCGTTGCTGACCTTTGTACTGGGTTCTCTGCTGAGGTCTCAGATGAGATCTCTATTGAGTCCTTTGTTGAGGCCTAGCCTTAGCAAAATGGTTTTACCTTACCTATTTATCAATAGAAACGGGAAAATCCCAGTCCTCATCAATAGGGAACAATCTGTCTGTCCCCCTGAGATAGTTATCTCAAAATTGATTAGCATTCTTGTATTTCACATTGGTGTTCTAGGATTTTTCTAGTTCTTATATTAGCCTAATTTGGTCCTGTAGATCTTGCAGCAAATTTACCATTAGCATGTCAATGAGGTGCAACAGACCTACCTTTAGATTTACCTTTCTTTTTAGGTGCTGCTGACTTCTTAGAAAACTGATGATGCTTGTTTGATGCATTCTCAACATGTCTAACTGGTTCAGCAGTCTTCTCAGGTCGAGGTCTTTGCTCAGCTACAAACTTAGGACCAATTATGGTACTAAGTTCAGCAGCCTTGCTAGTACCTTCCTTAGAAGTTTTCTATGTATCAAATCCAAGGAATGTCCTGTCACCAAAGGGCTTGCCAGATTTGAATCCAGTTTCAGGACTTGACTCAGCTACGGACTCATATGCCACTCAGATGTTGTAGGCCTCTAATTTGTCTTAGCAAATTCAGTTTCATTGACTCTTAGAATGTTCAATTCAGCATTTAATCTTTGGATTTCCAAAATGAGATTCTTTTTTAGCTTTAACAGCTTCATAACCTGGTTGAATTACAACCATTTGCTTCGTAAGAGCATCTAATGTATCTTCCATTTTTGAAATCTTAGGATTTGAACCAGCTATGGAAGAACTGCATTGTGTGCTGAGGTATACTTAGAGTTACATTGAAGTACCTCTGTAGTGTCTTCCATATGAGCCATGAGTTCTGTGTCATCGAATTCAGCAGCTGATAAAGCTTTCTCAGTTTCAGCTTAATCATCAGTTTCATCACCGGCCACCATTTCTTTTCTAGCTGGTCTCTTCTGCTGATATCTCTTTTTCAGTAAGTTTGGATAGTCAACTTTGAAGTGTCCATGTTTCTTATTGTTGACGCACAGATACTCTGGTTCACTTTTTGGTTCATCCTTTTTCTCTAGTACTTTCTTGATATACTTCTTGGTGTAAGATTGACAAGTCTTCATTTTCTCGATTCTTTTCATCATTAAGGTCATCTGCTGCTCCATCTCATCTAGTTCATCGGTGTTGTTGTTAGATGGTTCTTCTGTGTGTGCAGCAACAAGAGCTGAGGTTTTTGGAACCTCCTTCCGTGAACTTTCAGCAAAGTCTTCACTAAACTCAAAAGCTTTCAAGTCTGAGAATATCTTGAAAGTGTCTTCAGTTTTCTGATTTCTGGATTCTTCCATAGTTCTAACATTCATCTTCCAGCATGAAGGTAATGCACCCAAAACATTAGCATTGATTTTCTTCCTTGTGTAGACAATGTTCAGCAATGCCAGTTCATCTAGGATGGCATTGAATATTCCTTCCAATTGCTCAATTGTCTCACCTATTTTCATCTTGAACTCTTGGAATTTATTTTGTTTGACAACTGTCACTTTTTTTCATCTTTGATGGAATCTGAACCTTCACAAATCAGTTGTAGTTTTCCCAAGTTCTTTAGCAGTTGAGCAATCTTTGACCTTTATATACACCTTACTGTCCCAAGTCCTAAAGATGATATTTACTGCAATTTTGTTTAGATTGACACACTTTCTATCTTCAGCATTCCATTGATCCTTTGGTTTTGAAATCTTGATTTGTCCACAACCTTCAACAGTTTGCATATGTGTGATCTGAAGTGGTCCATCAGTAAGTACATCAATCATCTCGTCATGAGTTGCTGCTAGGTATACCTGAAATCTTCATTTGTACTCATCAAATCTGTCCATAGTACACATCAACAATCTAGCATACTGATTGTTGTCCATGAAGCAAAACTTGATAAACTGAACTTAGATAAAGTTTTCTAGACTTTCAACAGGAAGAACAAGAGAATCTACTTATAACAAAACACTTTAAAAGAACAATGCTCCGATACCAATTGTTGGTCCGATGTAAAGGCTTTGGACAAGTTTAAAATGGGTGAATAAACTTGTCACTTCAAACTTTTTACGGAGTATGATAACTTAGTTGAGAAAAGGTCTGCGGACTTTTTCTACAACTGAATTAAATGCATCGGACTTAATTAATTAGCCTTTAAGTTATGTTGTTCTATTTGAAAGTATGTTGAGCTGAGTTTTTGTGAAACTCAGTTTTGTGCTTGGTGTGAGTTCAATCAATTTACTTAAGACAGTTGATGCTGAGATGAATAAAGTAAAATAACTTCCAAATAAAGTAAGTGCGTAAAGTAAATGGCATAAAGTAAATGCATAAATAAAAACACAGTTTTTATAGTGGTTCTAGGTGGTGTAATCCTATCAGATCACTCTTTTCCCCTGTAATGTAGGAGGTAAACATTCCACTAGTCTCTTTGAGGTAACGGTTACTGTTGGTCCCTTGGAAAGGCTAACACAAGTTTAGGGGGGGTGAATAAACTTGTCCCTAAAACTCGATTTTAAACAAATTAAGATTCAGTTTTAACTTGTGTGGAGTTGAGCTGACAAAGCTGAGTTTAAGTCAAACTGACTTATACAAAACTAAGTCAACCGGCATCGGATATTATTCTATCCTTTTTCTTGATCTTGTTATTCTCTTGTGAAAGCTAAGTATCTAAAACTGAATTCTGATGAATGTCAGTTTGTGAGCTGTGGGTTGTGTAACAATCAGTTTTCAGTATGTTATGTAAACGATAGTAAATGCTGTAATAAATAAATAATGTTAATGCGTAAAGTAAATGAAACAAGAGTTATAGAGGATCCAGGTGGTGTAATCCTGTCATTCCTCTCTTCCCCTGTGGTGTAGGAGGAAAATTCCACTAGAACTTGTTGAGGTGAGCTATTACAAAAAGTCCTAAACCATAGTCCTTGGATAATCCTAGATTCACTATCTAAACAATCAAAGAACAGGTTGGATTGCTTCTCTTCAAATACTTGAGCCACTGGTCCTTGAAGGGTTACGTATGCCTCTTCACCAGCTACCACCACAAACACTGTCTACCCGACTGCTGATACAACTGTCCTTGGCAAATCCTTCACCAGATTCCGTCACAGTCTAAACCTTTGATGTAGAATCTAGGTTGGGCTGAGAATCAATAAATTGATTCTTGTTTGTGGTTCTACAAAGTGTCTAAATCTAGATGAATTCTGTGTAGCTTGAACACTTGAAGAAATTCTTGATTGATCTTGTTAGCGCAGAGATGATAGCAATTCGAATGAACGAGACTAGTGCACAAAAATGCTTGTAAGCTTGTTAATTCTTCATAAAACTTCCTTCTTTTTTTGATCCTTGGTGCAAAGTCCTCTATTTATAGTGTAAGGCCAACGTTCATCTAGCTTGAATTTGAATTGTATCAACGTCTATCTTGTAAAGGCTATATTTTGTGACTGTTCTGTCTTGTCAGTACAATTGTTTTCTTTACAACGTTTGACTGTACTATCAGTTTGTTGAATGACTGATTTATAAAACTAAGTTTCCTGATCAGTTTTATACTGAGTTTGTCAGTTATAGTTTCATGACTAACTTGGAGCATTAACTGAGATTTTACTCTTCTTCAAATATTAGTACTCCACTTTTTAATTTGATTATCATTGACTTAATCAGAGTACACCATAAGTGTATATTATCTAAGAATTCATTGTCCTTATTATTCTTAGGTCTTCATACAAGATCTACAAAGTCAGTTCAGGTCATCACAAACTTGCCTGAAGTCTAACTTTACAGTCTTGACTTGTGATCTTCATAACTGAATTTGAGCCCTCAGTTCTTCAATCTCCAATAACTGAGTCTGTATCCCTCAGTTCTTCTGTCTTCTAGATAAGCCAACTAAGTCTGTGTCCCCAGCGAACTTACCTTCTTCAGTCCTGATTGAGCTTCAGTTCTTGGTGTATCCTGAGTCAGTTCGATGACTTGCCTTTCCAATTTCTAAGATGATTTCCAATTTTCTAAATGATTTCATGTTTTCAGTTTCACGACACTATTATCTATAACAGTGCTTGTCTGATGTTACCTATACAAATATCAGACTCTAGTAAAACCTATACATTCAGTCATAGACATCTTTTAGCTTTTTACTATAACAGCTGGTTTCAACACTCCATCAATGGGGTTAAGATAATAGCTGATTAAATATGATGATTTTATCATCAAAACATAAATTTTATTTCCAACAGTCCCCCTTTTTTATGATGCCAAAACGCTCCTTAAAAGAAAAGCTTAAAGATAAATACAATAAAGAAAATGTAAAACTGGAAACTGGATTTCATTAAGATAAGCAGAAACTGGAATAGTTACATATTAGTAAAAACTGAAATAAGAGCTAAACTGTTCTCTGTGCTCTTCGTGTAACTATCTTATATTTCCTTTCCTTATCACGAAGTTGATAAGCTTTTTCCAGCTTGGTGTCTTCATTGGAGAATGTTTTGAGATAATTCACTAGACTGGAACGCTTCCATTTTCTCCATAAGACTAACTTTGGTAAAGCTGATTCATCCTTGTAGTAGATTTCAAATTCTACAATGTTAGCTTTCATTTGTTCAATTTTGTCTCTGATCTGCAACTTTTCTTCAATCTTCTTGATCTTCATATAGTGTACCATCCTTTGATTGTGATACTGGTGAGATAAGAAGTAGACAAGAGATTCTTAATAAGTTTTGTCTTTGTACTTCAGCTTGACATTGTTGTGATCATTGACAAATTTAATCCATAAATCCTTTGTCAAAGCAGCTCTCCTTTCTCCAGGTTGATTGTATTTTTCAATGAGCTCTTTGTCATTTAGTTCTTTTACAAGAACATAAAGATCTACTTTTGATTTGTATTTCTTCAGTTCTTCTTCCAGATTCATCTTTTCATCAAGTAATCTCAGCTTTTCTTCTTCAGTTTCCCCCTTTTTGGCATCATACAACTGATTTACCAACTTATGGGTTGCATGTTGATCTGTTGAGATAGTCTTCTGAGAATTAAGCACTTCTTTCAGCTGAGTTTCTAACACATAAATGCGCTGATTTAAATGCCACTGTGCTTGAGCATGTGTCTCTCTATCTTCCATGGTTGAGACTTCAAGCTTCTCTTTAAGACTGAGAATTTTTATGCTGAGCTAGAAGATGATTTCTGAATAATATCCAACTTGGTGTGGACTAAGACGTCCGTCTTCTTCCGATAATCAACGTATCCAGAAATATCTTTCAAATGGCCATTGTAAGCATCCTTTTGATTGAGCATAATCTTCAGATTTTCTTGTACTTTGCTCATTTCATCTTTTGTCAAAAATTCAGATGGATCCATTGCTTCTTCTTGTTGAATCTCAGGTTGAGTATCATCTCTAATTGCCATGGGTTGTTGATTCTCATCCTTTCCATCTATTTGCTGATTGTCAGTTGATTGATTTCCAACTGGCAATTCTTTTTGCTGATTAGCTTCTTGAGCTTGAGGGTGAGTTTCAGTTTGTAATTCTGAACCTTTATCAGCTTCTTTCTTTGATTCATCATCTTTGTCATCATCATTCTTTTGTTGTTTATCTAAACTTGATAATGTGGCTGGTTTTCCTCATTTAGCTATTTCAGTGAATCTTCTGAAACAATTTGTGAGAAACTCATTTAATGGAAAAAGAGTATATAAATCCTTGATTTAAAGTTTTTCCAATAATGACTTTTTCTTCACTTGCTAGAGTAGCTTTTCTGCAATCTTCAGTTTTGAGTTTCATCTTCATCAGTCTGATGATTTTGGCAGCTTCGAAAAACTGAGATGGTTGCTGAGCTTGCTGTTGAGCTGGTTCCTGCTGAAATTGCTGTTGCTCCTTTTCTGCATGTATAACGGAAACTTGTTTCTCTGAAATCTTCTGTTGTAACTGAGAAACAATTTCAGTTGCTATATAGTCCTGTCTGGTGACTCTAGTTTTCAGTTGTCGTTCCCCCTTAGTTGGTGTTGACTTATTTGAAGTATCTGGGAACAAATATTTGCCTACTGATTTAACTGTCTCTGAGTCTGCTTTCCGTTTGATTCCTTTGTGTTCAGCTACCTGCTGAGACACAGACTTCTTCTTTTCTCCAGGCTGAGAAGCCTTTTCTGTCCTAGAATGGACTATAGCTACATCTCTAGTTGATGTATCCATTCTTTGTATAGAAGCACCAGCAGTTTGTTCTGCTGCATTACCTGCTTTGAGTCTTTCCAAATAGTGTTGAATGACTCCACTAATTGTCTTTTTCAGTTGAAATCTTCCAACTGTTTCTCTGCCTTCAGCTTGAGCTCTTCGAACACTTTCCAACTCAGCTAAGTGTTGCTACTTTAGCTGGTTAAACACATAACCTGCCCAATTGAACTCAAATTCATCCCAGGTTATGTTCATTAGAAAAATGCTGTCTTCAGATATCTTGGCTATTCCTTTGTATTGGCCAATGATGTGTCTGCTGACCCATTTGTTGAGGAGTCCAAATTCTGGTCTCAGATCGTCGAAATGAGTACCAATAGTTGCTGGTTCCATCCTTAAAGAGATTTGTCTGAGAAAAGTGCTTCTTTGGAGTGGTAAGCAACTCAAATCTATTGATTTCACAACTGGTTCCTTGAAATCAAATAGCAACCTGATGACATGTTCATTAACAATGATTCTTTTGCCTCGAACATTTGTGATTAAGGAGTTCCTTATCAATCTCATGTTCACCCAGAACTGTAGGATCCCTTCTAAATCACGTTCTTCTTGAAAAGTAACTTCCAGGATATCTCTCAATCCTGGCTGACGCTTAATCTTCATATTGCTCGAAAGATAGAGTTTCCACTTCAGTAATGTGCCTTTCTTCTTGTGTTTTCTTTGAGACGGCCATTAAAATTTTCAGAGGTTTGAAGAGAAAATAACAAAGGTGGAAATTTTGGCTTTGGTAGAAAAATATTAGATTTTTCTTGTGTGTGTGAACAGATATGCAAAACAGGGTGGATATATAGGTGGATTGTAAGACGGTTTAGTGAGTGGGTACATGATATTGTGGGGATCTAGTCCAATCTTTTCAAATTCCTGACGGTTTTGTGTAACCGATGCATGTACTATCTTGACAGTTATTGGGTGTGTACAAGCAATAGGTTCTTACAAACGGCGGGAATTAAATGCGATGTAACCGCTATTGGTTCAGTTGAATAAACTTATGTTGAGGTCAGTTTTTGAGTAAATTTTTAGTCCGTCAAATCTATCAGTTTTCGTTGGTCAGTTTGAGATTGTTTATGTCAATGACAGGTCTGTTAAGTGAGCACACCCAGCATTACAAAGATCAATCCCCTTGACGAATCTCTGGCTTAAACTGACTTAACTGACTTTGATTATACCCAACTCAGTTCTCAGTTTGGCAAATCTTTCTTTGTCCAATGGCTTAGTGAAGATATCTGCCAACTGATCTTCAGTTGCTAAATAAAGAACTGTAATGTCCTTCTTTTCCATATGATCCCTTATAAAGTGATGTCTCACATCAATGTGTTTCGTCCTTGAGTGCAAAAATGGATTGTCTGTTATTGCAATTGCACTTGTATTATCACACATTATAGGAATCAGTCCTTCTTCTATCCCATAATCTCTCAGTTGTTGTCTTATCCAAAAAACTTGAGCACAACAACTTCCAGCTGCGATGTATTCAGTTTCAACTGTAGATGTAGAGATTGCGTTTTGCTTCTTGCTAAACCATGACACAAGTCTATTTCCTAGCAACTGACATGTGCCTGAGGTGCTTTTTCTGTCCACTTTGCATCCTGCATAATCTGAATCTGAATAGGATATCAGTTTGAATTCTCCTTCTTTTGAATACCATATCCCAACACCATCTGTATCTTTCAAATACTTCAAAGTTCTTTTTACAACTATGAGATGGCTTTCTTTTGGTCTAGTTTGAAATCTAGCACAAACACCAACAGCAAAAGATATATCTGTTCTACTTGCAGTAAGATAAAGTAGACTTTCAATCATTCTTCTGTAGAGAGTTTGATCCACATCTTTGCCTTCATTGTCTTCATCCAATCTGATGTTAGTCCTAATTGGTGTTGAAATGCCAGCTGATTTATCCATTCCAAACTTCTTGATCAATTCCCTTGTATACTTAGTTTGGTGAATGAAAATCCCATTGTCCAGTTGTTTAACTTGTAAACCAAGAAAATAATTTAATTCTCCCATCATACTCATCTGAAATTTGCTCTTCATTAAACTTGCAAATTTCTCACAGAGTTGTTCATTCTCTGAGCCAAAAATAATATCATCAACATAGATCTGAACAAGTAAAGTACTTTCTTCAACTTTCATTCTGAATAAAGTCTTGTCAGTGGTTCCTTTGATAAATCCATTGTCAACTAGAAACTGAGATAGAGTTTCATACCAAGCTCTTGGTGCTTACTTTAATCCATATAAAGCTTTTCTTAGTTTAAAGAATTCATCAGCTTGATCTTTTATCTCAAATCTAGATGGTTGTTGAACATAAACTTCCTCTTCTAGAATTCCATTCAAAAATGCACTTTTGACATCCATCTGGTACACTTTGAATTTCTTGTGAGCTACAAAGGCAAGAAATAGTCTGATTGCTTCCAATCATGCAACTGGTGCATAAGTTTCATCAAAATCTATGCCTTCGTCTTGAGAATATCCTTTAGCTACAAGTCTAGCTTTATTTCTGATGATATTCCCATCTTCATCAAGCTTGTTTCTGTAAACCCATTTAGTGCCGATGATGTTTACCTGATCTGGTCTGTTTACTAGTTCCCATACTTGATTTCTTTCAAACTCATTCAGTTCTTCTTGCATAGCTAATATCCAATCTGAATCTTTCAAAGCTTCTTCTATCTATTTAGGTTCAGATTGAGATAGAAAACATGCAATCATTGCATCTAGTTGATGTCTGGTTCGAACACCAGCTTGAGTATCACCAATCACTTGTTCTTCAGGGTGATTCCTCATCCATTGATAAACTGGGGTTCCATCAAGGGATCTAAATTCTATTGAATTGGTTCTTGATTTTCTTCACCATGATCATCTTGAATTGGATCAGAATCATGTTGTTCAACTGTAGGTGGCCCAGTTGTTGGAAACTGAGGCTGATCTTGATCTGATGATTCTAAAACACTTAATCTTCCAATGTCAACAAAAATTGATTCTGGTAAAACTGGTAACTGAGGCTGAGACTGAGAAACTGGTTCTGGTCTGTTTTCAGTTTCTTCTCTAGGAAATTTAGGTTTATCAAATACTACGTGTATTGATTCTTCATGCTTAAGTGTCCTTTTGTTTAGTACTCTAAATGCTTTGCTGACACTTGAATATCCCAGAAATATTCCTTCATCGGCTTTGGGCTGAAAAACATGAAGTTGATATTTTCCATTATTGTGTATGAAACACTTGCTTCCGAATGCATGAAAGTACGAAACATTCAGCTTTATTCCATTCCATATTTCATAAGGAGCCTTCTCATGCCTTTTATTCATAAGAGCTCTGTTCTGTGTATAGCATGTTGTGTTAACTGCTTCTGCCCAATATCTTTCCGGAAATTTTGCTTCACAGATCATAGTTCTTCCTGCTTCCTTGAGTGTTCTATTTCTTCTCTCAGTTACGCCATTCTGTTGAGGTGTTGCAGTTACTGCAAGTTGATGTAAAACATCATTTTCTTCACAATGTTCAATAATCACATTGTTGAGGAATTTCATTTGCTTTATCTGATCTTATTTTCACAACTGAGACACTCTTCTGATTCTGAAGTCTTTTGAGGAGTTCTGTAAGTCTTTGCTTGGTTTGACTTTTTTTGTCAAGAAAATAACCCAAGTGTATCTTGAAAAATCATCTACTACAACCAATGTATACTTCTTTCCACTGATACTGCTTTGTGTGATAGGTCCAAATAAGTCCATATGTAGTAGCTCCATGACTCTGGTTGTTGAATGCTGTGATTTTGTCTTGAAACTTGCTTTTGTTTGCTTTCCTTGCTGACAATTATCACATAAGCTATCCTTCTTGTAGGATATCTCAGGTAGTCCAACAACTAACTATTTCTTGACAAGGGTGTTGATGTCATCAAAGTTAAGATGACTCAGTTTCATGTGCCGTAACCAGCTGACTTCTAATTTGGTATGCACAAGTAAACAAGTTTCTGCAACTGCTGTAGTCCAATCGACAACATACATATTCTCTTTTCTTCTTCCATCTAGAACAACTTGAAATGTTGTTTCGCTGACGACAATACAAAAATCTTTGTCAAATGTAACTCGGTATCCCATGTCACAAAATTGACTAGTATTGCGTAGATTGTAATGCAATCCTTCTACATAAGATACATTCTTGATTGTGAGTCCATTTCTAATCAAGGTACCATAACCTTTGGTGTATCCAGGTTTGTCTTTGCTTCCAAAATTAACTTTTGGTCCATCCTTGGCAATAAAATTACTGAGACAGTCCTTGCTCTTTGTCATGTGCCTTGAGCAACCATTGTCAAAGTACCATATATCCTGCAAAATAAATTAAACATTTTTAGGTACCCAACTCTGTTTAGGTCCATGAGGGTCAATTGTCAGTACAACCTTGGGAATATATCATTTAGGTATTCTTCAGATATTGTTGCACTTGTTTTCATATATGTAAGCCACACTCCCATAGTATCTATGCTTGGACTATGTCTTATTTATATGATCTCTCAGATCCTTTGACTGAAACTGATTTCCTTGATGTTTCTATTATTGAAACTTCAATGATAAACATCATTTCTTTTGTACTGAGGTCTGTGCTGAGCTTGGTACTGAGGTTTATGCTGAGGACTGACATGAGTCCTTTGCTGACATTTGGACTGAAACTTGTGATAAGTTTTCTGTCTGAAATGATTGTTTTCATTAGTTTGAATAGTACATTCAGAGAAATTCCAGTCATCATCAGTTGGAAATAATCTCCCTTTCCCCCTGACTTTGTGAATCTTTGAATAATTAATATTCTTGGATTTACTTTGACTGAAGTTTTTTTGGTTCTTGGCCTGATCAGCTTTAGTAGATTCAGTAGTTGATCTACCTTTTCAATTTTCATGATGTACAGCTGTTTTACCTTTTCGGTGACCCTGTTATTGTTTACAGCTGACTTCTTTGAAAACTGATGCTGTGACTGACCTGATTCACGTTGAACTTGTTTTACTGGTTCAGCCGGCTTCTTAGTTTGAGGACATTGTTCAACTACGAACTTAACACCAATTCTGGCATTAGGTTCAATTGCCTTACTCGTTCCTCCCTTCGAAGTTTGCTGTGTATCAAATCGTAAGCCAGTTCTATCTCCATATGGCTTGCCTGATTTGAATCCAGTTGTTGAACTAAATTGAGCAAAAGATTCAGTTGCTACTGCAGAACCAGTAGACTGACACTGATTCTTTCCTTTATTAGTTCTGCTTAGTTTTAACGTGTTCAGTTCATCATTCAATCGTTTGACCTCTAAAATGAGAGATTTTTTTCTCAGCTTTGATTGATTCATAACCAGCTTGTATGGTAACAAGCTGACTCATCAATTCATCAAGAGTTTCTTCTAATTCTGAGTTCTTTGGATTGGAATCGGCTGTTGAAGAACATGCATTTTGCATGGAAATCTGAGCTAAGCTATATTTTGAATTTGATTCACAAACCACATTGGGATCTTCCATGTGTGCCATTAAAGATGCATCATCAGATAACCTTTCTGTACCAGCTTCGTAGTCAGACTCATCTCCAGCTAACAATGCTCTTCTGCCTATTCTTCTTTGCCGATTCTTCTTTGCATTCAGTTCTGGGCATTCAGCTTTATAATGTCCAGGTTTCTTGCAGTTGAAACAAAGATACTCATAATCTTTTCTTTTCTCAGGAGTCTTCTTTATGAACTTCTGAGTTACAAGATGGACATTCTTCATCTTTCTGATTCGACTCATCATGAGTGCCATTTGTTCCTATATTTCATCCAACTGTTGAAGATTATTTGTGGATGTTTCTTGAGAGTCATTGGATGCTGCTGCAAGTGCTGTGGTTTTTGGTTCTTCCAGAGCTTTGATGATTGCAGGTGTGCTTGTAAAATCTTCACTGAATTCATAAGATTTCAAATCTAAGAAGATTTTGAAGGAGTCCTCTATGTCAAGTCTTCTAGATTCTTCCATTGCGGTGACCTTCATCTTCCAACACATTGGCAAGGCCTTCAAGATTCTTGTATTGATTACTTTCTTTGTGTATTCAATCTTGAGTAGGTCCAATTCATCCATGATAGCACTGAATCTTGTCTTCATTTGGTCAATGGTCTCTTCAGATTTCATCTTGAAATTTTCAAATTTCTGCTTTGCAATTGAGATTTTGTTCTTCTTGATTGAGTCAGTTCCTTCACAAACTAATTGAAATTTTTCCCACATTTCCTTGGCAGTTGTGCAGTCTTTCACCTTCAAGTACATGTTGCTGTCAAGAGTTCTGAGGATATAATCCATAGCGACATTGTTGAGATTGTTTAGCTTGCGATCATCACTGGTCCATTCAGCTTTTGGCTTTGGAACTCGAACTTGATCTTCACCAACAGTCTGCATGTGAGTGATCTGAATTGGTCCATCAGTAAGTACGTCCATCATCTCATCATGAGTAGCAGCTAGAAAAGCCTACATACGACGTTTGTATTCGTCAAACCTATCCATGTTACACATAAGCATCTGGCTTGCATACTGATTGCTATCCATTGTGAGTGAGTGAAAACTGATTATGAAAACTAAAAATTGAGCTTTCTAATGTGAACAACTAGAGGAGATTTAGAATAACTGATACCAGTCACTTATTCTAAGTCAGAACATAAAACTCTGCTCCGATACCAATTGTTGGTCCCTTGAAAAGGCTAACACAAGTTTAGAGGGGGGTGAATAAACTTGTCCCTAAAACTTGATTTTAAACAAATTAAGATTCAGTTTTAACTTGTGTGGAGTTGAGCTGACAAAGCTGAGTTCAAGTCAAACTGACTTATAAAAAACTGAGTCAACCGGCAGTTGATATTATTCTAGCCTTTTTCTTCATCTTGTTATTCTCTTGTGAAAGCTAAGTATGTAAAACTGAATTCTGGTGAATGTCAGTTTGTGAGCTGTGGGTTGTGTAACAATCAGTTTTCAATATGTTATGTAAATGATAGTAAAAGCTGTAATAAACAAATAATGTAAAGGCGTAAAGTAAATGAAACAAGAGTTATAGAGGATCCAGGTGGTGTAATCTTGTCTGTCCTCTCTTCCCCTATGGTGTATGAGGAAAATTCCACTAGAACTTCATGAGGTGACCTGTTACAAAAAGTCCTGAACAATAGTCCTTGGCTAAACCTAGATTCACTATCTAAACAATCAAAGAACAAGTTGGACTGCTGCCCTTCAAATTCTTGAGCCACTGGTCCTTGAAGGGTTACGTGCCTCTTCGCCAGCTACCACCACAAACACAGTCTACCCCACTGCTGATACAACTGTCCTTGGCAAACCTTCACCGGATTCCGTAACAGTCTAAACCTTTGATGTAGAATCAAGGTTGGGCCGAGAATCAATAAATTGATTTTTGTTTGTGGTTCTTCAAAGTGTTTGAATCTAGATGAATTCTGTGTAGCTTGAACACTTGAAGAAATTCTTGATTGATCTTGTTAGCGCAGAGATGATAGCAATTTGAATGAACGAGACTAGTGCACAAAAATGCTTGTAAGCTTGTTATTTCTTCGTAAAACTTCCTTCTATTTTTGATCCTTGGTGCAAAGTCCTCTATTTATAGTGTAAGGTCCAACGTTCATCTAGCTTGAATTCGATTTGTATCAACGTCTATCTTGTAACGGCTATATTTTGTGACCGTTCTGTCTTGTCAGTACGATTGCTTTCTTTACAACATTCGACTGTACTATCAGTTTGTTGAATGACTGATTTATAAAACTGAGTTTCCTGATCATTATTATACTGAGTTTGTCAGTTATAGTTTCATGAATGACTTGGAGCATTAACTGAGATTTTACTCTTCTTCAAATATCAGTATTCCACTTTTTAATCTGATTATCATTGACTTAATCATAGTACACCATAAGTATATATTATTCAAAGAATTCATTGTCCTTATGATTCTTAGGTCTTCATACAAGATCTATAAAGTCAGTTCAGGTCACCATAAACTTGCCTGAAGTCTAACTTTACAGTCTCGACTTGTGATCTTCATAACTGAGTTTGAGCCCTCAGTTCATCAATCTTCACTAACTGAGTCTGTGTCCCTCAGTTTTTCTTTCTTCTATACAAGCCAACTGAGTCTGTGTCCCTCAGCGAACTTACATTCTTCAATTCTGATTGAGCTTCAGGTCTTGGTGTATCCTGAGTCAGTTTCGATGACTTGCCTTTTTAGTTTCTAAGATGATTTCAAGTTTTCAAAATGATTTCCAGTTTTCAGTTTCACGACACTATTATCTATTACAGTGCTTTTCTGATGTAACCTATACAAATATCAGACTCTAGTAAAACCTATACATTCAGTTCTAGAAATCCTTTTAGCTTTTTACTATAACAGTTGGTTTCAGCACTCCATCAATGGGGTTAAGATAATAGCTGATTAAATATGATGAATTATCATCAACAAAAATTTTATTTCCAATAGTTACCAAAAGTCCTAGTTGATTTTCATTGACTAATCCCTAGCTTGACAATCTAAACACTTGAACAACAGGTTTAATTGCTGCTCTCCAAATGCTTCATTGGTCCTTAAATTGGTGAATTGTCTCTTCACCAGATCTGCCACACACAGTCACCCAGACTGCAGTCAACTGTCCTTGACACCCTAGACCGGATGCTTCACAGTCCAAACTTTTGATAAATCAAAGTTGGGTTGAATGAAGAAAGTGATTTAGACTTGTAGGAATCATCAAGTATTGAGTCTTGATAAGTCTTGAAATGATTTAACACTTACAAGATTTTCTGGATCTAGCAGTTATAGCTCAAATGATGATGATGGTAACTTAGAAAATAACTTGATTGCACAAACATAGATTCACAATCGTAGAAAGAGTTGGGTTTGATCCTTGTTTCTAAGTCCTTTATTTATAAGTGAAATCCAACGTTCAAAATTTGAATCCTTCAAAGGTCATAGTTGATTTTATCATCATCTTACCAGACTTGCTAGTATCCGTTAGGACTTGTCAGACTATCAGCCAATTAGAATGCTTGATATTCAACGTTCTAATTCTTCTTCAGTTTGTCTGATTGGCTGATTTATGCTTCAGTTGTGCTCATGTTGAGTTTTCAACAGTCAATTGAGTTTTAGCAATAACTCAGTTTTTACTCTTCTTCAAACACTGAGATGCCTCTTATTCATCTGATCCTTAAGTTTGTGTGATCAGAGTACACCTTTTTGTCACATAAATATAATTAAGATTACATTGTCCTTATGTATCTTCGACCATCAATACAAGATCTATAAATTCAGTTCAGGCCATCACAGACTTACCTGAATTCTAACTTTATAGTCTCGACTTAGTCTTCAATAACTTAGTTTGTCCCCTTCAGACTTCAAAACTAAGTTTGTTCCCTCTGACATCATAACTGAGTTTGTCAGCATTTGATATAGTCATCTGAGTTTGAACCCTCAACAAGACTTTCTAGATTAGATTTCCACTTAAGCCCTAGACTCCACTAAAACCTATACCATTTCTATTACAATGCTTCTTTAATTTAACCTATACAATAATCAGACTCTAATACTGTTAGTAATACCATCCGCAACGGAAGCGATTTAAGGATCTAGATCTATAAAATACACGTAATAAAATAACTAGATCTATATCTACAAGGGGGTTGTAGAACATGCCTCTTGGATCTCAAAATCCAAGTTGAAGAACTGCAAAGGAAAGAAGGCGTGAAGAGCACCACGATCTTCCGTACGTGTGATCCAAGCAACTCCCGGTGGAAGGAAATCCTCGACTCGAACCCTTCCGATATGCTACCCGGAAAAACCTCCAAAATTTTTCCTCAACCCCTTGGCCGAATTTTTGCTCCTTCTCTCTAAGAGAAGTCGAAATTATGTGTGTTGTAAGGCTTGGGAGAACTCTCTTTATATAGGAGAGTAAAACTTAACCTCCAAGGATTTAATAATTAATACAAAATCAATTATAATAATCCCATTAAATAAAAATAATTCCATAATATTCTAGAACCAATCAAGAATATTTTATCTTTATTTCTTTCCATAAATATTTATCCAATAAATATTTTGTGCACATGTCTTATTAATCACAAGAAAACTAATTCCTTGTTGACTAATAAAGAGCTAGGGGCGAAAATTGCATCTCCATTGACCTAGTCAATGTGATTTTTTCCATTCACACTAATTGCCAAGATTATGGAAAATGTCTTTTCCAATTATTTTAATTATTTAGTCCCAACTAATTTAATAGTCACTAAACAATTAATTCACATATCGATTAATTAAATTCTAATAAGAATAAAATTAATATTATTAGGATTCGACGTCCGAGAATAGCTATGCTATATTGGAGGCACGTCGGGGACCATGGACTAATAATCAGCGGCTCCGATAAATCAAATAAATAATTATCTTACGAACAGAATAATTATATTCGATAAATCAATCACAGGAATATGCCACCATAATCCCGTGACTGCACTCCTCCGATTATAAGATTATATTTATCTCCTCACGAGAATAATAATAAGCGTCCATTGATATAATCATTACATATGGATTAATCCTCCATAGACTGTTCATTCTAAATCGGGAAGTTACCGTTAACCCTTTTTAGAACCTCTTATCCTTATTTACCATTAACCCCTTAGTGATCAATTAATTCATACAACTCACTGGTAGCTAATCAGTGTAATATGAACTCGCACGATCGATCAGTTTCTAGGATTAACAAATAAGGGAACTGTCTATCTACTTCCATAAATGGAAGGAATGGATTCCGTATCTGTGATAACACGGACTACTCACTCAATCCAGTACAATGCCAAGATGGGGTAATTCAGACCACAGACTCAGTGTAATCCTTAACCGTCAAGTCAAACTTCATACTGATTCAAGCGGTTGACTGTGATCACCTCGGGATTAAGATATATCCATAAATATGATCATCGATTGATTCGATAAGACTTCTCGATTACGGAATTATATCGTGAACTCTAATCAAATCGGTCCAGCCCTATATGATATATCTATCATATATAAATGCCCCATTAGGTTCTCTTAACCGAAAGTCCGGATAAGACAATCACACCTATTGTGTTATGGGCGCATTAATAGCACGTTAAAGGAGAGACCCGATACTCTCGATTAACTTCACTACGGGCTAATTGTATTTTAAGTACATCTTCACTAACTCAATCCTCCCGTGTATATCCCATACACTGAGTTAAGTGATTATATAAACGATATACTTTAGGGTTTTCTGTAGTGTAAATACTATTGTCACATCGGTGAATATGAGAATAATAAATATGAATAATAATATCATTTCATTTATTAAATAAAACAATTACAAAATTGTGTTTCGGGCATCACACCTAACAATCTCCCACTTGCACGAAAGCATGTGATTAATTGTTTTAGAGCACACCCTATTATTTAAAATTACAACAAACTACATCTCCCACTTGCTCTAAAGCAATGGAGACCCATCCCGTATTCTAGTACCCATTAAGCATATCATAACCATTTCCAGATGACAAAGTACACTCCGAGTGTGCCATCGTAGGATAGGTCAGTGACTCGGGGAGTACCTACATCTAAATGTCATGGGGCTTAATGATTAGTCAGGTTGTCGGCTCGAGACGATCCGTAGAATCGATACGTTACCGGTCCATCTAATCATGTGGTACTTTCCCAATATGCTTTGGACCTCTACTGATTTCGAAAAACCTTATAAGCTACCCCTTCATCGTTTGCACAATGATGTGGTATCGGCTTCCAAATCTAGAACCACTCCAGATATGAAAAGGAAATCCTTAAGCTATATCGCCTCTCTAGCTACTACAAAAGCCGCTAATCACCCAACTAGTTAAAGTCGAGTTGGCGTTTCTGGATTCCTCCAGGCAATAGCTTCAACACAAGAGTAAACACTGAGCCCGAGATTGACTTAACGATCATCCTCAATCTGACTTAAAGTCAAAATATGTGTATCACACATATCCAAATTCACACATGAATATGTCCGCATATTATTCCTCGTTCTCTCCAAGATACTAAAGGACATACTAAACTTGCTTTGTTAACCGCCGAATCTAAGATTCGATCAAAGTTGACGTTCAATAACCTGACCATCTCTTACTTGAAAGAGAATCTATCCCATGTCTCTTGATCCGAAGATTTAGAGAGTCATTCCTGAGGCATAGGGTAGAACTTCCTCGTTGAATGTTAAATACACAGATGCATCATCTTAACCAATAAGATGGATGGGAAACCAGTGACTGATTCTAATGAATTCGACCGAGTCAAACTCTTAAGAATGTTGTCCAAATCTCTGTTGCAGAGAATTGTGGCATTGTCAGATTCTGACTTCAGATAACACAACCATGTTGATTCTAACTGGTGCAGTGTTATCCTTCACAAACACTAATATATGTATATATTCACTACTGTGCTAAAATTGATATCCAGTCTACAAAAGACTTATCAATATTCTGGTCAAATCCACATATTGTAGAAATATATGACTTCCAATGACCGAGAGGTTTGCTTTTTATCCACAAAGGACATTAGCCTTGACAGTCATCCTGTCATAAGTTCATAAGGCAATACCCTTTTGTTCCAAATGAATCCAGACTCCGTTTGTTTGGCAAGAAAGTCTCAGGGAATCACCCCTATTTTCTGCTTTTGAACGAAATCATGCAATACCGAACTCATTCTACTCTTTTCCATGTAGATCCAATTACTCCCACTGGGCCTGAGACGCTCAGGTGGTTCTACAAGAGCATGAACAGAATTGGAGTACCGAACTCCATTCACAGGGTTATGGCTATTAAACCAACCTCTATTATCAGAATCCTATATTGCTCACAAAAGAGCCATAGGTCATCAATCGATCCTCAGACTACAAAGTCCGCAGAACCCGTAATGGGTAATGGATAAACCATACTCCCAATACTTACTGGATCGAAATTCTGATCTAGTTTAGTAGTATTTAGTGTTATCACCAACAATCGATGTTGGATGTGGTCTGATTTTAATCAGTTAGTAACTACCTTGAGTAAACGTACTTCAAGGTTCAAGGTTTTTCTGATCATGGATTCTATCAGAAAGGATGCAACAGTATAACTGTCCCTTCCCGATTTCAAGAATCCTATATCTAACCTTTATACTCAATAGGTTAAAAGATATATCACGAATGGTCATTGACCGAACGTATGCGTGAAATTCCCAGTCTTACCTTCAAGCACCGTGTGCTAAATGCTTATATTTATGGAAGTGGGGTGAACCGAATCCACACCTTATCCGTAAATTCCAAAGCATATTCTAGGTAGACTTCTCGGTCTTACATTTCAATGTAAACCGTTATTTCGCTTCCAATATCTTTATTGAGTTAAGCAGTATATTGTAGCACATCTAAAACATATATAAGGCAATTTAACGGTTTCTCACTTAGTGAAAGTATTTCACTATGAGGCAGGCCGAACATCAGTCCCTAGGACTATGTGATGGCCCATTTCTGAGTATAGAATACTCTATCTCTGTTGAAAACAGAGAAACCTCAAAATATTTTGGATAAACTTATCGGAGTGTTTGAATAGTTATCAGACAAGAAGTCACTACTCGGAAGCTCCTACTAGCTTGTATCTTTCATCAGACCCTGAAGGTCGTCATGAACAAGCTATGTTACTTCTTTATATCCATTATCCTTTCCCGATTGAAAGGAAATTTAGTCATTGAACCTTTGAGACAATATAACCAGACTGGGAGAAAGGAATCACCCTGAGCCAGTCTTCAGGTCTTGTCTTTTAGGGACTATGCACTATCTATGGAATATGAAGAAGCGTTTATCTAAATATAGAAACCAATTGCTTTTAATAGTTCTTAAGATGTGTTTTATATACATATTTCACCAGTTCTAAGTGGTTTTTGACTTTATCAAACAAAAGTCTGAGTCTTGGATTCGTACTACAAATGGTATATTCACTTTCTATACGACAAACAAATTATCGAATAGAAAGTAAATCCATTCGTTCCAACGAATCTTAAACCGAAAATAAATTTTCCGCGATATCCAAGGATTGAATCCGAGATTCATTTCCTTATATCACTCCCACTTTTCTAGCTAAAATTAACTGCCCGTTGTTTACTCCTTTAATCGTTAAATGCACTGCTACCTTGTTCTTCCAAGGAACTTAGCTCGAGAAAATTGCCAAGGATTCATAGGTTGGTGATCCAAAATCACTATCCTTATCCTATGATTTTCAGTTAATTAATTTTTCGGTTTTAGCCTTAAAGTTTACTCAGTTTAGATGACTAACACTTTTAGACATATTCTCCCATTCTTGACTTTCCTTGAATGGAAACAGTCTTGAACCAGCGGTTCGTTTGAGTAGACACTACTCTTGAACCGTGGGGTGTCTATTTCGATTGTTACTCGTCGGGACTTCTCGGATTTTCTAATATACCAGAAAAAACAACAAATCATAAAATTAAAGCTCCCACTAGTTTATCGGTTCCAAATACCGTCTAACGAGCAATGCTTTATTTTATTTTTTTTATGATTTTCCGATTTTTTTCGATTAGAGAATCTTTCGTATATAGTTCCAATGTTTCCAGAAAAACAACAAATCATAGAACTCCCACTAGTTCATCGATTCCAAATATCGTCTAACTAGCAACATTTCATGACTTTCCGGTTTTTCAATTAGAACGGTTACGTGTGTAGTCAGTTACACTTTTCTAATGTTCTAGAAAAACAACAAATCATAAAGCTCCCACTAGTTCATCGATTCCAAATATCGTCCAACTAGTAATAATTCATGATTTTCCGATTTTCAATTAGAAAATTACTCGTGTAATCACTACACACTCAAAATTCACTAGAAGAATTTCAAAGTCCGAAATCACCTAAGTTTGTCTCCCGTTTGACACGAATGACACTAGTGACATACCTATATGTCACTCTGATTTTTAAAAGGCTTAAGAGAAAATATCTCTTCCGAAAATTAATTGCATTATCGATTAACTAGTTCAACGTCCTAGTTACTTTCCACTTTTTAACGAAGTCAATACTAGTCAATTATAAATTTTAAGCAATTTAGTAAGGGATATAATGCTGTAAATAAAATGACATATATTAATTCAAGTTTAACACTACTATATTTTATTTTAGGAATTGTAAACTAAAATTAAGTCTACTCTACCATTCCAAGGTTTTAACCTCGCATCTCAGTGCCGCCGTAGGGTAGGTCAAAGAGATGACGGTTAAATCGAGACAATCTCATCAATGAATAACTTGTGAGAATCGAACATCCCACGAGAATCGAACATCCCTTTATTCATTGACTACCTTCCTTTTTTAGCCTAGATATTTCCAAAAATATCCTTTATGAGTGTGACCTACTATATCGGATCTCTTAGGTACGCCCCGAGTGTGCCGTCGTAGGATAGGTCAGTGACCCGACGAGTACCCGGAAATCCTATCCTTTCGGAGACCAAGCCATGAATGTTGATAGGGGTGAACACCATCCGTAGGGGGACGAAATCAAAGCGCCGCGAGGCGTCACCCTTCTCTCACTTACTTGTATCTATAGTAGAGGCCGTGGGGTTGGCTGTCGCCTCCCCCGCTCCCACTCAATATTTTGGAAGTGGTGGTGGGTTAACTAACCACGTCTTTTTGATGTTAACATAAAAGCACATCAAATCAAGGATTCCGAATGGTGTCGGTAACGTAGGCAAGCCTACCCGTCCTATTCGTTGGAACATATGTGACAGTCGGACGAAGTCGGGTCAAGAGAGCCCCATTGAGATAAGAAGGAATCACCCCTCCGCTCTCCGGTGTAGCTTAGTCTTGCCGGACCCCGTGCATACATCACACTAGGAGGGTTAAGTCGGTCGAGCCTAGCTCAGTTGACCACCCAACCTATAAGCGAACCGTTTTTATCCAAGATTTATTGTTCTTTTACCATCATTCAATCTCGTAGACACTACGAATTGAAAACGTGATCTCGTTTGGGCTTTAAGGCGGTTCACCGAGAACACACACCGAAAGGCTTAACGATTTCATAACCCGTCCTCGGATCTTTAATTAGTTACTAAATTAATTAATTACCACGTATTAATTAAATTTCAACTAATTACGCGAGTTTGTATACATGCCTATTTTAATTACCAAAATTAAAATTCTACATGTATGCATGGAGTGGATTTATGATATGATGCATGTCATGGTAATTCCGATTTTATATCTATTTTATGATCAAACACATAAAAAATTAAATTGCGGAAAATTTAAACACCGAGATGGATCGTTGGTACCCCCGACTAACCTATTTTCTAAGGAAAAGTAAGACTAATTCTAAGTCTTCAAATCTCGATCTTCGAGCTTGATCTTGAAAACTTCCGGATCTTCAAAGCTTCGATCTCAACACGAACCACGAACGACGAGGAGATGAGGCCGTAATATACCAATATATTTAAAATATATCTATATTATGAAATTGTTTTACATAAAATAAATTTTTTTTTTTTTTTTCTTCACGGCAAAATTATCATTTTTTTTTTAAAATTATATTTTAAATTAGTGCATGCCTTTCGGCCATGCAAATTAGGTAAACAAAAAATTGCTGTGACCTAAAACAAAAGTTGCCGCATGAAAAAAAAAAACAAATTACCGCCGATGAATAAATAAAAAAAACAAATCGGCCTCCTCCCGTTTTACCTTCTTGATCATCTTCAATACCATGATCTTCAACACATCATCTTCGTCGTCTCGAACCCGGATCAAAATTAAAATTACAAAGAAGCCATCTTTACAATTTTCAAGTTGCATAAAATTAAATTACAAGTCCAATGCTCAAGTGATGCTAATCAAAAGAGCTACAAAATAGATATACGGGTAACAATACCAACGACAATCCATCTCTTCAACCAAGACATTCATAACATAAAAAAAATTAAGCATGTGCATCGGTCCCTTTTTTTAAAAAAATTGGGACAAAAAATCTACATGTTTTACCACTCCTAGATCTAATATTTTATACGTATAAATATAGATCACCTTGGCGACTGATACCACTGTTAGTAATACCATCCGCAACGGAAGCGATTTAAGGATCTAGATCTATAAAATACACGTAATAAAATAACTAGATCTATATCTACAAGGGGGTTGTAGAACATGCCTCTTGGATCTCAAAATCCAAGTTGAAGAACCGCAAAGGAAAGAAGGCGTGAAGAGCACCACGATCTTCCGTACGTGTGATCCAAGCAACTCCCGGTGGAAGGAAATCCTCGACTCGAACCCTTCCGATATGCTACCCGGAAAAACCTCCAAGATTTTTCCTCAACCCCTTGGCCGAATTTTTGATCCTTCTCTCTAAGAGAAGTCGAAATTATGTGTGTTGTAAGGCTTGGGAGAACTCTCTTTATATAGGAGAGTAAACTTAACCTCCAAGGATTTAATAATTAATACAAAATCAATTATAATAATCCCATTAAATAAAAATAATTCCATAATATTCTAGAACCAATCAAGAATATTTTTATCTTTATTTCTTTCCATAAATATTTATCCAATAAATATTTTGTGCACATGTCTTATTAATCACAAGAAAACTAATTCCTTGTTGACTAATAAAGAGCTAGGGGCGAAAATTGCATCTCCATTGACCTAGTCAATGTGATTTTTTCCATTCACACTAATTGCCAAGATTATGGAAAATGTCTTTTCCAATTATTTTAATTATTTAGTTCCAACTAATTAAATAGTCACTAAACAATTAATACACATATCGATTAATTAAATTCTAATAAGAATAAAATTAATATCATTAGGATTCGACGTCCGAGAATAGCTATGCTATATTGGAGGCACGTCGGGGACCATGGACTAATAATCAGCGGCTCCGATAAATCAAATAAATAATTATCTTACGAACAGAATAATTATATTCGACAAATCAATCACAAGAATATGCCACCATAATCCCGTGACTGCACTCCTCCGATTATAAGATTATATTTATCTCCTCACGAGAATAATAATAAGCGTCCATTAATATAATCATTACATATGGATTAATCCTCCATAGACTGTTCATTCTAAATCGGGAAGTTACCGTTAACCCTTTTTAGAACATCTTATCCTTATTTACCATTAACCCCTAGTGATCAATTAATTCATACAACTCACTGGTAGCTAATCAGTGTAATATGAACTCGCGCGATCGATCAGTTTCTAGGATTAACAAATAAGGGAACTGACTATCTACTTCCATAAATGGAAGGAATGGATTCCGTATCTGTGATAACACAGACTACTCACTCAATCCAGTACAATGCCAAAATGGGGTAATTCAGACCACAGACTCAGTGTAATCTTTAACCGTCAAGTCAAACTTCATACTGATTCAAGCAGTTGACTGTGATCACCTCAGGATTAAGATATATCAATAAATATGATCATCCATTGATTCGATAAGACTTCTCGATTACGGAATTATATCGTGAACTCTAATCAAATCGGTCCAGCCCAATATGATATATCTATCATATATAAATGCCCCACTAGGTTCTTTTAACCGAAAGTCCGGATAAGACAATCACACCTATCGTGTTATGTGCGCATTAATAGCACGTTAAAGGAGAGACCCGATACTCTCGATTAACTTCACTATGGGCTAATTGTATTTTAAGTACATCTTCACTAACTCAATCCTCCCGTGTATATCCCATACACTGAGTTAAGTGATTACATAAACGATATACTTTAGGGTTTTCTGTAGTGTAAATACTATTGTCACATCGGTGAATATGAGAATAATAAATATGAATAATAATATCATTTCATTTATTAAATAAAACAATTACAAAATTGTCTTTCGGGCATCACACCTAACAAATACATCCTACACAATAAATTTCTAGACATCTTTTAGCTTTTCACTTTTACAGCTAGTTCCAGCACTTCATCAATAGGGTTAAAAAACATTTAAATATACATACGATGAATCATCATCGAAACTCAATTTTCTTTCTAACAAGTTCTTAACATAGAAAATATTTTAGCATCCAATGGTTTTGTAAAGATATATGCCAGTTGATCTTTAGTAGGGATATAATGAACTACCACATCCTTCTTTTCAACATGATCTCTTATAAATTGATGTCTCACATCAATGTGCTTGGTTCTTGAGTTCAACACTGGATTTTCTGTTATATAAATTGCACTTGTGTTGTCACACATAATGGGAATTTCTCGTTCTTCAATCCCGGAATCTCTCTTTTGTCTCAGCCACGAAACTTGAGCACATTGACTTCCAGCAGCTATAATTCTGCCTCAGTAGTGGAAGTTCAGAAAGAGTTATGTTTCTTGCTGAACCAGGAAACAAGTCTATTACCCATCAACTAACATGTTCTTGTGGTGATTTTCCTATCAATCTTACATCCAGCATAAGATAACTCTGAAGGTTCCATATTTAGAATACCAGATTCCTACTTCCAAAGTCTCTTTTAGATACTTGGGTATCCCGCTTGACAGCAGCTTAGTGACTTTCCTTGGGTTTTGATTGATATGTCACGTTTGTTGGATGTAAGATACAGCAGACTGCCTATCATTCTTCTGTACAAAGTTTGATTAAAATCTTTACCTTCATTGTCTTCATCCAATTTGACACCAGTGCTCAGATGAGCTGCAATCTTTGAACTATTTTCCATCCCATCTTTCATTTTCTTCACTTGCAATCCCAGAAAATAATTCATTTCTCCTATCATACTCATTCAAAACTTGCTTTTCATTAGATTGTCAAACTTTTCACACATCAGCTCATTTTTAGAACCAAATATGATATCATCCACATATATCAGTACCAGCAAAGTGTTGTCTCCTGCACTGATTCTGAAAAGAATCTTATCAATGGTTCATTTTTTGAATCCATTTGCACCAGAAAGTGAGATAAAGTCTCACGCCAAGCTCTTGGTTTTTGTTTCAAGCCATAAAGTGCCTTATTCAGTCTGTACATTTTATGTTCTTGATCTTTAACTTCAATTCCAAGAGGCTGTTGTAGATACACCTCCTCTTCCAGAATGCCATTTTAGAAATTCACTTTTGACATCCATTAGATAAACTTTGAAGTTCTTGAAAATAGCATATGCATGAAATAATCTGATTGCTTCCAATCTTGCAACAGGTACATATGTCTCATCAAAATCTATTGCTTCTACTTGGGAATAGCCTTTTGCAACTCATCTAGCCTTATTTCTAAAATGGTACGAGATTCATCCAACTTGTTTTTGTAAACCCATTTTGTACCAATGATATTTGCATGATCAGGTATATCAACCAATTCACAGACTTGATTTCATTCAAATTCATTCAGTTCTTCTTGCATAGCAATTATCTAGTCAGGATCAGCAATTGCCTCTTCAATAACTTTAAGTTCCAACTGAGATAGAAAACATGTAAGTATAGCATTTTGTTGAATTCTTGTCTTAACAAATTGTTTTACATCACCAATAACTTGCTCAGCATGGTGATCCTTCAACCTTTGTAGCTCATGCTCATTCGCTTCATTAACAGGAACTTGCCCTACTGGGGCTCTGCCACTGGTTCAATTGGGGGTCCAGCAGCAGGTTCAGCATAAATGGATCTACTATAACATCAAAAGGTCTAATTTTATAAGTAGACTATCAGATTATCTCAGTTGACCCAAATTCTTCTCAATTTCAACAATTGTAGGTTTGTCTTTCTTGTGTTGAACAAATTCTTATGGAATGTCTTCAATTGTATCTCTAGTAAGTTGGGTTCATCAAACACAACATGAATTGATTCTTCAAGGTTTAACGTCCTTTTGTTCTGCACCATAAAGCTTTGCTGACAGAAGAGTATCCCAGAAATATTCCTTCATCAGCCTTAGGTTGAAAAGTCTTCAGCTAATCTTTTCTATTGTTTTGTATGAAACACTTGCTCCAAAAGCATGAAAATATAAGATAAATCTCATATGGAGTCTTCTTAAACTTTTTGTTCAGTGAAGATCTGTTTTGAGTGTAGCAAGCTTTGTTTATTTCTTCTACCCAATATCTTTCTGGTAGCTTTGCTTCACTGATCATGGTTTTGTCTGCATCCTTTAAATTCCTTTTTATACGTTCAACAAGCCCATTCTGTTGAGCGTTCCAGTAGCAGCTAACTGATGCAGACCACCATTTTGTTCACAATAATCTCGGAAATCCAGTTCCATTGTCTAATCTGATCATCACAATAGAAATACTTTTCTCATTTTGCAATCTCTTTAGTAATTCTGGAAAATTCTGTAAAGTTTCACTTTTCTTGTTCATAAAGATCACCCAAGTTTATCTTGAATCATCATACACAACAACCAAATTATACATCTTTCCACTATTACTGATTGATGTGATAGGGCCAAAATGATCCATATGCAGCAGCTCCAAGACTCTATTTGTTGACTGTTGTGTCTTGGTCTTGAAACTTGCTCTACTCTACTTTCTGTTGAAATAGTGTCCTAAACCCAATCGGGTTGGACCGGATCCGACCGGGTCGGATAATTTCTACTATTTCTTTTTGATTATACATATATATAAATGGTTTTTCTATTGTCATATATTTGTTCTTTTAAAGAACCAATTATGAATTGTTATATGATAACGTCCTTAGTATTAAACCGTGATAGAGAAACCATGCTAGGCGATCAAGGTTGATGAGATCTGTAATCACTTTAATAAGTTTGATACTGATGATGCTCTAAATGGTACCAATATTTATACCTATATTCACCCCGAATTCTGCTCAAGAGAGGAAAGATAGGCTTGTTATTGCTTAGAATATGTGTTAAATGCTATTGGAGTGTTTCCAGGATCGTAATTTTGTATCTATGCTATTTTCCCGATGTTTTGGTACTGTTTTGTCTAGTTTTTTTGTATTTTATAGGATGTACCGAATCTGGAGCATTGGAGAACGGATCTGGACCAAAAGGAATGAATTGGGCTGAGTGATTGAAGTCCAAGAAGAAGCCTGCTGAAGAAAAAGAAGAATAGAAGGCTCGATAACCCGAGGGTTAGGCCAGGTAAACCGGTGACTTATTCAACACGAAATTTATTCTACTGTATTGTCTAAGTCGGTTAGGGTTTTAGAGAGTCTTAAGTCGGCTATTGTATCTATATAAAGCCGCATATACTGAAAGCTTTGATATAATTCATATGCTTAATACAATCTTCAATTTTATATATTACACTACAATTGTTATTATGCAATAAAGTTTTCTTGAGCTTTGGAGAGTTGTTTTTGGTTTCCTCCCTTCTTCCATCATCTTTAGCTTGAGTAGATCGAGCTAGATCTCCATTGTTGAAGGTATGAAGCTTTGAACGTTCCTTTATTGTCTTCAATATGGTAGATCTGTTCGTATTTATGCGTTTTAGTTAATCTGCATGTTTAACAACCCCATGATTTACTTATTTTAATTATACTGAGCAATATAGATCAAGAAATTCGGAAAAGCCACCCCCGGTAAACCGGCGGTCTATACAGGTTTACCGAGGCATATTTTAGAAAACCTAAACTGGGATTCACTGCAGCTACGTTGATCGGCAGGAACAATTAAAACGAGTAATAGGTCTGGCCAATCTAGTATTCGTAATTCGTAAATTAACATGAAGGACCACAAGTGAAGTGTTAATTAGGACATAGTCTTGATGGACGCTAGGAACGTGCTGGTCAATATCGACAGCTGTCTAGGCGGGTTAGCGGTATGAGGTAACACTCAATATCAGCAGTTCTAGTTCTTTATGCGTATGGGCTACGGACCAATTAAGGAGGGTAGTTTGCGTATAGATTGTCTACTTCCAGTCGGAGTAGATAGGAATTGCACCCGTAGCTGATAAATATGATAATAATCATTAAAAGCACACGATTAATCTAAGGAAATTATGTGGGGAAGTAAACATAATGATTAACTAATCCAAGTTCGTAGATCGTTGAGGAGAGGGAGAGGTATACCATGTTTGTTTTATTTCACGTTATTGTTGGTCAACGACCGCCTCTATGTTGCTTCTTAATTAAGTTAGAATTGTTTATACGTATAAGTTGCATTGACTCTGTGGGATCTACATTGACTCACATTTACTATACTATGATGTACCTAGTATTCTTGCTAGTAATATCAACGTTAGTGACTTACACGCGATCAAGATTTTTGGCGCCGTTGCCGGGGACAATGGCCAATTTTTAAATATAAACGTTTTAATTCTAATTAAGAAGTCGTTTTTATTTTATATTATTTTATTTTGAGTCTTGACTCATTCTGTATCAATCCTGCACATGTTAAACTACCAGAATTAGAAAATTTAGGGCCGGTATCCCGAAGGTAACCTCTGAGTTACCGAGGCCTGGAAAATCGATTTCTGAACAGTTCCTGTTATTCTATGTTATTCCCTGTTGATTTTAGTTAGTAAGGCCGCAACAGTTGGGATCACACCCAGCTGAAGTGGAAGTTGCATACCTTTTCTTTGTTTTATTTTGTCTTTTTGCAGATTCATCAGAACACTTCAGAAATTTCATCGATTCAGAGTTAAAAAAAAAGCACACACAAGTCGAACACTATGTCTAGAACAATCTTGAACATCACACCGATTTGCATGTATCCCGGAACTGAAGCATGAGAGCATTCTGTGACTATAAAGAAACGGTTGGAAAAAAGAGGAGAAAGCAATCAAGCAAGAGCCTGAAGATGACCTGAAGGAGTATAGCACGTATCGTCCGGGTGAGTTTCCTTGTGAGCTAATCGAAATATCATCCTCAGATTATGATTCTGATGATGCTGAAGAGGATCCTAACACGATGTTTTCTGAGCCTGAGGATTACCCAGACTCAGACACCGTGGTGAAGTTAGGAGACCCTGGCATGTTCAGACTCCCAGTTTCTGTAAATGGAATATCCGTAGGATTAGGTCTCTGCGACTCTGGCTCGAGTTGCAATATTCTTCATTTTTTCCACTATCAAAAGATAAAACTTCCGGTCGTGATGAATCAAACCTGGACCATGACCTTCGTAGATAGAACCAGAGACATGCCTGCTGGTTTTCTTAAGAAATGCACAATTAAGGCAGGGGGTTCACGTATCCTATCGACTTTACGGTCATAGATGTACCTGAAGATCGTAGTGCCCCAGCTCTCTTAGGATGACCTTTTGTAGCAACGAGAAGGGCGGTTATGGATTTTGATAATGGGGAGATAACTCTAAGAATGATTAATGATGTTGTATCTTTTAGGATTTTAGAACCCCTAGAAAACCGACCGGAGAGTTGTAAGATGACGTATGCTTCAGGAAAGGTGGAGATTTTGGAGATTGAGGGGCAGAAAAATAGAGAGGTTGTCATAGAAACCATTGAGCAAGAGTTTCTGAGATTAATGCTGAGAGAAAGAGAAGATAAGGACCACGACAAGATGCTCACGGAAGCTAGTCCTTCCGTGTTGCATAGTGAACAAGTCGAGCTAAAAGTGGAAAGCATGGAGTCCTTGGTTTTAAAGGCTACTTCTCGACGAAGAGGCAGACCTACCACACAAGCTAAGAGAGAAAGGCGTGCTAGGAAGAGGGCTCAAAAAGGTTATTTAAAAGTGCAAACCTCTGGAGCGAAAGTTTGGCGAGTTAAGGCTCCAACCCTTGATTGATCAGAGATCTGAAGAATGTCGAGCTGGCGACTATAAACTCAGAACTATTTCTTCAAACCCTTAGGTAGTTTAGGATTGAATAAAAGTAGCCAGATGAAGGGACGAGCTTTTTTTTATCCTACCACAAACTTCGGCTTGAGACCAAATGGTTGTGGAAAGGTTTTTTTTACCTCGTTGTGGATTCTAGTGAAGTAGGTTAGGTTTTGAGTCGGAAATGACAATTGAGAATAAAAATGGTAGTCAATTTGAGGTCGGGATTGAGCCGGAAGGTTGAGTAAGAAGTGCAGCAAAGGCAGATAAAAAATATGAGGAAAAGATACCCCCGGTATCTCGAAGGTAACCTCCGGGTTACCGAGGCTTGATTTTCAGATTTCTAAACGTCTGTTCATAAAGCTTAATTTTTAGAGACATGTGGAGGACACACGTTGCACCAGATACGGCCAGTCAGCAGAAACTGAACCATTTTCCCCTCTTTTCAAATTTTTAATCCCTTCCCACACTCCACCATAACTCCACCTCAATCCCATCAATCTCCTTCTCAAACCCCTCACCCTAATAACTTCTCTACCCACAATCCCACTAAAACCATCCACATTCACTCCATTCTTCCTATTTAAACAACCCCTTCATCACCATTATCATCATTCTTATCATTTTCATCTCTTTCATTTACCAAACTTCTTCCTTTCTAAAATCCGACCACCATCACCACCATCACAACCACTATCACCACCAAATCACCACTATAGCCAAACCAATTCCTTCCATTTTCCAAACCTTAAACACACATCCTTCAACCCTGTTGATGTTCTAAAGTGCTGCTGCAAAGGTGAAGTGCCCAAAATTCTTCATCTTTCATCAACAGAGGCACAGCCCTAGAAGAAATCCAGAAAAATTCAGGCCGGTAAAACGTACCTTACCTCCGGTTTAACGAGGGCTATTTTCCAGAAACAACTTCTATTTTAGGTTCCGTACTCATTCAGGATGGGTCCTAAGCATCAACGGTCAGCTGTTCGTCCTAGTGGATATCAGAGAGTGTACAGAGATGCCAATCTGTTGATAGACGGGGTTGCGCATTTCCATTATTTAGCTATTTACGAGTCGTTCCGAGGCCAAGGGAACGCAAGGCCAGTGGCTTGAGAACGGGGGGTAGATTTGGACAACTGCGGGTTGATATTGCTGGAGGCCCTACAAGCACAAGATTTATTGGACAAGGCTGAGGCACCGGCAAGGTTCAACGCCATGGTGGTTAGGGAATTCTATGCATATGTTTCGCATAACCCCGGAGCCACATTCGCTATGGTCCGAGGAGTTAAGGTTGATTTTTCTATCGAGCGGATCAATGCTCATTTTGAGGTTAGAAATCCATCGGTGGGCCTGGCTGAGTACACATCCTCGGGCAACATTGCCGATTTCGAGAGGATGGAGATGGTTGCTGATTACTTAGGGGTGCAATGGAAGCGCAATCCTGCTGGAGCCCCCACCATCTTCCTGGAGAATGATTTATCTTGGGACTGGAAGATGGTCAATCGATTTGTTTGTGCTCGCCTTCTTCTGACAAAGCACACAGTCTCTGTCACCACTTCGAGGGCAGAGTTAATGTTCTACCTAGAGACGGTTGCCCCGATCAACATCGGTGTACTGATGCATAGCCATATTCATGAGCTTACCGCCACTTCTGAGCGAGAGCTGCTACCATATGGGCTGATGATTGATAAATTTGCCTTAGAGGCCGAGGTGAAGATGCTTGTCAGTGATGATTGCGAAAATCCTGAGTCATAGCTCAGTTCACTGTCAGTTTCGAGAGTACATAGATGGTTTAGAGCAGAGTGGGAGCGCACTCCGGTGCATGGTTGCTTGAGGAGCACTTGCGAGAGATTGCGAGTCTACACAGCAAGATGGATAGGATTATTGACTTCTTTGGAATTCCACCCTCTACCCCGCCACCTAGGACTGCCCCACATCGTAGAGCATCATCTTCAGCCGCCGCCGCCTCAAGTTCTGCACCACCTCCCGGTTTTGAGCCTAGAGACAACTGGGAGGGTGATTCTGATGAGGTCTAGCTTTTATTTCTCTTTATTGTTGTTTTCCATTTTCTTGTTTTTCTTTTTGTTTTTCTTTTTGTTTTCCTACTTAGTTGATGTAGCAGCATTTTAATAATATAATGATTTTTTCGGCTTAAATTGTTTTGGAGTTATTTATTTTCTCTTTTACTACCGCACTTTTGTTATACAGTTTCTTGACACCACTATTCTTCTGGGTTTATCTTGAGTTACTTAGCGCAGATTCTTCGTGGACTACTTACATGAGCCCGATGATTTATACGATGATCCGTTTATTCTTTGGTTCTGCCCTTAACCGAAGCTAAGTTCCTTTTCATTTTTCATTTCTCATCTTACACATTGGGGACAATGTATCGATTAAGTGGGGGGTAGAGGAACGTCACTTAGATTTTTTGCATTATATTCCATGAATTGCGTGATTATCTTGATTTTCTTTGATGCATGATTCACGACTTAGACTTTGATTCATTTCGACACAATTTCGAAGAATTATGATATCTTTGATCTTTTCGAGTTAATTGACTTCATCTTTGTTTTACCTTGCACGAGTAAGAGAAAGTGTCCACTTTTGAAGTATTGGCGTATTAAGCACATATTCTGTTATGAGCCACTATTTTAAGCACGTATAACTCACTTCCCTTGGTGTGTAGTCGATAGCATATTGCTTTGACTAGAGTTGACCCTGGCTTTATCATGAATCATGTTTCACCTACGCTTATAAAGGCAAAGGAATTTCGGATTCGGTAGTTTATCATGAATGGGGCCGTGAGGATAGATAAATCAATGAGAGTTCACCCGCCAAGAAAGAGAAGTGCATTGAAATATATACATCTATATTCACTTTGGCAATATCTTTGTCGATGGAGCGTAAGACGCACGACTATTGCATAGACCGATAAACGTGAGCCTAAGAGTAATATATGCTCGGTTCTCGATCCGCCTTTCCAGCTCAATTAATTAATCAATAACAAATTCAAGACTGGTTAGTTCAACTACGGGTTGACGTAATGTGAGATTGTCTGCATTTCTAAGCGGTTGTGAAAGTTATTGCACACACACATTGGCTCATGACATGAATAGTGTTTAATATGTTACTGATGGATACGAGTGGCAAGATTTTGATCTTGGCTTAGTAAGGCATATTGGTTTTTTTAATTAACTTGTATATTGATCAGACTGTTATTTTCTTTTCGCCTTTTTGCTCGAGACGATCAAAAGCTATGTGGGGGTAGTTGATGACGCTCTAAATGGTACAAATATTTATACCTACATAAATCCTGAATTCTGCTCAAGAGAGGATAGATAGGCTTTTTATTGCTTAGAATATGTGTTAAATGCTATGTGAGTGTTTCCAGGATCATAATTCTGCATCTATGCTATTTTCCCGATGTTTTGGTACTGTTTTTTTCTCATTTTGTGTATTTTATAGGATGTACCAAATCTGGAGCATTGGAGAACGGATATGTACCAAAAGGAATGCATTGGGCTGAGTGATTGAAGTCCAAGAAGAAGCCTGCTGAAGAAAAAGAAGAATAGAAGGCTCGGTAACCCGAGGGTTAGGCCCGGTAAACCGGTGACTTATTCAACACGAAATTTATTCTGCCGCATTGTCTAAGTCGGTTAGGGTTTTAGAGAGTCTTAAGTCGGCTATTGTATATATAAAGCTGCATAGACTGAAAGCTTTGATATAATTCATATGCTTAATACAATCTTCAATTTTATATATTACATAACAATTGTTATTATGCAATAAAGTTTTCTTGAGTTTTGGAGAGTTGTTTTTCGTTTCCTCCCTTCTTCCAACATCTCTAGCTTGAGTAGATCGAGTTATATCTCCATTGTTGAAGGTATGAAGCTTTGAACGTTCCTTATTGTCTTCAATATGGTAGATCTATTCGTATTTATGTGTTTTAGTTAATCTGCATGTTTAACAACCCCATGATTTACTTATTTTAATCGTACTGAGCAATGTAGATCCAGAAATTAGGAAAACCCGCCCTAGGTAAACCGGCGGTCTATACCGGTTTACTGAGGCATATTTTAGAAAACCTAAACTGGGATTCACTGCATCTATGTTGTTAGGCAGGAACAATTAAAATAAGTAATAGGTCTGCCAATCTAGTATTCGTAATTCATAAATTAACATGAAGGAAAACAAGTGAAATGTTAATTAGGAAATAGTCTTGATGGACCCTAGGAATGTGCTGGTCAATGTCGAAAGCTGTCTAGGCAGGTTAGCGGAATGAGGTAACGCTCAATATCTGCAGTTCTAGTTCTTTATGCTTATGGGCTATTACGGACCAATTAAAGAGGGTAGCTTGCGTATAGATTGTCTACTTCCATTGTCAGAATATATAGGAGTAGGAATTGCACCCGTAGCTGATAAATATGATAATAATCATTAAAAGCTCATGATTAATCTAAGGAATTGTGTGGGGAAGTAAACATAACAATTAACTGATCCAAGTTAGTAGATCGGTGAGGAGAGGGAGAGGTATACCATGTTTGTTTTATTTCACGTTATAGTTGATCAACGACCGCCTCTATGTTATTTCTTAATTAGGTTAGAATCGTTTATATATATAAGTTGCATTGTCTCTGTGGGATTGATCTTGACTCGCATTTACTATACTACGATGTACCTAGTATTCTTCCTAGTAATATTGACGTTAGTGACTTACACGTGATCAGATACTTAAATGTCTCTAGGCTGATATACTATTAAACAGGGCATTGATAGTACGAACAGACTAGCACATATTAGATGTCTTCTATCTTTAAGGGCAGGGATAGATCTCGTTATCGAAGTGTAGAGACACTTCGACTGTACGTGGACATGTATTAGAGAATGCGTACATTAGACGGACCCACTAACACTGTTAAGTGTCACACTATGTGATGGTTGTGTAATTATCCTTAGGACCGGAGTCTATATGGATTCACGGTGTTGATTATCATGCTCTGACACTATTGAGGTTTCCCTTAGCCATGGGTCGATCATGCAGTAGTGATTGGGTATGATACTGAAGCATAGGGAGTATACATGTTTGGTCATCTGGGAATCGCGTACCCTATCAATAGGAGTGAATATCCGAAAGGGCCTTCCCATAAAGAATGTATAGTTCTCGTGAATCTTTGCAAAGTGGAAGTAAACGAGTTACTTCGAGAGAGCATGATATCCAGATTATGGGATACGATCAAGATACGATCGCATGGATATTACTACAGCGACAAAATTCTATTTACATGCTAACCGAGCACATGAAAGGTAGTAGTCACTGCGTATTGACTCTTTCGATTATTGGGGGTCATGGACGTGTTGCTAGACACTATCCGTGATCGTTAGATATGAAGGGCATTTTTGTAATTGCGCCTTATGTCTACGGCCAACATATTCGAAAGCCTATCGGGTCACACACATATGAACATCAAGTCGGATTAAAATGTGGTTATAGTTGATAATCAATTAAGGAAAGTTTTATCTCATACTATAAAGGTTATAGTGGTAAATTAATATGGTGGTATTTATTTGTTATGAATAAATATAATACAAGATATTAATTATGTTGATTAATTAAATATCTATATAGATACATATATTTCCAAATATATATGTATATATGATACACATGTATTTTGCAAATTAATTAAACATAGCATTATATTAATTAAAGAATATTCTGGATGCAAATTAAGGCATTTATGGGGGCGCAGATTTGAAGTGTAATACATACACTTGGATTGTGCTATTTAATTAGTAAGATTACCATAATATTAATATTGGATATTAATTGATTTTGGGAATATAGATTTATGGTAATAAGATAAAGATATTCAATATAAGATATTGACAATATCCTAAATTATTTAATATGAGATATTAAAATAAAATAGATAAATCAATCAAATGGATTTTCCTTATTTTATTAGTAAAATGTTTTCTCTCTCATCAATCTACTAGAAGGTAATCCTAATCAGATTAGGAGCTAGATGGGGTGCATGTCTCTCCTATTTAAGGGAGGCTTGGCTAGCTCTTTTGTACAACATAATTCCAAGAGCTAATTGTTCCTGTGAAAAATAAGAGAGCTTCTTAGAGAGAGATTATAGAGAGATTAAAGGTCGACCTAGCAGTCGAGTTTTTCTAGTAGCAATCCATGGCGGGATTCCGGCGAGGTGCTCGTGTGGATTACTGGTAAAGGCCGGACATATGGACGGCTCGCGCACATCTACTCCTGCCGGACGGTCAAAGCGTCGATTTTTTAGATCAACCAATGTAGTATTACCTTCCTCTCTCTTATAAGTTTATGGTTTAAACGAAGTCGATCATGGATTGGGAAATCAATTTTTGAAATTCTGCTGCGCTACTCGATTGATTTCCTAACATTGGTATCGGAGCGGTCTTCGAGCTTAAGCAATAAGCATCTTTTATTCGCATAGTAAATTAGATCCAATAGATTAAATCATGTATGATATTGATTCGTAATTAGTGCACATAAAGAAAAAAAAGGAAGATGATAGGGCGGTGGCGGCGGAGGCTTTCGAGCTGCCGGCGGCTGTCGGCCGAGCCGTCCCCTTTTCCATTTTAATTTTTGTTTTGTGTATCTTTATTGATTCAATATGGTCTGTGGTTGTAATTTCTCTTTTGTTTAGTTGATGCCATGTGACTAACCAATGGCTCAGATAGTTTGGCCATTAGGAAGCCATGTGGCATCGCTCAATTTGTTGGGAAGAAATAGGATTTGGTTAACCAAATCTAGGTCATTCCAAATTTTTTGAATAGGCCTAGGCCTCTTCCAAAATATTTGATTTTGGAAAAAGCCTAAGGGCCTAGGCCTTCTCCAAAAATATTTGATTTTTGGAAAGGGCCCAAGATGCCTTTAAATTTGGTTTGGACCAAACCTAAGGCATCCTTTTGATTATGAATCAAAAGGAAAGAAACAAAAGAGACCCACTCAATTTTAATTTTGTTTAAATAGTATAAACTTAAAAATTGAAACTAAAGTTATTAATTAATTAAACGTTAATTAATTAATTGACTGGATGCTTCAACGACGCAAGTAGTTAAAATTTAAATTTTATCTTTTTCATAAGATATTGATTGTATAGATTAGATAGTAGATATAATATGATTATATGGACTCGGTTGATCAAGGACTCGACTAATGGAATAGATATGGATACTTTATTTTCTGTTGGTTTTATTGTTGTCCTAGGCCGTTATAAAGAACGTGACCTAGTTTTATTTTTGCATTATCCCATTCCCGTTAGCTCGCCCCCGTGTGCGGTGGGTGTAAAATTTATTAGATAGATTTTTTATGTAAAAATAAATTGAAGACAAGGATGAAGACCAAAACAAATGCGAAAAAGATCCATGGAGATGGCGCATGTCAAAGATCCATTGGTGGTTGCGGCTACCTTTAGTTGTGGCCCGCGGTTTCGTCAGTTTGTATTCGAAACCGCACCTAGGAAAAGTCCATGATCATACCGGTTATATTGTGCGCGGAATGTTGTGTATGTTTTACTTTATATGATATTGTAGTAATATGCACGTAATAGATGAGACCGTAATTAAATAAAATTAATTAAGTGAATTAATTTAAAATTACTCCCACGACAAAAAAATCGAGATATAATATGTCTCCCAACATTATAGTGACGGCGAGGAGCCCTTGTTCGGATCCAACTGATCGGCCCACGTCGGAGTTGACCTACAGCGGGTATATCGTCACTATCGTGATATGATCGTTATGAGATCTCATGAATACTTGGGTAACGACTCGACTAAGAATCTTGCGGTGATTGGCACACGTCAGGACCGTCTGATTTTTGAGACATAAGGTTGACTACCACATAGACAATATGAACTGTCAAAGAGTTGACTAATCAAACCACTGGAAGTCGCGTTGGACGCGATTGCTAAGAAGTACCTACCTGTCGAAATTGACCCGGTCGATCGGCCGACTTCGGGGATCGAGTCAACTAGATAGGATTCCAGCCACTAAAGAAATTTGGTAAATTCATGAAAGTCAATTGGGAGTAGTTGACTAGTGGGAGCAAAATCATAATCCCAAAGATCATCTTTGATTTTGCATGTATAAACAACAACACTCTTTTATCTTTATTTTATATTGTAGTTTTAGCAAACTTTTATATTTATGTTTGTATTCTCGAGAGTTAAAAACCAAAATTAAATGATTGTTACTTTTTGAGAAACGTTCTCAAGTTGGTTAAGCTTTTAAAATAAGCAATTACACGAGCAATCGCATTATCATAGTTGAAGACAATGAGGCTACATATTTGATGGAGTCCTCTAAGACTTTAATTATTAACGGAAACTCACATATTGGACATAACGATATCCAATGGATCACTCTGTCATACGATGATGATTCAAACATTAGATGGATTGGATTAGGATGACCACGTCGAATTTTAGAAAGGTTGTTTTCAAAATTGTAAGATTTAAGTATCGAATTAATTCTTTAATCATTGCTTGAAAGTAAATTAAATAGTTCATGTTTTGAAAATGATTCAAAAGGTTAAATAGACTATTTAACAAACGTTGGATTTTCTTTATGAAAGAAAATTGAAGAAACAATTCTTATGAAGACTAAAATTAGAAATATTCTACAAGTTCTTAAGGGGTTAAAAGGAAAGTTAGGGCATGTGCTTAAATAGAGAACTTATTGAAGTTTCTATTCTAGGCGAGCACGTTGAGATAAATCTATCTAAAATTAAGTCAACTCTCGGATATATGATATCCTACGAGTGTGATTAAATTAGATAGATTAAATACAGATTTGGAATGTGAAGCAAACGTTGTGACACATACCATATTCTAAATCTAGTAAACTGATAAGGGAACTAAATAAATTATTATGTTCCGGTTCTTATGAAGAACATATTTTCAGCTATACGTTAGAATTTAATGGACAAATTCAATTGTAAGGAATAAATGTTATTCCGATAAGGTTGAACAATCACTGAATCTAACATGCTAGATTATTGTCACCATATAGTTGATATGAGTGATGAAATCTCAATTAAACATTTATATGGCTATTATCCTTGATTTTGTGGTTGTTCTAGACATAGTCTCTATGGAAAGGAAGCGTGTAATCAAACGTCATTCTGATGATGCTGAACCATACGATTATGAATCATGTGGGTTATACGTATCTTATCCAAAGAGGACTAAAATACCCTTTTATGAAAATGGTTATAAAATCTAAAAAATTGACTAAAGCCTAAACATATTGATGTTTGTTGGCTTATGACAAATTGTACAACAAATAATTGTTTATCTCTCTCTTGGACTATTTTAGAAATAGTTGAATGTACTTATTGAAATACGACAATTCTGAAATCCTGGAAAGTTCGAGCTATAAATGAAAATTAGGAATTAATCTTCAATTGGATTGAAGCAATTAATAACTAGAGGGTGTTTCAAAAGTCGTCTGAAAAAGGAATAAGATTCTCCCTAAAAGAATATCATTTTGAGATGCGTGATCGGATTGCGGTTCCAAATTCGAGCTACACTTTATACGATAAAGTTGTGACGTAAGCCATGCAAAGAATCCCTTACCCGTTTTGGGATAGTGCCCTTATTCAAAGCACATAATTAACCGAGTTCCAAAGAATAAGGTTGAATAAATTCCATATTAGATATGGAAATGGATATGTCGAATCTATCTTAACCAATGATTTGAAGTTTTCATAGGCAAAGTCAGAAAGGCTTTGAGCCTAGTCTGACATATGCAACTTTATGGAATATCTTGGCAAGTACACTCGATATTGTCTACTTTCCCGCGGAAAAAATTGTTTGTCTCCAAGCATGCTATCTTTTGAAGAAGGTATTTCTTCGAAAAGAGATTGTGGGAGTATGTGAGACCTCAAAAGAGTTTGAGAGCCACAAGTAGAGATTCAACAATAAGAACGTGAGTAGATGCAATATAGTGATGATGTTTAGAACACTGCTCAGTGCACAAAAATGTTCTATAAGACTGTGGATAACCTCAAGCCTAAAAAGGCTGCTGGTAAGTTCATCTTGAAGAATGAATATCTCACGATTTATGAAGGAATGTTGGAAAGGCAGGATTGAGAGATATGGCCAGGAGCCATAATATCTGAATTAGATTCCATTAGTGACACCCAGGTTGTGAACCTAGTCTGTCTTACCTAGAGGGAATGTCCCTGAAAGGCTGAGATGGATAGTAATATGATTACCATAAGGCTATAGTGACGGCTGAAGGGTATGGGGTGTAAACATTGTAATTATCTTTATGCTGCCAGCTGAGCCCAGTTCTATTCAGACTATGCTTGTTATAACTTTGTATCATGGCTATATGATAGTGTTGAAGACGTAACTCAATGTTCATAGACGATAACATGATATGCGAGGCTGATCGCGGGCAAAGCACTTACTAGCAATAAGACTATGTCTATCATAGTGGAGTACGGGCGAGTCATGTCGATCCCACAGAGACTCGTAAGAATGTCAAATTATCAAGATTGAGCTTGTCACGAATATGATCCACGAACAACTATAATCTAGACAACAGTAAGATTGGTCACACGTACAACTCCTAACACTATCTACTCCGACCATGGTAGTAGACAATCTATACACAAGCTACCCTCTTTAATTGGTCTATAATAGCCCGTACGCATAAAGAACTAGATTTGTCGATATTGAGCGCTAACTCATACCGTAAACCTGCCTAGACAGCTGTCGACATTGATCAGCACGTTCCTAGGTCCATCAAGATAAGGTCCAAATTAACACTTCACTACTCGTATTTCATGCTAATTTACGATGACATGTAAAAAGTTGATCAGGCTACTAACATGTAAATTAAATCTATCGATCAACGTAGTTGGCGCCGATTATCATGAACTAGTAGTTTACTAGGTATTCAGATCTAGCGATATACACCGTCGCGGATTTGAAGAACGCAATCACTATTTCATGATTTCTTCACAAATGAATTAGATTTATAACACATGGGGAAAAATAAACTTACTACTATATAATTAAACTAAATAAACAATTAGCACATACTAGTCGAATAGAACAACGACAGATCAACATTTTGGAAAAGACAGAAAATCATACCCTCGAAGATGAGCATACATCTCCCTCAGATCTCTCCCTAGGCGGTGACTCCGTCGTCTCTCCAACCAGAACTCATAAAATAATAAAATAAAGAACAAAGAACTTTTATTGCATAATAATTGTAGTAGTTGTGTGCTACCAATGTTACATTGAATTCTGAGGCGAGGCCTCTTATTTATAGCTACATAAACTGACTTAGAAACACCTAGTTCTACCCCTCGTCCAAAAAAACACGTTTCTAAAGATGCTGGAACCTCGGTAAGTCGGTGCCCACCCTCGGTAAACCGCGGGAAATTTTGTCTTTTTTTCTCCTGCCGACTTAGCTTGGAATGTTCTGGAATACCCTAGGCCCAATCCTTTCATTCAGTCCACTCCAGATTCATCCATGAAGCTCAGCCCAATATTTCGTATCCTGAAAATAATCAAATAATGCACGAAATAATATCGAAATAAGGAAAATAAACGCTGAGTGCAGGTTTCTCGACTCACGAACCCGACATATGATATTCAACTCTAATGGTTCATGTTTATAGGTCGAAACAACTATTTTTAGCTCATAGTGGATAGAATGTTGATGCCGTAGGATAGACTATTTTAACCGTCATCAACTACCCCCCACTAGCCTTCTGCTCGTCCTCGAGCAGAGTATCAAGGCGGAATGTACCTCCAAGAACAACCTCCATTAACTACCACATATTCAACAAAGATTTCTGGTAGAAACATACATCAAGCCACAATCTATAATCTCCCCATTAATCACTACTTATCATGCATTAATGTGTCGTTTGATGAATCAGTCGTGATAGTGCACTCGTGAGGAGAATCAAGTTGCATTAACCCCACAATCTTTTCTTACCTGCGCATACACTCGCTTATCTTGACATCAGACTTGGTTACACAACATGGTACCTTAATCAGGTCGGGCGGACTAGGGGACTGAGCATCGCTCTTAAGTCCTCATTTGTTTCTTTTTGTGCGAGGGTCGTGCCCTCTTTACACGAGTTCGCTTCCCTCACTGCCTTTATTGCATATTGTTTCTTTTTTTCCTTTTTTTTCAATTTTTTTTTCTGGCAGGTTTCCTCACTTTTTTTCTCTTTCTCTCACAAGCCCGTTTTGTCCCGGTTACCTCTTGTGGCATTCAAGTTGCTTCCCTTGTCTTACAACAATTTGTTAAAGTATATAGACAGACAAATAATGATTCCCGGTTAAAACAATTCATCATCTAATCCTAAACACTTCTCACTCAGATTATGTGCTCAAATATTGAGTGCAATGATACAATAACAATTAATAAGTTACTACTTCATGCAACATAACATATGCTCATTCTTCCATACTAAATTGAATATGCTATAGCTCACTTCAAATTGAGCTTCGGCTCCTTTTCTACCGATTACTTACTCGAAAACGTGCAATAAGCAAGCTAAAAACACAGACGATCAAAATTATTCCCTTCTTTCGATTTACCAGCTAAGACGCCTCCCCCCCTATTATAGACATTGTCCCCAATGACTAATAATAAAGTAAAGAAAAGGTACTTAGCTCTGTAATTGGTCGCCGAGTCAAAGCAAAACCTGGAACAGAACCATTAGTTCCTAGGTCATTCCTCTTCCACCTGCTTTCCAAAATACTTCCAAAAACTGTGAGTAACATGCGAAGGGAAATAAGAAATATGGTGGCGGTAATTGTGCATACCGGATGAATGCGCAAAAACAGTTTAAGACACTTTATTCTTTTATTGGCCTAAGCAAGACGCGAAAACTTTTACGAGGGTATCACATGAGAATCGTGAAGGAAAAAACCACATATAACCCTAGCCAGACGACCGAAGATATATGTGATGAAAAAAACCTTGCGATAGTCATGCTACTTTATTGACTCATAATAACTAAAATAACAAAAGCAATAAATAAGGGTTTAAAAATAGTTCTGAGTTTATATTCGCCAGTTCGACTGTACTAATAGGGCTCCTTTATTCATACTTTGGATCCGTCAATGCTCTAGGAAATGCTTCAGCCTGTGGCTGTTTACTATGAAAGTCTACCCAAAGTATTCATTTCTAACTTCACAAGCGCCTGAGTTGAAAACTTTCATGATTACAGGTGGTCCATACCATCTAGACTTCAATTTCCTAGGAAAAAGATGAAGAGGGAATTATATACCAGCACCGTATCTCTAACTTGAAATGTGTGGTTCAAAATCTTCTTATTGTGCAGACGCTTCGTTCCTTACTTGTAAATCTTGGCATTCTTCCATGCTTGAAGTATAAAGTCCTCCAATCTATTCAACTCTAGCATCCTCTTTTCACCTGCTAAATTCTCATCCATGTTTAGAAATTTCGAAGCCCACAGTGCTCGGTGCTCGAATTCTACCGGTAAATGACATGCTTTTCCAAAAACTATCATATATGGTGACATCCCAATCATGGTCCTATAAGTGGTTATGTACGTCCCAAGAGCGTCATCTAATTTCAAAGACCAATATTTCCTTGTGGGATTCACAGTCTTCTCTAAGATCCTCTTAATCTCTCTATTCATGACTTCTACTTGTCCACTCCTCTGGGTGATATGCTGGTGCAGTCTTATGTCTAACTCCATATCTCATCATCAGTTTCTCAAACAACCTATTATAGAAATGACTCATTCCGTCACTAATTATAGTTCTAGGCACTCCAAACCTCGTCAAAATGTTTTTCTTAACAAACCTCAGGACAACCCTGGCATCATTAGTAGGTGAGGCCACTGCCTCCACCCATTTGGAAACATAATCAACTGCTACCAGGATGTAACGATTTGATTCTGACGATGTGAAAGGCCCAACAAAATCAATTCCCCAAACATCGAATAACTCCACTTCTAAGATACTCTGTAGTGGCATCTCATTCCACTTAAAAATATTACCGGTCATTTGGCAGGAATGACAGGCTCTTGTAAACTCGTAAGCAGATTTATGAATTGTTGGCCAGTAGAATCCACACTGCAATATCTTTGTTGCTGTCTTGTCTGACCTATAGCAACCTCCAGCTTCTCCAGAATGACATAGGTGCAAAATACTTGGAATTTCATCAATATGGACGCATCTCCTAAGAATGGCATCAGGGCACAGCTTGTATAGGTAGGGATCATCCCAATGGTAATGCTTCAGATACGTGAAGAACTTCTTTTTATCCACATTTGTGAATTCCGGTGGTAGGTATCTTCCCATTAGATAATTGACAATATTAGCAAACCAATGGTATACCTTGCCCACTCTTGATGTACTTTGTCGGGGCTGAGATTCAACTCAAGCTACCACTGAGACAACAAAAAGTTGTTCATCAGGGAAGCTTTCTCTGATCTCAGTCGGTTGCTCTTCTTCCAACAAAGTTAATCTCTACAGGTGATCAGCCACCTGGTTCTCAGATCCCTTTTTGTCCTTAATCTCATCATCAAACTATTGTAAGAGTAGAATCCATCTCAACAGTCTGGGCTTGAACTTTTTCTTGGTTAGAAGGTACTTCAGATCTGCATGGTCAGTGAATACCGTGACTTTCGATCCTATCAGGTATGGTCGAAACTTGTGAAATGCGAATATAACAGCTAAAAGTTCCTTCTCTGTAGTCGCATAATTTCTCTGGGAACTGTTAAGGGTACGACTGGCGTAATAGATGGCTAAAAGATATTATAATCTCTTTGTCTTAGGGCTGCTCCAACTGCCGTGTCGCTTGCATCACACTTATGCTAAAAAGGTTTGTTCTAATCTGGTGCTACCAGGATTGGGGTTCTTATAGGTATTTGCTTCAATGTGTTGAATTTTTGTTTGCATTCTTCTCCAAACACAAAAGGCACATCCTTTGCTAGTAATTCCGTTAAAGTTCTAGAAACTTTAAAGAAGTCCTTGATTACCCTCCTATAAAATCCTGCATGGCCAAGAAATGCTCGCAGCGTCTTTAAGTTTGTTGGAGGGGGTAACTTCTCTATTACCTCTATCTTTTCCTTGTCAACCTCCATTCCTTTCCTCTAAATCCTATGACCCAACACTATTCCTTTTGTAACCATGAAATGGCATTTCTCTCAGTTAAGTACAAGGTTGGTCTCTTTACATCTCCTCACCACTCCACTGAAATTGTCCAAGCATTTATCAAAGCTATCTCCAAATACAGAAAAGTCATCCATGAAAATCTCAAGAAAGTCCTCCACCATGTCCGCAAATAATGACAACATGCACCTTTGGAAGTTGTTGGTGCATTACATAATCCAAATGGCATGCGATTGTAAGCAAAAGTTCCATAGGGACATGTGAAAGTGGTTTTCTCTCGGTCCTCAGGGGCAATATGGATCTGATAGTAACCAGAATATCCATCTAAGAAACAATAAAATGCATGACCGCTTAATCTTTCTAACATCTGGTCAATGAAGGGTAGGGGAAAATGATCTTTACGAGTTGCGTCATTCAGTTTCCTGAAATCAATGCAAACTCGATGTCTAGTAATTAGTCTCACAGGGATCAACTCATCAAACTCATTCGGTTAGATAGAGAATCCTCCTTTCTTGGGCACCATGTGAATCGGGCTTACCCATTCGTTGTCTGCAATTGGGAAAATGATTCCTATTTCCAACATCTTTATGATATCCTCCTTAACAACAATCTTCAGTTGTTGCATCAACCTCCTTTGTGGTTGTGCTACCGCTTTCTTCTTAGGATCTACAGAGATCCTATGCATGCACACCGATGGGCTTATTCCTCTAATATCTGCTATCGTCCACCCAAACACTCACTTACGCTCTCTTAGTACTCTTAAAAGTTTCTACTCTTCTAAAGGTGATAACAATGATGAAATTATGAGGGGAAGAGTATCATCTTGTAATTACACGTACTTCAGACGAGATGGAAAAGGTTTCAACGTTAAGTTCCTTGGTGGCTCCTCTAGTGATGACCTTAATAGCTTACCAGTCAATTGTAAGTCAAAGAAATTAAGCCACGAAGGTCTATGAATGGTTCCTCCTAAATCCACAGAAGATATAGGCTCTACTTATCGTACTGGACCTTCGCTACACCCAGGCCAGGTTTCCTCATAACTTCCTTCTTTCTTCAAGAGTAAAATCTCTACTACATCAGGGTCTAGTGCCACTTGCTGATATAGTTCCAAAACAAGCTCGTCTATGGCATCTAGCATGTAGCATGATTCTCCTTCATCTTGAGCATACCTCATTGAATTCATCACATTGAACACTACTTTGTCCTCATTCACACTCAGAATCAGCTCACCCTTATGGACATCTGTTAAGGGTGAATTTATACGACTTATAATGATATATTTTATGATAATTTCCCTCATATTTGTATAATTTGCATAAGAAACGAGTGTTTAATGGAATTATTGAGCAAATGAGGTTTTTAACGAGTTATTCGCAAAATAGGTTAATTTTAGTGTTTTAATTATGATTTTATGATTATTTGGATGATATTACGTTTTGCGATGTTTTAATGTGTTATAGGTACATGTTTGATGCTCAAATGATGATCAAAAAGAGATAAGAGTCGAATTTCATTGATGATAGAAGAGATAATGATGACTTGGATTGAAGAAAAAGAGATAAGTATGGAAAAATCAAGATTAAGTCGATCCTGGACTGGCGTCCAGCAGATTGAACTGGCGTCCAGAGTGGACGATCGTCTGAAGAGTGAACGAGCGTCCAGGAGGAGAAAGTTGATTCAGAGAGTTTGGACGCTGAAGTGGACGGGCGTCTGAGCCAAGTCCAAAGTTGACCAAACGAGCGTCCAGAAGGAGTGGACGGGCGTCCACGGCCGACTTAACCCTAGCCGCCTTAAAAATCTATAAATAGCAGCTGCGCCCCAACCCTATTTCATAATCAGATTTTCATACACAAAATACACACAGCATCCGCACTCCTGAGGTTTTCAAGGCCGATCACCCGAGCCTTGTGCTCGGGTGATCCGGGTTAGATTAGGATGCTTTTCTTTTCGTTTGTTGATTCATGGAGATCATCCATTGTACCAAACTAAGTGAGTTTATCTTTTAATTTATTCAATCCTTTGTTTATTTTTATGATCTTTGATTCGTTTTGTATCTTTCTATGATTTATGATGCTATTGTGTGACTAGATCGAGAGATTGGTTGCTAATTGTTGTCTAACGTTGATGAGAGTCGTTGTTAGGCTAGATCACCATAGAAAGATAGGATCTTTAATCGTTAATTCGTGACAAATTAATTGGTTAATTATCTAGGTTGCTAGATTCTAAAATACGAGAGTTAACTTGAATCTACACCTTCGTTTTGTATGAAATTGGTCTCAACATTCGAGAGAGGAGAGATCGATAATTGAATTCACTAAGAGATTAGGAATTCATAGCTTGAGAAACGGATTCACTAAGGAATTAGGAGTTTGTATCTCGTGTAAAGGTGAAACCACAATATCGAATTAAAATCATGAGATAAACTTGGATTGAAATCACTTGGTTTGTATATTGTTTGATTCCATGTATCTTTATTTTATGTTTTTCTTAGTTTTTATAGCTTAGATTTATTTTATCTGTTCTATGTGTTAATATGTTTGTTCTTTCATTTATTTGTTTTCTTGAGTAACAATTGAAAGGAATTAATAAAACTAGATTCAACAACCCAATTCCCTGTGGATCGACCCCTTACTTATTCCGCTTTACTAGCAATTACCCGGTATTCGGCCGGTTAGGAGTTAGTTTTGCATATAGGTTAGGGTTTATAAATTATTTTTGTTTAATGATGCAAAACCACCCAAACAAATTGGCGCCGTTGCCGGGGAATTGGTGTTTTTGTTGAATCTAATTGAGTTAATTTTTCTATTTTGTTACGATTTAATTTTTTTTTCTTTTCTTTCAATAAAAGTAGCGTCACACAAATTGAGAGTTTTTATTTTTACCATGTTTCGATGACCGTTGGGTTAAGAATGTGCAAAAAGTTTTTACTCGATTTGTGAAACGTGAAGTGTAACCTAATATGTAACCTAGTGTGCTCTGTGCTTAAATTTATCCGTGGCTGCAGTATGTGTGATTTGATGATCTGAATTGCCATGAGTTTAAGATGTTAGTCTAGGGTTTTCGGCTGTGCTTTACTAAGTTGCAGGTTGCTGTATCGAACTTGCAAACGGGCGTTCGGCTCATTGAACGCCCGTCCAGTGCAAAATTTCCAGGCAACCGCCCGTTTGGTATGTTGAACGCACGTTCAGGTTCCAAATTTTTAACTTGATTTTTAATGCTTTATGTGACGTAGATACTTTCATATGAGCTTCTGTGGCTAATTATTTTTAAGTAGATGTTCTGAACTTGCATGTTTACATCTTTCCATCTACTGATCCATATTAAATAATTGATTAATTTTTATACATGATTCATCTATGCATGTTATAGACGGGCGTCTGCACTACTAAACGTCCGTCCGTCCTGATTTTATTTCAGACGAGCGTCTGACCTGTTCGAACGCCCGTCTAGTCTGTCTGTTTTTAGTGAATAGATTTTATCTTGATACATGTTTCATTATTTGACATGGTTGTTCCTATGTGAGCCTCTGTGGCCTCTTTATATATGCGTAGATGTCCTGTTCTTTCACCGTTGTGGTTTTCTTTCCATCTATTGCAGTCCATGTTGAGTAATTCACCTAGCTAGACGTGATTGTAATAGGATTTATGCTGTTCCTTTTGTCGTCTATCTAGGGTGTTAGGGTTGTTTAATCATGATCATCGAATTTTGTTGCGCTTCTGTGGCGTTATTTAGTAGACGTTTATATTCTTGACCGTGCTTAGATTAGGGCGACATCTATGGAACTAGTTGGGCTAGCATTTTTCTTTATTTTCTTTTTGCATTTTTAGTATAGTTGCATATCATTTTGCATATCATGTAGTCGCATTGTATTTTATTTTTGTTTTTTTTAATTATTTTCTTTTCTTTTTAGTGCACCTAGCCCCGCTACTTTGTAGTGTCCTCTATCATTATTTCTGTATGCACATGTTGGGCTATATTTGTTTTGTAAAGCTTCTGTGGCTTTATATTTGACGCTTAGATGCCCTGTACTTTCCCTGTGTGGTGATTTTTCCATCTGAGCAATTATAACATGTGCTTACTTCTTGTCTTTCGTTATATTTTAGCGATATGTTATATTTTCCCCCGTGTTCCCCGAGATGTTGCCATGTTTTTTCAAGTGTGCATGATATTTTCGATAGCAATTGTGCACTTTTAAAAGATATCAGTTTTCCGGTGGATGGTCCACAGTCGACTGATTTCCTCAGGCATTTCTGGATCTGATGCTGGCCACTTCCGGAATTACCACTTTCGAATTACAATCAGCTAAGTTCTTTATCTTTTCCTTTTAATTCTGCACAACCTGAGGACATGTTATGGTTTAAGTGTGGGGGAGGGAATGACCTATATGTATCTATTAGTCATTTGCTTAATTCGTTTTGATTCTATGCAAAAAAGTGCTGAATTTTTCAAAATTTTTGTTTTGTCCCGATTGAGCAAATGCATATCTTTGTTCGGTTTTTTATAGTCATTTATGCTATATATCATATGTTTGATAAGTTAGTTGTTTCACCCGATATTTATTTTTCACGAGCCATAGTGAACGATGAGCTAATTTATAAAGTTATACCCCTTTTTGACAAGTGATTTCTGATTATCTTATAAGTCATGTGCTTAGTGCTACGTATGTATCTTGAGATTTATGATAGTTTGTATTTAGATCCGAAGTATGTTATACTGTGAATATCTAAGGTTTGAATGTGATAAGTAACATGTAACTTATTGTCAAATGAAAAAGTTGTTTTAAGTAAATGAAATAAGTTGGGTGTGTCGAAAGCTGGTCGATGATTTGAGTGCGATAGGGTATACCACGTATGTCCTATACCACTATGATGACCAAAAGCTCACGACTGTCAGAAAAAGCTGCCTTATGATTTGAGTAAGGTAGGGTATATCTCGAATATCCTATTCTGCTACGACAGGGCAAGAGCTCATTCTGATGTGCGTTTAAAAGTGGAAAAAATTAAATCAACTTATAAAGGAATTGTTATGAAATGGATATAAGACTAAGTTATCGTCTATCTTATCCCCAGTAGAAACTGATAGATATGCTGTAGGGATTATCCTCTGAGTATTTCAGAAAGGCCCTAGATATATTCGATCATTCTTTTCGGGATATTTACGTTTGTAGGGTACATCTTATAAGTGTCATTTATTGCTAGTCTACGAGGGGGTATTATCTAGTTTTGCTTTGAAATTTTCAAGTTTGGATTTAGTGGAAGTTTTCTATGGCTTTGCACACACATAGTGGTGAACTTCTGATTTATTGGATCTATGCTATATTGTCTGAGATGTCTATCTTTTTCCGAGCCTTGATTTTCGTTTTGTTTTGCTCGGGACGAGCAAAAGCTAAGTGTGGGGGAGTTGTTAAGGGTGAATTTATACGACTTATAATGATATATTTTATGATAATTTCCCTCATATTTGTATAATTTGCATAAGAAACGAGTGTTTAATGGAATAATTGAGCAAATGAGGTTTTTAACGAGTTATTCGCAAAATAGGTTAATTTTGGTGTTTTAATTATGATTTTATGATTATTTGGATGATATTACGTTTTGCGATGTTTTAATGTGTTATAGGTACATGTTTGATGCTCAAATAATGATCAAAAAGAGATAAGAGTCGAATTTCATTGATGATAGAAGAGATAATGATGACTTGGATTGAAGAAAAAGAGATAAGTATGGAAAAATCAAGATTAAGTCGATCCTGGACTGGCGTCCAGCAGATTGAACTGGCGTCCAGAGTGGACGATCGTCTGAAGAGTGAACGGAGAAAGTTGATTCGAGAGTTTGATGGACGGGCGTCCACGGCCGACTTAACCCTAGCCGCCTTAAAAATCTATAAATAGCAGCTGCGCCCCAACCCTATTTCATAATCAGATTTTCATACACAAAATACACACAGCAGCCGCACTCCTGAGGTTTTCAAGGCCGATCACCCGAGCCTTATGCTCGGGTGATCCGGGTTAGATTAGGATGCTTTTCTTTTCGTTTGTTGATTCATGGAGATCGTCCATTGTACCAAACTAAGTGAGTTTATCTTTTAATTTATTCAATCCTTTGTTTATTTTTATGATCTTTGATTCGTTTTGTATCTTTCTATGATTTATGATGCTATTGTGTGACTAGATCGAGAGATTGGTTGCTAATTGTTGTCTAACGTTGATGAGAGTCGTTGTTAGGCTAGATCACCATAGAAAGATAGGATCTTTAATCGTTAATTCATGACAAATTAATTGGTTAATTATCTAGGTTGCTAGATTCTAAAATACGAGAGTTAACTTGAATCTACACCTTCGTTTTGTATGAAATTGGTCTCAACATTCGAGAGAGGAGAGATCGATAAATGAATTCACTAAGAGATTAGGAATTCATAGCTTGAGAAATGGATTCACTAAGGAATTAGGAGTTTGTATCTCGTGTAAAGGTGAAACCACAATATCGAATTAAAATCATGAGATAAACTTGGATTGAAATCACTTGGTTTGTATATTGTTTGATTCCATGTATCTTTATTTTATGTTTTTCTTAGTTTTTATAGCTTAGATTTATTTTATCTGTTCTATGTGTTTATATGTTTGTTCTTTCATTTATTTGTTTTCTTGAGTAACAATTGAAAAAAATTAATAAAACTAGATTCAACAACCTAATTCCCTGTGGATCGACCCCTTACTTATTCTGCTTTACTAGCAATTACCCGGTATTCGGCCGGTTAGGAGTTAGTTTTGCATATAGGTTAGGTTTTATAAATTATTTTTGTTTAATGATGCAAAACCACCCAAACAACATCTATCAATGTCTTACTTGTCTCCAGGAAAGGTCTTTCTAAGATTAGTGGAACATCATGGTTAGCTTCCATATCTAGCACCACAAAGTCTATGGGGAATACGAACTTATCAACTTTCACCAAAACATCCTCCACCACTCCACAAGGTTGCTTCATAGACCTATCCGCTAATTGAAGGGTTGTAGATGTTTCATTCAACTCTTTCATGCCTAACTTATGAAAGATGGAGAGTGGCATAAGATTGACACTGGCTCCAAGATCACACAATGCTTTGTTTAGGCATACTCCTCCAATTGTGCAAGGTATGAGAAAGCTCCCAAGATCTTTACACTTAGGCGGCAGTTTGCATTGCAAAACTGCCGAGCATTCCTCATTAAGGCATATAGTCTCAATGTCTAATAACTTCCTTTTGGTACAGATTTCTTGTTTCAAGAATTTCGCATACTCTGGCATTCTGGCCAGAGCTTCTACCAAGGTATATTCACTTGCAACTTCTTAAACATTTCTAAGAACTTTTTATAATGAGCATCATCATTATTCGGCTTATATTTCCTAGGGGATAGGGTAAAGTAGCAGGATTAATAGTTACAGTTCATGAAGACTTACATGCTGACTGCTGCTGCTCCCTGCTTGTTTGCTGAATTTTGAGACTCTCGGTTTACCGGAGTGGTGTCCCCGTTTACCGGCCCCTCTTTTTCTCCAGATTCTACTGCGTTTTGTTGCGTTCTGCTGCTGACTACTTTTTGATTTTTTCTGGACAGTTGGTATAATTGGTCCAGGCGACCATTCCGCTTCTAGTCATAATTGCATTCACGTCCTCTGGATTTTTCTCCGTATTACTTGGCAATCTTCCCGGGGGATGGGCTGATACTTGTTCTGCGATCTGCCCTAATTGGTTTGATAGATTCTGCACTAAGGCTTCTTGATTGGTCAGTCTTGTATCACTCTTCTAACAATATGTGGTGAAGTTTGTATTCAGCTCAGTCATGGATTTAGTAAGTTGATTGACTGTGTCGGTCACAGTTGAGTTCATTTTATCCATGGCTGCTTCCCAACCACCTGACTTGTTAAATTGAGGCATGAATCCACCAGTTTGTCTTGGTCTCTCTCCACCGTTAGGATCACTTAGTCGAAAACCAAGGTGGTCATGAGAACCTGGGTGATATCCGCCCTTATACGGATTTCCTTGCCTCCCTATATAGTTCACATCTTCAGTGTTGGTTGCTTCGATATATTGTACTTTCTCAACCTTGGCAATGCGATCTTGCATGCCATCTATCTTCTCATTCATCGCCATCAGCTGGTATAAGATCTTCTGAGAAGTATCTTCTCCAAATACGCCTTCAGCTACTTTGGCGGTTTCAATTTGATGCGTTCCCCATTGACTGGTAAGTGCAATTTGCTCCAGTTTCTCTTCAGCTTCTTCAGGTGATAACAATGTGAAACATACGTTGCTTGATGCATCAACTCTCATTTGTTCATTTGTGCGTCCTAAAATCTTTCCCAAGTTTCTTCGAAAGTTTCAGTGGGTTTCTATTTGAAATTCATAATGTCTTGTCTCATCTGTAGTGACTTCCCTGGCGGGCAGTACTTGTTAATAAATTTCTGCAGTAGATCTGTCCAAGTTTGGATCGATCCTAGTGCTAGAGACAATAACCATATCTTCGCTTTGTCTTTCAGAGTGAATGGAAACAACTTCAGCTTGATGTTATCTTCGGGTACTCATACGGGTTTGACTGTGCTGACTATCTCCAAGAAGTTGGTGACGTGTACACTAGGATCTTCATTGGGTACTCCATGGAAGGTAGTGTAATTGGTCACCATCGGTATCACGTTTGGTTTTGGGTGAAATATCTCAGCCGCATTCTCTAGTTCAACAATTGCTGGGACAAACTGCCCAATCGTCGGCATTCCATAACTATGTAGAGTTCTTCTATCTGATTGTACTATAACTCCTGCTCCGTTTTGTCCATTTTGTCCGTTCTATGCCATGTTGATTTATGTATCCTCCAAAGGTGGAATCTTTTCTTCCCTTTCACTGTGATCTCCTTTGTGTGAAATCACATCGTCCGCCAGCCTAACAGATTTCTCTTGAGTTTCCATTCTCTTTTGTCTAGCAAATTTTTCAATCTCAGGTATGAATCTCTCGAGTTTGGCTGCTGAACTTCATGTAGTGTATTTCAAAACACAAAAAGAAAATAAAAAGTTAGTGACTTGCCTCGCCGGCTGTTACACACGCCTGGCAGACTCAAAAAATACAGACTCTGACCATGGACTTGACTCCGAACTGACAGAAATGATATGCCAAAATTGGGACCCTCAGTTTACCGCGGTATACCCTCGGTAAACCGGATAAATTTTTTCTTAGATTTCAACAGAAGTGACTCTATATGACTCCAGTATAAACAGACTATAAAACAGACTCAATTAAACAGACTCGAATATATACAAAAACTCAATTCAAATAAAAAGTATTCTTGACACGAGTCCCCGGCAAAGGCTCCAGAAAATCTTGATCGCGTGCAAAGCACTTACTAGTAAGGACGTCAAATTATCAAGATTGAGCTTTTCACGAATATGGTCTATGACCAACTATAATCTAGACAGTAGTAAGATTGGTCTCACACACTAACAATAATACGCTAGTTCACACAGAGTAAACAAGAGTTTATAATGTATTAGTTCAATTATGAGTAATTAGTTATTTCCCCCACACATGCAATTGTTCTCCCTATTGGTGAATTTTAATTCATTGTTCAGCTACGGGTACAACTCCTAACCCTATCTACTCCGACCATGGTAGTATACAATCTATATGCAAGCTACCTTTCTTAATTGGTCCGTATTCTCCCATACTTATAAAGAACTGGAGAAGTCGATATTGAGCGCTAACTCATACCGCAAACCAGCCTAGATAGCTGTCGACACTGATCAGCACATTCCTAGGGTCCATCAAGATAAGGTTCAAATTAACACTTCATTATTTGTATTTCATTCTAATTTACGATGACATGTAAATAGTTGAGCAGGCTACTAACATGTAAAATAAATCTATCAAGCAACGTAGCTGGCGCCGAATATCATGAACTAGTAATTTACTAGGAATTCAGATCTAGTGATAGAAACCGTCGTAGATCTGAAGAACACAATCACTGTTTCATAATTTCCTCACCATCGAATTAGATTTATAACACCTGAGGTAAAATAAACTAACTATTACATAATTACAATAAATAAACAATTAACACATACTAGTCGAATAGAACAACGGCATATCTATATCTTGGAAAAGACAGAAAATCATACCCTCGAAGATGAGCGTAGATCTCCCTCGGATCTCTCCCTAGGCGGCGACTCTGTCGTCCCTCCGACCAGAACTCATAAAATAATAAAATAAAGAACAAAGAACTTTTATTGCATAATAATTGTAGTAGTTGTGTGGTACCAATGTTACATTGAGTTCTGAGGCAAAGCCTCTTATTTATAGATACATAAACCGACTTAGAAACACCTAGTTCTACCTCTTGTCCAAGATAATGTGTTTCCAAAGATTCTGGAACCTCGGTAAGTCGGTGCCCACCCTCGGTAAACCGAGGGAAATTTTGTCTTTTTTCTCCTACCGACTTAGCTTGGAATGTTCTGGAATACCCTAGTCACAATCCATTCATTCAGTCCACTCCAGATTCGTCCATGATGCTTAGCCCAATAATTGGTATCCTGAAAAAAATCGAATAATGAACGAAATAATATCAGAATAGGGAAAATAAACTCTAAGTGCAGGTTTCCCGACTCATGAACCCGACATATGATATTCAACTCTAATGGTTCATGTTTATATGTCGAAACAACTATTTTAGCTCATAATGGATAGAATTTTGATGTTGTCCGATAGACTACTTTAACCATCATCAGAGGCCACGAGATCCATTTATGGACTCAAACAAGATTCTCTAGACAATGTACAAGAGGGATAGTGGGAGTTTGTTATGATTTTTGAGTAAGGTATTGGATATCTCTCTCGAGAATTATCGCCCCATGTCACAGTCAATTAATGTTTGGTAGTTCAAAGTCTTTACGAAAGCACTTGGATTAGCAGTTCTTATTTTTAGAAGTAAAAATCTATAGTGATGGATTTAACTGATGTTAGTTTATAGTTTACCTATATAGATGTGATGCTAAAAAAGTTTAGCAAAGATCGCGACAGGAGATACTACTAGCCGATGTTCTTAAAATCTATCTATGTTAGGACGTTAGTACTAAGGATAAGGTGAAAGATGATGCTTATGGAAGGTTTCCTTTACTACTGCGATAGGAACCATCATAAAAGTAATGCCAGATGTTCATAGTCCATGAAGAGTCATGAGCAAGAATGAAAGTAAATCTGGTGAAAGTCAAGAATATCCTTAAACAAGTTAAGGATGGTTTCCTAGTTCATCAAAACTTGGAATCAGATAAATATAGATATACAGACGTGTATTCTAAGTTTTATGAAGGCTAGTGGGAGCTACAGTCTGGGTTTGCGGTCACTTTGATTAAGTGATACAGTGAGCTGGAAATGTTCTTAGCTGGAGATCACTGTGGATTCTACAGATGTGCCAAAACACAGTATGCGCCTTGAAGGCGTAGTGGGGGCGGTACATGGATCTAGAAGATTCATTCATGTACCTTGTGTTGTTCTTCCACCTTCACTATATAGCTAATATAGTGGTGGATTCATTTCTTGAAGCAATGACCAAGGTCTCATTAGAGATTCATGTGTGTTGAGGCGGTTCCTTTAACTTGGTCATTTGGAGCAAGGTATGAAGATAGTCTGAGTCCCCATGGATAACGATCCATTCACGGCTAGGGCTGGTTGCGAGTATTGCATAAGATTCTTGTGTTTAAACTTAGGCTTGTGTGTGCGAGTGATTGGTTTTAGACCAAGTGGGAGATTGTTGAAATATTTTTCTAAACCCAATCGGGTGGGACCGGATCCGACCGGGTCAGATCATTTCAACTATTTCTTTATGATTATGCATATATATAAATGGCTTTTCTGTTATCATATATTTGTTCTTTTAAAGAACCAATTATAAATTGTTAAATGATAACGTACTTAGTATTAAACAGTGATAGAGAAACCATGATAGGCGATCATGGTTGATGAGATCTCTAATCACTTTAATAAGTTTGATACTGAAATGTGTCTAGGCTGATGCACTATTAAACAGGGCATTGCTAGTACGAACATATTAGCAAGTATTAGATGTCTTTTGTCTTTAAGGGCAGGGGTAGATCTCGTCTATCGAAGCGTAGAGACACTTCGACTGTACGTGTACGTGTCTCAGAGAATGCGTATGTTAGACTGACCCACTTACACTGTTAAGTGTCACACTATGTGACGGTTGTGTAATTATCCTTAGGACCGGAGTCTACATGGCATCACGGTGTGGATTGTCATGCTTTGACACTATTGAGGTTTCCCTTATCCATAGGGCGATCATGTAGTAGTGATTGGGTATGATACTGAAGCATGCAGAGTATACATGTTTGGTCGTCCGGGAATCGCGTACCCTATCAGTAGGAGTGAATATCCGAAAGGGCCTTCCCATAAGGAATGTCTAGTTTTCATGAATATTTGCAAAGTGGAAGTAAATGAGTTACTTCGAGAGTGCATGATATCTAGATTATGGGATAAGATCAAGATACGATCGTATGGATATTACTACACTGATAGGATTCTATTTACATGCTAACCGAGCACATGAAAGACAGAAGTCATTGCATATTGACTCTTCTGATGATTGGGGGTCATGGACGTGTGGCTAGACGCTATCCGTGATCGTTATATGTGAAGGGAATTTTTGTAATTGCGCCTTATGTCTACAGCCAACTTATTCGGAAGTCTATCGGGTCACACATATATGAACATCAAGTCGGATTAAAATGTGGTTATAGTTGATAACCAAATAAGGACAGATTAATCTCATAATATAAAGGTTATAGTGATAAATTAATATGGTGGTATTTATTTATTTTGAATAAATATAATACAAGATATTAATTATGTTGATTAATTAAATATGTATATAGATATATACATTTTGAAATATATATGTATATATGATATACATGTACATTGCAAATTAATTAATCATAGCATTATATTAATTAAATAATATTCCGGATGCCAATTATGGCATGTAAGGGGGCACAGATTTGAAGTGTATTAGATACACTTGGATTGTACAATTTAATAAACAAGATTACCATAATATTAATATTGAATATTAATTGATTTTGGGAAAATAGATTTATGGTAATAAGATAAAGATATTCAATATAAGATATTGAGAATATCATAAATTATTTGATATGAGATATTAAAATAAAAGAGTTAAATCAATCAAAGGGATTTTCCTTATATTATTAGAAAAGGGTTTTCTCTCTCATCAATTTACTAGAAGCTAATCCTAATCAGATTAGGAGCTAGATGGGGTGCATGTCTCTCCTATTTAAGGGAGGCTTGGCTAGCTGTTTTGTACATCATAATTCCAAGAGCAAATTATTCTTGTGAAAAATAAGAGAGCTTCTTAGAGAGAGATTATACAGAGAGAAAAGGTCGACCTAGCAGTCGAGTTTTTCTAGTAGCAATCATTGGTGGGATTCCGGCGAGGTGCTTGTGTGGATTACTGGTAGAGGCCGGACACATGGACGGCTCGCGCACATCTACTCCTACCGGGCGGTCAAAGCGTCGATCTTTTAGATCAACCAAGGTAGTATTACCCTCCCCTCTCTTATACGTTTATTATTTAAACGGAGTCGATCCTGGATTGAGAAATCAATTTTTGAAATTCCGCTGCGCTACTCGTTTGATTTCCTAACACTTTCCTGTCTAACATGCATCAAAAACTCTATCCTTCTTGTAAGTAACTTCAGGTAACCAATGACCAGCTTCTTTTTCACCAGCAAATTTATGTCATCAAAATACATATGGTTGACTTTTTTAGGCCACAATCAGCTGAGTTCTCATTTGGTATGCACAATTAAATAGGTATCAGCTACAACAGTTTACCAGTCCACAATGTACATATTCTCTTGTCTTATTCTAGTTAAAACCACTTGATGTGCCATTTCACTTAACACAATGCAGTAGTCCTTGTCAAATGTAACTATGTATTGCATATCATAGAATTGTCTTGTGCTGAGTAGATTGTATTGCAATCCTTCAACATAAGCAACTTTCTTGATCTTAAGTCCATTTTTCACCAAAGTTCCATAACCTCTTGTATATCCAGGTTTCTGTATGCCTGCAAAGTTGAATTTTGGTCCATCCTTGGTAATGAAATCCATCAAACAGTGTTTGCTCTTGGTTTTTATGTCTAGAACACCCACTGTTAAAAAGTACCAGACACTCTACAAAACAAATTAATGTATTTTAGGTACCCAAATCTATTTGGGTCCATGGTGGTCAGTGGTAGGTACAACTCTTGGACCATATCCATGAGGTCTCTTTTGAAATGAAATATACTTGTTTTCATATATGTAAGCCACAGTTCCATAACTCTATCAGACTCTGATTTGTTCATATATGTTTTTTGGCCATTTGGTACATACTTCTGTGCATTGTGAAATCTGTTGTTAGATGCAGTTGGGTAAGCATAGGTCGTTGATGTTCGGAACAACACTATATTGTGGTCTCTGCTGAGTCCTCTGCTGAGGTCTATCCTTAGCATTATGGTTAAACCTTGAAGTTCTATCAGCAGGTGCAGGAATATCCTAATCCTCATCAGCAGGGAACAGTCTGCCTTTCCCCTTGAGATAGTTATCCCCTGAATGATTAACATTCTTAGGTTTCACATTATTTTTCTTGGGATATTTCTGGTTCTTGGCTGATCTAGGATTAGCCTTTTATGGTCCAACAGATCTTGCAGCAGATCTGTGATCAGTAGGTCTAGAAGGTGCAACAAACCTGGCATTAGGTCTAGCATTCTTGTTAGGTGCTGCTGACCTTTAAGAACTTTGATTTTGCTTCCTTGAAGCATTCTCAGTAGGTCTAACTGTCTCAGCAGCCCTACTAGTTCCATCCTTAAAAGGTTGTTGAGTGAAAAAATCCAAGGCATGTTCTATCACCATAGGGCTATCCAGATTTGAATATTGTTGTAGAACTTTACTGAGCAATAGATTCAACTGCTACTGCTAATGCAGTAGGCCTCCACTACAACCTGACTGAATCAGTTTCCTTGCCCTTGAGAATTCTTAATTCAGCATGGAATCTTTGAATTTTTTCTAGGAGTGTTTCTGTTTCTTCCTTCATAATCTCATAACCACATTGTATAATCCTCATTTGATTGAGGCGGACATCTAGAGGATCTTCCATATCAGAATTTCTAGGATTGAAACCAGAAGTTGAAGAACTTGTACTATTAGCACAAACTTGTTTATAAACAATGTTTGTTACCTTTGTTGAATCCTCCATGTGTGCCATAAATCCATAATCAGATTCATCACCAACCAATAATGCTCTTCTGGTGGGTCTTCTTTTCTGAGGTCTCTTGTTCAGCAGTTCTAGAAAGTCAGTCTTGAAGTATCCAGGTTTCTTGCTGTTAAAGCCTAGATACTCATGTTCTTTCTTTGGTTCTTCCATTTTTTAAGGTGTCTTTTTGACAAACTTCTTGGAATATGATTGACCTGTCTTCATCATCCTGATTCTTTTAGTCATCAGAACCATTTGCTCTTCCATCTCATCTAGTTCAGCCGCATGGGGATTTGATGATTCTTTCTTGTGTGCAGCAGCCAATGCTGAGGTTTTTAGAACCTCTTTTATTGAACTTTCAGCAAGGTCTTCACTGAATTCATATGCCTTCCCAGTTTAAAAGAGTTTGAAGGTATCTTCATTCTTCAAATCTCTAGATTCGTCCATAACAGTCACCTTCATCTTCCAAGTGAATGGTAATGCCCTTCAGACTTTATGTTGATTTCCTTCTTGTTGTAGGACATGTTCAGCAGGGCCAACTCATTCAGAATAGCATTGAATCTTGACTCTAACTGTTCAATTGTCTCACCAAGCTTCATCTTAAATTCTTGAAATTTTTGTTTTGACACAGCGACTTTGTTTTCTTTGATAGAGGCTGGTCCCACTCATATAACTTTTAGCTTGTCCCAAATTTCCATGGTAGGGGTACAATCTTTGACATTTAAGTATATATTAATGTCTAGTGTCCTGTAAATTACAACTACATCAATGTTGTTCAGATTGGCACGTTTTCTATCTTTAAGAGTCCACTGATATTTTGGCTTTGGAATCAAAACTTGTCATTGACCCTCAATGGTCTGCATGTGTTTGATCTGGATGGGTGCTTCATTCAGAACATTCAACATCTCATTGTGAGTAGCTGCTAGATATGCCTGATAAAGTCTCTTATACTCATCAAATTTGTCCATGGTGCACATCAACAATCTGTTCACACACTGATTGTTATCCATGATGCCAACTTTGAAAAACATAAACTTAGAAAAGGTTTTCAAAGTTTTCAATAAGAGCAACAAGCGAGAATCTCTTCTGAATAGAAGAACTTCTCTAATACAAATTGTTGGTCCCTTGAAAGGCTTTGTAAAATTTTAGAGGGGATGAATAAACTTGTAACTTAAAACTTTTTCAGAGTTTTGACAGATCATCTAATCTCTAGTCTGCTGACTATGAGGTCCACTGAGTCTGGTGCAACGAAATATTACTTACATGTTACTCAAAACATAATGAAGTTAAGTGTTGGGCACTCGGTTGTGCAGTGTGTGTTAAGTAATGTAGATTGTTTGTTGATGTGATTCAATAGATATAAATAAATGCAGTAAATAAAGTAGGCAAAATTTATAGTGGTTCCATATGGTGTAACCCTATCAACCCACTCTTCTCTTGTGATGTTGGAGGATATTCACTAGAGTCATTGGAGTTGCAGTTACAAAATCCATAAACTGATTGTCCTTGACCAATAACTATGGCTTCACAATCTGAATACTAAGAGTCTAAGAACCAGGTAGAATTGTGATGACGGTCAAATTATACCCGTAAAAGTCATCAACGTTATCCTTAAATCGAGCTTAATAATATATATTTTATATTAAATCACTTGTTTATAATGATTATTTAATGTTATGTGATTTGTAGAATATAATTTGGTATTTATCTATTTTTATTATTTAAATATGATTTACTGTGTGATAAATATTGAGTTTATAGATTACGGTGAATCGGAGGATATCTACCGACAAAAGGAAGTAAATCTCAAGATAAATCGGAGCGGAATCGGATTGCATTAAAGAAATATACCGAAGCAGCATGAAAAGTGGAGTAAGGAAGAAGAAAAGCCACCGAGCCAATCAAAGGCAAGCAGGCTCGTTGGCAGCGAGCCATCAGTTCGCTAGGAGCAAGTTGACCAAAACTCGAGGATCGGCTGGGAGTTATCTCTATGCGTTTTAGGGTTTTCAAATATATCTTTAAGTCGGTCTAAGTCTCTATATAAAGAGGCAGTCATGAATTCATTAAGACGACTCTAGAAACACAATATTACAATACTTTTAGTTTATCAATATAGTTCTTCTTATTTTATATTATGTTTCTTCATCACGGAGGCAATGGATTCATCGATTAGAGATTGCATTAAGGATCGGAGGACCCTCCGTCTACGAGGGTAATGTCTATCCAAATATGTCGTTTTTATTCGTAGATCCATTTTATTTTGTTATGGAGTAGTCGTTTGTGTATTGATTTCGTGATGTAGTTAATTAACAAACCCATATTCATGTAGATCTAAGCCGTACGAAGGCGTTTTACGAGAAAATTCTAGAGTCAGCGGTCTAGATCTACCACGGTCTATATGGTTAGATCTAGCCATCAAGATTCTAGTAATTTTTTGTGAACGACTTCGGCTACGTCGTGCTTTCTGTTTTCATATAAACATGTAATAGATCTGGCCAATTTGTTACATCGTTCTCGTAAATTAATATGATATATTGTGAAAGTTGTCATGTTACTAGAACATTAGTTAGCCGATCGTTTAGGAGGTGTGCCAACCCGTCCACGGTGGTTGCCTAGACGAGGTGACGATTTTAGATCGGCATCCCTAGTTTGGTATAGCGTGCTTGTTATATGATGTTCTATCCTGTCCAAGGAAGGATTCGTAATTAAGCATAAGGATCTTCTATCCGTTCAAGAATTAGATCCAGTTTAGGGGATGGCTCCCGTAGCCTGAATATAATCAACCTTAATGTCTTTTCTGTCTTGGCTTAGATATACATATATGGGGGAGTAATTACTACTAGCGTAATCAATACCGTTTGTTAGAGTCTTTTCAACCCATAAAAATAAGTGTTTAGTGTCTTGTGTCGTATTGTTAGTCTTTGTGTTTTCTATCGTGTCAACCTTCATCTCTACGTTATAGTTGGTCGTAGACCGCCCTTTAATCTATTTTTAGTTTAATAACATTGTACTTGTTTAAGCCGAGACTCTGTGGGATCGACCTCGACTCTATCTAACTATAGTATGATTGAACCTAGTTCTCTTGCTAGTTGGTTATTTAGGTATCGAGTATTTTATTACTTGACCCGACATCAAGTTTTTGGTGCCGTTGCCGGGGACTCGTGTGATTAAATTAAGTATAGCTTATTTTATTAAAAGTAGATTCGTAAATATTGTGAATAGTGTATGTTTAATTAGTTTTATAACATAGAATTAACCTGTAAGAGCCGTAAAACAAATCTGGGCAGATTCCTAGAATCAAGCAGGCTCACTGGCAGCGAGCAGTCAGTTCCCTGGGAGCCAGCCAGTTTTTCTGGGCAGTTTCTGTTCTGTTTTGTTTTACACAGTTTCTGCTTTGTGTTTTTGTTTTTTTCGTATTTTTAGAGTATGTTTTAGTTTAGTTTTTATTTATTGAGTCTAGTTAAAGGATTAGCCATTAAAGTTTCAAATTGTTTATTATTTTTGTTATTTTTATTTTTGTCTATTTTAGAGTCTCGCAAAAGGCAGTAGCCTTGGCGTATTTTAACTGTTTATTGTTGTTTTTGTCTAGCAAAAAAAAACAAACAAGCTACCCGGATTTCTAAGGATCCAAACGAAGAGCAAGGCGTGGAAAAATCTGAAGGAGCACATTAATCTGACACAGACATGGCAGGATTACTGAATGAAGCCAACCAGGTAAATGGAAATAATTTTAATAATGCAAATTTTGTTAGCCAAGCTGTGGCTGCATGGGAAAGTCGTACTTTGCAAAGCTATGCAATGCCTACCATTGAACAATTCATCCCTGCTATCGTAGTGCCTGAAAATGATGCTGAAGTTTATCACCCGAAACCTAATGTCATTCAAATGGTGGCAAACTATTCCACTTATCATGGTATCCTGAATGAAGAACCTGGCATTCACGTGATGAATTTCTTAGAGATCGTTAGTACCGTGATGCCCGAACTGGTTCCTGAGGATAACATTAAGCTGAAACTTTTCCCTTTCACTTTGAAAGATAAAGCTAAGCAATGGTGTTTCTCTTTAGAGGCTAGATCAATCACGACCTGGGAGGAATTGCTACTAAAGTTCATGAATAAGTACTTCCCTATAGGAAAGACCTTTAAGTTACGCCAACATATCTTGGGGTTCAAGCAGCAACTTGGGGAGAATTTTGATCAAGCTTGGGAACGTTTTAAGGAGTCCATGAGGAGGTGCCCTCATCATGATATCCCTCTACGGATTTTAATGCAAACCTTTTACCATGGATTGAGAGATACGGAGAAGATAAGAGTAGATGCCTCCAACAATGGAGCGTTTGTTCTTTTATCTCCTAAGGAGGCACAAGGAAAGATGGAGCAAATAGCAATGAATAGGCAATGGGGAGGTGGTGAAATAGCAACTGTGAAGATGTCCGATAATTTATTTGAGGAGGATGTATCGCATAAGATCCTGCATACTCTATTGCTCATAAATGATAAGGTGGATGGTATGCATGAGAGGATTCAACGAGTAGAGACTGGAAAAGGGACGGAAACGACTAGGCCATTAGAGAATGTGGGTACTAAAGAAGCCAATTACATTGGGAGACAGGGTAATCACTATGACGGTTACAAACAAAATCATGACCAACCTGAATTCCGATGGAGTGATCCGAATGAAGAGGTAAAACCACACAACACTTATGTACAACAGCAAGCTCAAACTTACGGTTGGGAAGTTGCACTTGAAAAGATGTGTAGCAAAATGTCCGACACTGTGACTCAATTAGCAGAATCCATTACTGACTTGGCTACAAACTTTCACCAATACTGTCAAAATAATGATGCCAAAGTCACCAACCAATAAGCCTTAGTCCAGAATCTCTCTCATCAAATAGGACAATTAGCTGAACAACTGTCAACTAGACCTCCTGGGGGATTCCCCAGCAACACTGATAGGAACCCTAGGGATGTGAATGCGATAATGACTAGAATTGGAAAGGAGCTTACCCTGCCAATCCCAAAGAACAAGGAAAATCTAGAAGATGCTAGGGATGATGAGAAAGATCCTGAGGAGGCATTTACACCCTTTGGAACTGAAGAAACATGCTTAGAAAAGCCCCCCGACGAGCAACTATCCTCCAATTTAGGGAATAGTGATTGCGCCGCAGTATCTTCGCAAGGTGAGGTTGTTAAAGATGACCAGAAACAACCATGGTTTAAAGATTATGTGAATTATTTATCCAGGAGATATTTGCCACCAGGACTGAACCAGCAGCAAAAGAAGAAGTTCTTTGCGGACCTCAAACACTATTACTGGGATGAACCCTATCTTTTTAAGCGTTGCTCAGACAATATCATTAGAAGATGTGTTCCTGAGAGTGAATTCCTCGATATACTTAAACATTGCCATACTTATAAAGTAAGAGGACACTATGGAGGGGGCAAGACTGCTGCTAAAGTTCTCCAATGTGGTTTTTACTGGCCCAATCTTTACAAAACTGCGCACGAATATGCTAGATCCTGTCATTCATGCCAAATGACGGGCAATATCTTGAGGAGACATGAAATGCCACTGAGGAGTATCCTAGAACCAAAACTCTTTGATGTATAGGGAATTGATTTTATGGGACCTTTCACTTCGTCTGTTTCAAACCGCTATTTTTTGGTGGCGGTCGACTATGTGTCTAAATGGGTTGAGGCTATTGCTTCACCTACCAATGATGCAAAGGTTGTACTACGGTTTTTAAAGAAAAATATCTTCACGCGGTTTGGAATCCCTCGTGTCATCATTAATGATAATGGGAGCCATTTCTGTAATAAGCCGTTTGAGAAGTTAATGGACAAGTACGGGGTGAGCCATAAGTTAGCTACCGCTTATCATCCTCAAACAAGTGGTCAAGTTGAGGTCACGAACCGAGAGATTAAGCGCATCCTAGAAAAAACTGTGAACCCAACAAGGAAAGATTGGTCGTTGAAGTTAGATGACGCTTGTCACGGATTTTACTAACAAGTAATAAATTTAAAATCCGATATACCTCAAGTGCAAGGATCGTAGTAAAGAGGTTAATACCGGGTCGATCTTACGGGGAATCGGAGGTTGCTAATCCTAGTTTTTATTTAACTAACTAACCTATGTCACGATTACTAAACTAAACAGATACGAAAATAGTAAATAATTCACAAGAAAGATAACAATAACGTAAACTGGACAGAAGATCAAGGATCTAAAGCCAGGAAAGATAGTTTCGAACCAATTTAAACTAAACTAAACCTAATATGCAATAAAAGACTAACTAAGCTAAACACTTCAAATTCAAGGGGTTTTTAATCAATAAAGTTACGAACGAACAAGCAATTGATCCACCTATCCTACAACATTCAATTCCAATTCAGGTTATCTCGTGATCTTTAACCAAGTTGTGATTCACCTAACCAAGGCATGAACTCCTAATTTCTTAGAAAAGTTCATTTCTTAATCTTCTATCTCTCGATTTTAAAGATTATTACTTTCAAAGCGAAGGTGTAAGATTTCTCAATCTAGTTATCTAGAGATTCAACCTAATCAACTCTCGTTATTTTATAGGTTAAAACTCTAATCTTTATTATATTCTAGGGTTCAATTATGATTTTCATCCAAATCGAACAAGCAATCAATCATGCAATAATCTTTCGACATAATTGCAATAAACAATGATAAACAATAATAAAGATACAACTTTGGATAAAATACTCACAAGATAATCCTGAAACGAAATCAAAGTGTTGGTAGAACGGCTTCACAACGCTTGTTCTAGAGGGATTTAGCCTCTAGACATGATATGGAACCAAGAAATTGCTTGATTCGAGAACATGGAATAAAAAGATGATAAAATTGTATGTAAAATAAGAAAAAACGCAGCTGAGCCGCCCCTAGGGTTTAGGGTTCGAATATGTGATATATTGTGTGAGAAATCCGCTGGTATTTATAGAGATTGAAGTCGGCGCTTGGACGCCCGTCCAGGGTGCCTTGGACTTCCTTCAAACGCCCGTTTACTCAGCGTCCAAACTCTCTGAACCAAAAATCTCATCCTGGACGCCAGTCCAATATTCTGGACGCCAGTCCAGACTGGACGGGACTTGGACGCCAGTTCAGCTAGATCCAAATTCGAAATCTTCAACTCTATCTCTTTTCTTCTAGCCAATTCCATCCTTATCTCTTTCTAATCAATTAAATCCGGCTCTTATCTCTTTTTGATCATCATTTAAGCATCAAACACATACCTACTACACATCAAAACATCGCAAAACGTAATATCGTCCAAATAATCATAAAATCACAATTAAAACACCAAAATTAACCTATTTTGCGAATAACTCATTTAAAACCTCATTTACTCAATATTTCCATTAAACACTCGTTTCTTATGCACTTTATACAAATATGAGGGAAATTATCATAAAATATATCAATATAAATCGTATAAATTCACCCTTAACAACGCTTTATGGGCTTATCGGACTGCGTATAAGACTTCCATAGGTATGTCCCCGTACCAGATTGTTTTTGGGAAATCGTGTCATCTACCGGTTGAACTTGAGCACCGTGCCTTATGGGCTACTCGTATGTTGATGAAAGTTTAGCCAGAGAGATTGTTGGAATTAACTCGCCTAGAAGAGTTTCGCATTGAAGCTTACGAGAATGCTCGGATCTATAAAGAGCGAACTAAGAGATTTCATGATAAAAAGATCTTTGACCGCACATTTAAGGTGGGTGATTTGGTTCTTGTTTACAATTCACGCTTGAAAATCTTCCCGGGCAAGTTAAAATCAAGATGGTTTGGTCCTTATAAAGTGAGTAAAGTATTTCCTTCCGGAGCTGCAGAGGTAAGTCACCTAGATGATCGAAAATCTTTTATGGTCAATGGTCACCGATTAAAGCATTACCTCGGGAATCATTTTGATAGAGAGGAAGAAGTACTTACTCTAGGAAATCCTAGTTACAACTAGACCATCATGTGAGTACAGTCGAGCTAACGACTATAACCCTAGAACTATTTCTTAAAACTATATTTTTGATTTGTTTTTGTTTTTGCTTTTATTAAAGTAGCATGAGACTGTTAAGGTTTTTTTCATCTCGCCATGTTCCGAGTCTGAGTTCGGAATAAACGAGGTTTTTTCCTTGATAGCCGCCATGTGAGTTTTGTAGTTTTAACTCTTTGGTTTTCCTTGTCATTGGTTGTATGAAATAAAGCTGCTTAATTTGTTTTTGGATATTCTATATCTAATTACTGGCACGTTATTTTATAACTTCTATTGACATGTTATTAACAGTTTCATGGAGTTTCTGTTTGGTTTGCTTAAACAGGTTTTCATTTGCTTCTCCACGACGTGCTTTGATTACTTCGATGTTCTGCACCTACTTGAGATCGATTTCCAGAGTTAATTCTTTTTATTAAATTCTCATTTTTCTTTGTCATTGGGGACAATGCCATGTTTAAGTGGGGGGTAGGAGACTTAGCTATGATGTGTTATAATTGAACAATTGAATGAAACAGTGAAAATGAAAAAATTGAACAAATGCCAAATTAAGTATCTCGTACCCTTAGAATTGTGAGTTCTTAAACATGGAATTGATAGGAAAGGAACCAAGTTGCATGAGTACGTGATAATTTTATACTTATGTGAATGTAAATTTAAGGATATTCATGCCGACTGTTGCAAGTAGTTGTTTATTGTTCGATTACTCAATTTGAATCGATGAATACCGCACGAATTATAATAACTGGAAGAATTATGTGTACGTTGCGTAGATGATTGGTTATGTAAACTTTGTGTCGATATTTATCTGCTGATGTATTCTTATCTTCTAGCCATCAAAGCGGAGTAATAAGCTTGAGAATTATCTGTGTTTCAACAATAAACACTGGGCTTGTAGTAACATTACCAAAGTAGCCTCGCGCTTGTGGTAATATTCAATGCTATTGACTAATCCGTGAGAGGGGGATTCTTGCAATGCATACTTTACTTTTAAAGCAACTTTCTTACTTGAGAGGTGTTAATACTTGAAATTATGAAAATGCGAAGAAATTCAACTTTTTAAGAGGCTTTGAGTATTTCTCGGTCTCCGATTCCAAAAACCTTCTGGATAACACTCTTGCTTATTGCACCATGTCTTTACCCATTGCGAGGCTTAAGAAGTGGGAATGCTGATGTTGGTAGGTTAGGACTGCGAAGTTAGCATAAACTTTAATCTTGCCACGAATATATAAAACTGAATGCACATGCACACATCACTTCGATTTATAGCGAGTTGTGAATAATGGATACCTTATGAGCATGACTGGTATGAGTTGACTCGAGTTTCTTGCATAAGTATGATTTGACCATGGAAAATGTTGTCTTGGGGAATGACTTATCGATGCTTTGTTCAGGACGATCAATGTCTAAGTGGGGGGTAGTTGATGACGGTCAAATTATACCCGTAAAAGTCATCAACGTTATCCTTAAATCGAGCTTAATAATATATATTTTATATTAAATCACTTGTTTATAATGATTATTTAATGTTATGTGATTTATAGAATATAATTTGCTATTTATCTATTTTTATTATTTAAATATGATTTACTGTGTGATAAATATTGACTTTACAGATTACGGTGAATTGGAGGATATCTACCGACAAAGGAAGTAAATCTCAAGATAAATCGGAGCGGAATTGGATTGCATTAAAGATAAATACCGAAGCAGCACGAAAAGTGGAGTAAGGAAGAAGAAAAGCCAGCGAGCCAATCAGAGGCAAGCAGGCTCGCTGGAAGCGAGCCATCAGTTCGCTGGGAGCAAGTTTTCCAAAACTCGAGGATCGGCTGGGAGTTATCTCTACGCATTTTAGGGTTTTCAAATATATCTTTAAGTCGGTCTAAGTCTCTATATAAAGGAGCAGCCACGAATTTCATTAAGACGACTCTAGAAACACAATATTACAATACTTTTAGTTTATCAATATAGTTCTTCTTATTTTATATTATGTTTCATCATCACGGAGGCGATGGATTCATCGATTAGAGATTGCATTGAAGGATCGGAGGACCCTCCGTCTACGAGGGTAATGTCTATCCAAATATGTTGTTTTTATTCGTAGATCTATTTTATTTCGTTATGGAGTAGTCGTTTGTGTATTGATTTCATGATGTAGTTAATTAACAAACCCATATTCATGTAGATCTAAGCCGTACGAAGGCGTTTTACGAGAAAATTCTAGAGTCACCGGTCTAGATCTACCACGGTCTATATGGTTAGATCTAGCCATCAAGATTCTAGTAATTTTTTGTGAACGACTTCGGCTACGTCGTGCTTTCTGTTTTTCACATAAACATGTAATAGATCTGGCCAATTTGTTACATCGTTCTCGTAAATTAATATGATATATTGTGAAAGTTGTCATGTTACTAGGACATTTGTTAGCCGATCGTTTAGGAGGTGTGCCAACCCGTCCATGGTGGTTGCCTAGACGAGGTGACGATTTTAGATCGGCATCCCTAGTTTGGTATAGCATGCTTGTTATATGATGTTCTATCCTGTCCAAGGAAGGATTCGTAATTAAGCACAGGATCTTCTATCCGTTCAAGAATTAGATCCAGTTTAGGGGATGGCTCCCATAGCCAGAATATAATCAACCTTAATGTCTTTTCTGTCTTGGCTTAGATATACATATATGGGGGAGTATTTACTACTAGCGTAATCAATACCGTTTGTTAGAGTCTTTTTAACCCATAAAAATAAGTGTTTAGTGTCTTGTGTCGTATTGTTAGTCTTTGTGTTTTCTATCATGTCAACCTTCATCTCTACGTTATAGTTGGTCGTAGACCGCCCTTTAATCTATTTTTATTTTAAAAACGTTGTACTTGTTTAAGCCGAGTCTCTGTGGGATCGACCTCGACTCTATCTAACTATACTACGATTTAACCTAGTTCTCTTGCTAGTTGGTTATTTAGGTATCGAGTATTTTATTACTTGACCCGACATCAAATTGCTGGTCCCAAGTACTTAATATCTTTGACAGACACGCAATCAAAGGGAAGAACACTTCTGATAGTCTAAATTGCAGGGATTCAAGAAGTCAACTTAGCTATGCCTTATGCACAAGGCAATAACTTTGGATTATCAAACCAAATTGCTTATTGAAGCAGTTATGATCTTCTTGAAATCAGGAATTTGGACAACAAAATGTTCAAACATGCAAAGGAAACAAACTACAGACTAAATCTGCGTATATGATTAACACAAGATCAAGAGTCAACTGAAAATCAAACCAGAGTGCCAAATCCTCACTTAGGCAACTACCAGATTCAATCTTTTAGTACTAATGATCTTAGAACAGAGGTGCCACAAATTAATCTTATAGAACAGCAAGCAACAATCAAAAACAATTTACTAAAGCAGTAAAGCAAGTATCTGATTGAGTACCTTCAAAGGAAGAACAAGCTATACACACTCCAACTGAGAATCCAACCAAGTTCTTAACACTTCAAGCAAGTGTAAGAACTAAACCACATACTTCTAAGCCTTTCAAAAACGTAGAACATAAAAAAGTGTTGGTATAAAAAATGTGGGATTGCTTATGTTCAATTGATGCAATCCTTGTCCACTGTAACTAACTATTTATACAATTTGGGGGCTAATAACCCTAAACCCTTTAGGTGTGAAACCAAAATTTACATTCTGAAGCCAAGGCACATATGATATATCCGGAAAAGTCAAGTTAGGAAGGTTTGGAGTGTATTAACATGTAATTTATGTCTAGGTGCTGGCCAATCATTTACAGGAAATAGACATGTGATTTACTCTAAGATACAAACTTTTCCTCTCATATCACTAAAATAACCGTCTTTTTGGTTTTCACATAGTCACTTGGACCGGATTCAACCATCAGTTCGACCAAGACAACTACAGGTAGCAAGCACAGACAAATTTGGTTGAATTTAACAGTTGATTTGAAAGACCCAATGACTGGTTAGGCCATGGTTATGATGGAACCATGTCTAACCACTAACTCTAGGCATCATAGGGTATAAATCCTCATTATAAGACTCGAACCAAAGAATCATCGGGTTGGCAAACTCTAGGTTAGACCAGAATAACCAACAGAGAATGGTTCAAGCCATTTTACCTGAGCGAACCAGGTTGAGATTCACCGGTTTGAGGAAATAGACCATGAGTGGGGGGGACCACCAGCAGTCTGAGCGGCATTCCTTCAATCTTCGATGAATCTGGACAAAATCAGCACAAAGATTCAGTATATAACAGCCAAGAACCAGACTTATGGTTTTCAACGTGTTCCTTGGGCCCGATCTGCAAATCAACACAAAGGGACAAGATCAGGGTAGAGATAATGATCGTATCAAAATAATAATGGAAAATATGAGCAATAAATAAAAATATTTCACCTTGCCAAGAATAAGGATGCAAAATCCCTTCAAATCAGATATTGATGCTTCAAATCAGTGCCTTCGTGTGTGAACACACGTTGCCTATTTAAATCGACATTAAGAGCACCAGCTTTAATTTATACCTTCGAACCTTCCAAAAGAGATTCCAAAACATGGTTGTTCGAAAATGGACCAAGGCAATCATTTGTTCTTATCACATACGAATTCAACCTGAGGAGCGAAGGAGAACATAGGGCAACATAGAATCTGCAAGTGTAATTGCAGATAATCGGGTAGGGGTAAAGGTAGTTATTGCAAGGAGATTTCGATGAACCGTTTCGGATTCTGAGAATAAAGGAAGGGAGGAGATAGCCGATCTTTTATAAATGAAAGTGGATGATTAGAGTATATGGGTGTTTAGCGTTATGGAAAAGAAAAATGGGCCGGCTAAACGGGCTGCTGGTTAATGGGTCAGGCCAAACATAAGCGGGCCAAGGGCTTATATGTAGCAAGGGACGGCCAAAAAATTGATATAAGTGGAATATTAATTAACTTAATTACTTAATTAATTAAAATATACATAAAGTTAATTTTATAGTATATTTCAATTTTCAAATAATTGAATTTGATTAATTTACTCATTTCCTACAAAACAGAAACACAACAATGGTGACATATGATGTAAGCATTGATTGCTTCATGGCCATTAGTGCAGGGATAAAATAGTTAAATTACACATAAGGGTATTTTTGGAAAATTAATCAAACTTAAATGAACGTGGGGCTCATTTTCCAACAATCTCAAGTACTAATTAGTCGACCAGACCATACAGCTCGCTCCTTAGCAAACACGTGGTCCCTAAACCCCAAAGAAAGTTATACGACACTTATAGGCATGATCTCATGATTGATCCCTATTAACCCCGAATCAATGGTTGATCACATCCCACAATTTTGGCCTAATTGAGCCATGACGACCCAACGATTGACATCGAACTGGTCCTCAATCACATGTCCTACAATAAGGGATTTGTGCAATAACTATCCCACAATGGAGCCCTATAAATGGATCATCATCCTCAAATACGTTATTTGGCATAATTTCATACAATAGTGGGTACGTAAGTAGCCTCAACGATGTAGTCATAATCTACCACCAAACTCTCATGTTTCTATAGTTTGATTTCTCCTAAATAGTCCAATTACTTGATTAAATTATCCTATGATATCCGGATCAATTTTCCTTCCACTTGGATCTGGGTATAGGGGATGAAGTGCTAGAGATGAGAGTGATTTTTCCTTGCGTATGTCGAAGACCATCGTATAAGGTCACCGTGATATCCCACATTGGATGTGGGAGAAATACATGACATTCTTATAAATGTTAAATATAAATATTTTGTCAACTCGGGTCAGCCCTTTTAACTAAGCAAGGACGATGGTCTAAGCAGTTGATCGGTTCATTTACGACTCACTTAGCGCTACCAGGCCCGGGGTCTCTAGTCTCCTGTGATGAACGATTATCAATCGTTACTTGGCATTATTGTTTCTTTGAATATTTGTCTTGTTAGTTGTGCTGGAAATATCTCAACTAAGTTATTTGCTACTCCATTTTTTTCAATTTATTTGAGGCAGTTGTCAAAAACACACATATTAAGGAGGTGAGTTAATGCATTAATTTTTACAAAAAAATTACTAGAATTAGATATAATTAATGTTTTTTTTTTTAAATCTCCAAATGTAATAATTAAGAGTAAAATCAAATAAAAACATAATAAATGTTATATTAAAAATTATACTGTTTCACATAAAATTAAACAAAACTTTTTGACAATTGTCTCACTTATTATGAAACGGAGGGAGCAAATACGAATGATCTTCTTTAGGAGTTGTTGCTTGGGTAGTTCACCGTGAAATTATGTTTTCCCCGCGTATTGATTAATAATATATGGGTTTCCATTGAAAAAATTTAACTGTATATAGGCTGCCTCTAACTTATAATTCACCCTATTATTTCTCACGCTTTCCTCGAAAGAAAACAACAATCCTTTCTTCAATTCTCTTCCCGCTTTTCCTCTCCCACTTTTGGACCACACCTTCCCTTTTCTTGTATTTTTGTTTGTTGTGCGTAATAACACACCATCTTTCTTTTTCCTTCTCGCATTCTTCCTCCCAATCATGGCTTCCTCTTCTTCTCCTTCCACTCCACGCCATCAAAACACCTGCAACAAAACCAAAAACAACATTCCTAATCCACCATTTGACCCAGCTTCATCACCGGACACCACCTTTGTTCAAGCCGATCCCTCAAACTTCAGAGCCGTAGTTCAAAAATTAACTGGTGCTGCAACAACAACTCATGACGCCTCTGCCGCCGGAGTTCTTACCGGAAAATCCATCAAACTACATGAAAGAAGACAGAGTACTGCACGAAAGCTCGAGATCAAGCTCAGCAATGGTGTATTGTGTGCTGGGGATCCTTCATCAGTAGTTTCTGGTATAAAAAGGGGATTTCTTGAGATGGTTATGGTGTCACCGGTGTCGCCACTGGATGTTTTAGCCGTCGGCCGGGCAAGTCCAAGAACGCCGAGATCACCAATAATGGAGGAGAAAGAAGAAGAGAGAGCCATTGCGGAGAAGGGGTTTTACTTGCATCCAAGCCCATTAAGTACTCCAAGAGGTTGTGACCCACCTGAGCTCCTCCCTTTGTTTCCTCTTCGTTCACCTAGAGACGGGGATTCTTTTCATTAATAATTAGTAGTTGTCAGCTACATCCCTCTTTCACTCTATTTTAGAGTATTGGTAGTAAATTTTTATTTTTTTATTTTAAGTTGAATTAGTAGTATTTTGTTTTTGAGGAAATTAGTTAGTAGTAAACTAGTAATTTTATGTTCATTTATAAATATCGGTTTATTAATGTAGCAATTTTCTTAATAATAAATGAATGAGAAGTTTTATTTTTTATTTTTTATTTTTTATTTTTTATTTTTAAATTATTATCCCCACTGACTGAAACTTTCTTCAAAGAGTTCTTTTTTCTTTCCTTCTATCTTTTATTAGCTTTTCTAGTATAGGAACCCTTGGGATTTGTTACAAACCTAAAATGAGGGACGAATATATACTTGAATGAAGATTTTTATACTATTTTTATTTGGGAAAATGCTACATCCACTACATAAAGATGTAGTGGATGATGTTGTGGATGATGTTGTCTTTTGATTGGAGAGAGAAATATTTTTTTTTTTTGTGGATCCTGACTAAATGTATGGTGCAGATAATGTTGTAAATGATGTTATGTAGATAAATGTAGTGGATGTAGCAATACCCTTTTATTTGCATACTCGTTTTTGTTTAGCAGTGATGTACTGATATGACTGATATCTTCCATTAGAATAAAGGTCAAATAGGGTAAGACAGAATTAATGCATCGTCCTGCATACATAAAAAGAGGAGTTCTGTATAATTAATATGACAGCTCCGATTTTCAAATGAACAATTCTGCAGGAATCTAAAGAAATTTTTTTTTTAAAAGTCTAAGAGCAACCCTAGTGGGTGCATTTGAGAGGTTCTCTGTCTAAAATCTGTCAGAGAAGATAAATGCCATCGAAGGAAAAGGAAATAACAAGAATATTATAGACAACTTTTTCGGCTATTTTTCATTGTTTATCTTTTCAATTCTCTGTAGAAAGAAGAGTCACTAGACAACTTCTCTTTTGTTTGTATTTTTTTAACGATTACAACATCACATCACACAATAATTATCTCTACAATCCTTCTACATTTATCATCCACTTATCTTTATCCACATCACCCAAACAACACCAATCAATAGCCTTATCTTCCGATCACCATTACTCTCGCTCTAAGAACATCTTTAAGGGAACAGGTAAATGTTACCCCAAATCATCAATTTGGTGTAACTTTTACATCAAACCATATCCATCAACTCCAACATTTCAACAAAAAAATTAAAAATCTTGAAATATTACATCTTTAGCTAGAGAGAAAAGAGTGATTAGTATTTTGCTAGTGAAATAGCCTCACGGCAAATTTTCTATTGAAATTACTCAAAACACAATATTACGATATGACGATTATATTATGTATTACTATATATTGTGATTAGTAAGGGTATTGATGTAATTGTGAGTAGACTTGGGAGCCCGGAGGCTTGCCTATAAATATTGTATCTTTGTATTTTGAATGACATATGAAATAGATTGATTAAATTTAACATGGTAGTAGAGCCACAAAAAACCTTGTTGACACACGAAGAACTTGACCCTGCACTTTCTTCCTCCGACGATGGCAAATTCCGGTTACGATAAGTCTGAGAAAAAACTCGATGCTTTTTTTCTTAGCATGAACAATAATCCCGGCCAGTTGATCACCACTGTTCAACTCAAGGGACCGAACTATGACGAATGGGCAGAAACGATTCGTACCTCTTTACGATCCAAACGAAAGTATGGCTTTCTCGAAGGAAAAAATCAGAAACCGACCGATGAGGAGAAGTTGGAAGATTGGTATACGGTACACTGTTACAGTATATAGGCTGATGGAAATGCTTAGTGCAGAACATGAAGACCTCAGCAACTTGCTGACAGAGTCTGCTGACAGAAAGTCCCAGCAGCCTGCTGATTAGTTTATAATGATGTAATGTAGAAAATGGTTATTCAGTTATAGTCTGTTGTAACCGTTTGTAACTTACTTCTAACTGATTAATGAGGTGTATGAAGCTATAAATACCCCATGATCAACTGTATTGTAACTTAACTTGTAACTTTTACTTCATCAATAATAATTCAGCATTTTATTTTATGTTTGTAATTCTACAAACTTCATCCTGGTATCAGAGCAGAAATTTGAGAATTTGTGAATGCTTTCCTGCGTTTTCCCTCAAATCTTTGAAGAATCTTGAGAGTGTTCTTCATCTTTTCTGAAATCTCAGTTTCTTGAGAGTAAATTGTCATCATTTTCCTGTTTTTTTATCAGATCTTGATCGGTTTTTTCACTTTCATTATTGATTTGTGATCAATTCTGGAGTTCTTGATAGCCATTGCAGCTAAGAAACAAGAAATAAGTCCCTCCAGTCCATTCTATGTTCATCCTAATGAGAATCCTTCTCTGGTTCTTGTTCAGCCATTGATGAATGGCAATAACTATCATTCATGGAAAATGTCCATGGAGATGGTGCTGATCACCTAGAACAAAATTGGCTTCGTAGATAGCACAATTAAAAGGCCAGAAGCAGATTCAGCATACTTCCATGCATGGAGACAGTGTGATACATTGGTTAGATCATGGATCTTAAATTCTGTTGAAAACACCATTGGACAAAGTTTGATGTATTTCAAGTGTTGGTCCCTTGGAAAGGCTAACACAAGTTTAGAGGGGGGGGTGAATAAACTTGTCACCAAAAACAAATCCTGAACTGGAAAAGTCCCAGGAACTGAGTTTCTCTGAAACTTAAACTGATCTTCAGTTTTGTTCCTGTCTCTTTAACTTGTGCGGAGTTCAGTTAGCTTAACTGAATATAAGTTATTACTGACTTATATTTAGTCTCGTTAACTGGCAGCGGATATAAAATTAGCCTTTAACAACTAGTAACTATAATTTCAATATGAAAACCATTATAAGGAAATAAATGAATGCATAACGTAAATAGACAAGAATTATAGAGGTTCCAGGTGGTGTAATCCTGTACGTCCTCTCTTCCCCTGTGATGCGGAGGAAAATTCCACTAGAACTTCTTTGAGATGGCCCAGTTACAAAAAGTCCTAAACTGATAGTCCTTGGCTAATCCCTAGCTTCACTATCTAAACACTTGTAGAGCAGGTAGGATTGCTGCTCTTCAATTGTTTGAACCACTGGTCCTTGGAGGGTAGAATTGCCTCTTCACCAGCTCATCACAAACACAGTCTTCCTGACTGCACTCAACTGTCCTTCACACCTTCTTGGTGTTTCACAGTCTAAACCTTTGATAAAATCAAAGTTGAGACCTTGAATCAATGACTATGATTCAACTGTGATTTGAGCTTTTCTTCTGGATAATTAATTTAAGCACGGCTCTGTATTTCTTCAAATGTTAGATCTTGAATCTGCCTGAATATGCTTGAACACTTTGAAGAAATTTTCTTGATCTTGCAATTAAGTATTTAGCAGGTATTCTTTTTGAATTTGGCTTTCCCCCTCAATTTGATCTTTCTTGATGAATTTCTTGCTAGTTATCATATATCCTGCTCTCCCCTGTTTCTTTGATGTTGTAGAGGTAATCTATTTATAGGGGTTCATTCAACATTCATCCTGCTTTGTAACGGCTATATTTTCTGACTGTTCCTGCTGTGTCAGTGACTCATCCAATGAAATTTCTTTCTTTACAACGTTGGATTGTATTTTCAGTTTGTTGGATGACTAACTTGTAAAACTGAGTTTCCTTATCAGTTTTATACTGAGTTTATTACTTGTCAGTTTTCTTACTGACTTGGAGCATTAACTGAGATTTTATTCTTCTTCAAATATCAGTACTCCAGTTTTTACCTGATTACAATTGACTTAATCAGAGTACACCATGATACATTTATCATCTAAGAATTCATTGTCCTTATGATTCTTAGGTCTTCATACAAGATCCATAAAGTCAGTTCAGGTATTCACAATCTTTCCTGAAGTCTAACTTTACAGTCTCGACTTGTAATCTTCATAACTGAGTTTGTGCCCTCAGTTCTTCATTCTTCAATAACTGAGTCTGTGTCCCTCAGTTCTTCCATCTTCTAGATAAGCCAACCGAGTCTGTAACTCTCAGCGAACTTATCTTCTTCAATCTTCTGTTGGTGTGCTCTATTGTCAGTTTCTCGTAGAGTCTCAGCTAGTCAAAGTATCAGTTTCTTCATTTCTCAGTTTCGGTCAAGAACTATTACAGTGCTTGTCTGATTTAACTTATACAAATATCAGACTTCAATAAATCCTGACTTCTTTTTGCTTTGCACTATAACAGCTAGTTATGACACTTCATCAATGGGGTTAAAACAATTAATAAACTAAGTGATGAATCATCATCAAAACATAAATTTTATTTCCAACAATTTCCCCATTTTTGATGTGTCAATACCCTCCTTAAAAGCAATGCAAAAAGATAAAAGACAAAACATAGTAAGTAACACCATGAACTGAGAAACTGAAACTTTATTTGATAGCTGAGTTACAAGGTTAGAATACAACATAAGTAAAACAACTGAATTTAGTGTCCTGGTTGATTATCATAGTTCTCTGCAACAATTCTCATTTCTTCATTTGTGGCCGAATGTTCAATTCCATGAATGCTTGCCCAAATGTTCCAAGACTGAGATAAATTGTTTTTCTTGAAAAATTTACTTTTGAATAGAGTTGCAAATGTGAAGACTGATGTCCTTAGTCTTTCATTGGTGGCTGTTCTCAGTAGAGTTTGAATAAATTCAGGTTCAGCCTTTTCAACTTTCTCTGAAACTTTATCTATAGTACCATCTGCTTCCTATTTCTTCAGTTTATTCCAATAGTACACAAGTATCTTTTGCATGTGTAGAAATGTTTCAAGAGATTCTTCTTTTGATACTCCTTCTTTCTCTGGTAAGTCCTTGAACAAATTGTAGAGACGAGAATCTAGACCAACTCTTTTGTCAGTTGGTTCTGAGTATTTAACAATTAGTTTCATCTCATCATCAGTAAAATATCCTCTTGCTTTCTTCAGTTCACTCAACTTATCATCAACATTTGTGAGAGCTTGTGGCATTTCAGCTGCATGGACTTTTAAGATGTCCAAACTTTCCCCCTTATTGACATCATCTTTATTAATCAGGCTTTTGATGTAAGCATTCAATGTTTGTTGAGTTGATGCCAATATGGTTTGAGCCACAACTGAGTCCTTTAATCCTTGTTCCATTAAAAACATTCTGTCCACTAGATTACTGAGAATGCCTTCCCATCTGTCTTGAGTTTCATTTTTCTTCGTGACATGTTCAGTGGTTGTTTTCCGAATCTCAAGCAGAGTAGTTTGACAATTGTCATTCACAGTATCCATCTTCTTTTCAAGTTTGGATCGTTCATCTTGACTGGCTTCTAAAGATTTTAAAACTTTTCCGAATAAGCTCATGTCATCCTTTTGAATTCTGATTATCTCATTGTGATAATATCTAATGAGATCAACTTGAGTAGGAACATCTTGTGAACTTCTTTCTTGTTGTTCCTTTGACTTGCTTGCTTCAGCATCTGGTAAATTAGTTTGCTTTAGAGGTGAGGGAACGATTTCCTTCAATTTCTCTCTACATTCAGCTGATTGTCTTTCTTCTTCCGACTGTTTCTCAGCTTCCTCCAGTCTTGATGAATCAATAACTTTTGCTGGTGACAAATGTACTTCTAGTTCATCATCTGATTCTTCTCCAGGTATGTCTGCCAATGTTCTTGCTATTTCAAGTGTGGATTTGTCAGTGGGAGACTGGTAACCTTCTTGTGCTTCCTTGTCCGACTGAGTTTCAGATAAGTTTTCAGAACTTGAGCTTCCACTGCTTCCACCAGAACTACTTGAGTCTTCATCAGTATTTCGTTCTGTTGCAGTTTCCTTTTCTTGTATAGAGGCAAGAATCCCTTTTTGTAGGTCAGGATCTTCCTCAAGATCATCATCATTTTTCTTAGAGCTTCCACTGGCTATGGCTTCCTTCCAATAGCTGTTTCTGATTAACGCATACCCTTGATTTAGGAATTCTTCGGTATTGATTATCTCTATTAAGCTTGTGATGTTGTATAGATCGAATACCCATTTCTCAATGATCTCCATTTCTGCATGCTGACTTCTCTGATCATTTATGGAACTGAACTTCCAGGTTCTGTATCTTTGCAATCGTTCATAATCAGCTTTCAATAGTTCTGTATGAGCAGATGGAGGTTTGAATGGTGTGAGGGTGTCTTCGGAATCCCTTGGGATCTCATGATCTTTTCCTTGAGTAGGAATTTCAATTTGCATGGGATCATCAGTTTGCATAAGATTTGTTCTGCTGGTTTCTCCCTCAGCAGTAGCTGGGACAACTGATGTTCCTTTTTCAATCTCAGAAGCTGAGATTATCGGCTCAGTTTGTAAAACTTTTTCACTTGCTTCTTCTTCAACGGCTTTTTTTTCACTTGGCTCAGGTTCCAATTCAACAATTGGAACTTCTTCCAATGTGTGTCCAGTGGGTTCAACTTCTTGAACTTGTTCATCCAATAGGATAAACTTGGTTGATTCTGTTGTTGCTTCAACTTCCTTTTCTTCAGTTTGAGGAGCTGTAAATTCTTTGGCAGTTTCCTCTTGTTCCAAGCTGGGTACAGATTCTTGAGGAGTAGACTTGGACTTTGAAAGCAACATAAGCATGTTCAATGTTGTTTCATCAATCAGTCTTTCATCACTATCTGATTCTTCATTATCGGGATCAGTCCTCAGGGTCTGTTCCCCCTGAGTTACAGCTTCTTTCTGCAAGTCAGTTTCAACAGTCTGCCCTCTGTTGATAACTTCAGTTTCTTTCGTTATTTCCATTCCTTGTATAGCTTCTTCTTGAGTTGGTAAAACCTCAGTTACCGAAGTTGGAATGGATTTGGTGAGATTAATTTCAGTTTGCACTTCTTGTGCCGATCTGTCAGCAACTTCAGTTCTAGTTTCTTGAGTTGATGACATTTCTATTGATTTCTCAGTTACGCCTTTTCCAGTTTCTTCCAAATGCTTTCTTCTTTTCTTCAGGTCTTCAATTTGTGCTAACACTTCATCTCCAGTTGCAGGTTCTTTTGATTTCCTGCTTCTCTTCTTTTTGAGTTCAGTCTCAGTTTTCTCAGCTTTCCTTTTCCTTGACTTTTCTTCCTTAATATCAATCTTTCCATCAGCAACAGGTGTTTCTTTCTTCTTAGCAACTCCAAAGTGATCGAGTATCCTTTGGACTACTAATGATAGAGTTTTCTTGTGATAAAATCTTTCTTTCTTCACGTCGGTCTTCTTTTTGGGTACATCAATTGATTGTGCTATCAATTGATCAAATAGATACCTTGCCCAATTGAAATCCTTTTCAAACCAGATTATGTAAAGCAAATCAAGTTTTGCTCTAGATAAATTGCTGAAGTTTCCAGCATTCCCAATTATGCAATTTGCCAGCAACTTCGAAAGAAAATTAAACTCTGGCTTGAGTAGGCTTGTGCTCCCTGTCTGTAGGATAGTAGATTCACCATTAATTTCTATATCTTTCCATAACTTCTCTTTCTGTTCTTTAGTCAACTTAATGGCTGCTGATCCTCCGGATTTGTCAAACCCAAAGATTTCTGCAATTAACTCTTCAGTGACTTTGATTTCTTTATTACTGACAGTGGTGATGAAGGTTTGTGTGTCTTCTCCTTCCACAACTGTTCTTCCAAATTGATAGAAGTCTCCGATGCTTTCTAAACAAACACTTTTTAGATCGATGTTGAAGACTGCTTCCAATCCTTTAATTTTTTGAATTTTTGTCGTAATAGAATTAACTAGAGTTTGATCAACATATTTCGCAATATATTGATCAAGAGAAACGATCATTCCGGGTTCAACACGAGTGAAGGTCATTTTTCTGGATTTGATTGAAGATTTGAAAATTTGAAATTCAGAGAGTAGATTCAGAATTCAAGCGTAAAGAATTTATATAAAAGAAAATTCTGGATATTTATAATTTGGAGTGGGGGTAGTTAAGAATTGAGTGGGACTTAAAACGTCCTGTCATAAATGTGTTGAGATCGCGAAAAAGTGGATGGGTGGAAATTATGAACGGTTTAGATTGAGAAGGACCACATTTTTTCTTGATAACCGTAGCTAGATAAAAGTGAATAAAGAAGGTACGATGTGTTGACAGCTGTTTGTTCTCAGTTTTAGTCCTCATGCTGAATTCAAAAACTTGGTTGTGAAAACAACTCAGTTTTGTGAATTACGTTTTTCAGTTCTCAGCTGGTTGTGTTTTTCCTGCAAAACAAAGTGAGAAATTTTTGGTACCCATATCTTTTTGGGTCCTAACTGATTAGCTCGTGATGATACAACTTTGTGCCTTTCTTGATATTTTGACTGTGTGACGTCAGTTTTCACAAACTTTTCCTGTTTTGCCATAACAGTTTTAAATTTGTTTTGATTGTGAAACTGATGTGATGGTCTATTCCAATCTTCATATGTGGGAAATAATCTTACTTTCCCTCTGATCCTTGAATGATCTTTATCCTTAGATGTATATGACTTGAAGATTTCTCTTACTGATATTGGATCAGTTTTACTGCTTTCAGCCTTCTGAGTTTTTCTGTAAAATCTGCTGGCTTGGTGAATTTTACTAACAGATTTTTCAGTTTTAGCAGCTTGTACATTTGGCTGTGCTGAGTGTCTATCAGTTTTCTGAGTTTTTGACGGTTGAGTAGTCACAAATTTTATTGCAACTGATCTTGGTCTTAACTTAGAATTATACTGATTATCAAACCCTAAACCAGATCTATCTCCAAATGGTTTTCCTGGTTTGAATTGAACTTTGGAGATTGGATCAACTGATGATTCACTGATGTTTACAACGTTTGTTGGTTTATCAGTTGGTCCAATCACTTTGGTTCCATTATTAGTCTTGATTATGTTAATTTCAGCGTTCAATCTTGAAATTTCAGTTTTCAATAACTTTTTCTCCTTTTTGACATTCTCATAATTCTTTTGAATTATTTCTAATTGCTTTATGAGTATGTCCAAGGTTTCATTGAAATCTTCATTTCTTTGATTGTTCAGGACAGTGTGAGATTTAGATGTAGATGCACTTACCTCCTGATGTTTGATAGATAAACCTGATGTTGAGGAATCATCACTGATCAGAACTTGTTTCCCTTTATCGATAGCATTCGCCTGTGTAGCTCCTAGAAATATGATTTCTTCATCACTTTCTCCTCCATGGCTTGTAGGTAGGGTCTCATCAATATCTATGACTTTTATACTGGATGGATCTCTGGTTAGCTTTTCTTCTATAGAGTCAGCCACCCGTATTAATTCTCTTTCTGCTTCTTCTGAAAGATCACTTAAGGATGGAAATCCTCTGGATTCATCATCAATATTCGCATTAAGCTCAATGTCTTCATCATAACTGAAATGAGGTTCCGGATTTGTGTGAGAGCTTGTAGTACTGAATCTTTCAAATACTTGATCTTGGAAATCATAGACAACATTCTGCAAGTAGTCAGTCAGGGGGTTATTTAGCCAATTTCTAATTCTAGATGTATCCATTGTAATGAAGTGCAGTAAGGGTTTTCAACAGTTGCTTGTTTGGAAATAACTGATGCACAGTTATCCTTTTGATCAGTAATAATTCGGATCTCCTCCAAAAGGAAGAACTCGCTCCGATACCAATTGTTGGTCCCTTGGAAAGGCTAACACAAGTTTAGAGGGGGGGGGTGAATAAACTTGTCACCAAAAACTAATCCTAAGCTGGAAAAGTCCCAGGAACTGAGTTTCTCTGAAACTTAAACTGATCTTCAGTTTTGTTCCTGTCCCTTTAACTTGTGCGGAGTTCAGTTAGCTTAACTGAATATAAGTTATTACTGACTTATATTTAGTCTCGTTAACTGGCAGCGGATATAAAATTAGCCTTTAACAACTAGTAACTATAATTTCAATATGAAAACCATTATAAGGAAATAAATGAATGCATAACGTAAATAGACAAGAATATAGAGGTTCCAGGTGGTGTAATCCTGTACGTCCTCTCTTCCCCTGTGATGCGGAGGAAAATTCCACTAGAACTTCTTTGAGATGGCCCAGTTACAAAAAGTCCTAAACTGATAGTCCTTGGCTAATCCCTAGCTTCACTATCTAAACACTTGTAGAACAGGTAGGATTGCTGCTCTTCAATTGTTTGAACCACTGGTCCTTGGAGGGTAGAATTGCCTCTTCACCAGCTCATCACAAACACAGTCTTCCTGACTGCACTCAACTGTCCTTCACACCTTCTTGGTGTTTCACAGTCTAAACCTTTGATAAAATCAAAGTTGAGACCTTGAATCAATGACTATGATTCAACTGTGATTTGAGCTTTTCTTCTGGATAATTAATTTAAGCACGGCTCTGTATTTCTTCAAATGTTAGATCTTGAATCTGCCTGAATATGCTTGAACACTTTGAAGAAATTTTCTTGATCTTGCAATTAAGTATTTAGCAGGTATTCTTTTTGAATTTGGCTTTCCCCCTCAATTTGATCTTTCTTGATGAATTTCTTGCTAGTTATCATATATCCTGCTCTCCCCCTTTTTGATGTTGTAGAGGTAATCTATTTATAGGGGTTCATTCAACATTCATCCTGCTTTGTAACGGCTATATTTTCTGACTGTTTCTGCTGTGTCAGTGACTCATCCAATGAAATTTCTTTCTTTACAACGTTCGATTGTACTTTCAGTTTGTTGGATGACTAACTTGTAAAACTGAGTTTCCTTATCAGTTTTACACTGAGTTTATTACTTGTCAGTTTTCTTACTGACTTGGAGCATTAACTGAGATTTTATTCTTCTTCAAATATCAGTACTCCAGTTTTTATCTGATTATAATTGACTTAATCAGAGTACACCATGATACATTTATCATCTAAGAATTCATTGTCCTTATGATTCTTAGGTCTTCATACAAGATCCATAAAGTCAGTTCAGGTCATCACAATCTTGCCTGAAGTCTAACTTTACAGTCTCGACTTGTAATCTTCATAACTGAGTTTGTGCCCTCAGTTCTTCATTCTTCAATAACTGAGTCTGTGTCCCTCAGTTCTTCCATCTTCTAGATAAGCCAACCGAGTCTGTAACTCTCAGCGAACTTATCTTCTTCAATCTTCTGTTGGTGTGCTCTATTGTCAGTTTCTCGTAGAGTCTCAGCTAGTCAAAGTATCAATTTCTTCATTTCTCAGTTTCGGTCAAGAACTATTACAGTGCTTGTGTGATTTAACGTATACAAATATCAGACTTTAATAAATCCTATACATTGGTATCTAGACTTCTTTTTGCTTTGCACTATAACAGCTAGATATGACACTTTATCAATGGGGTTAAGAACAATTAATAAACTAAGTGATGAATCATCATCAAAACATAAATTTTATTTCCAACATCACGAATGCACATGCAGTTTGAAAGAATCTTGCAGCAATATTTTCAAATGTTGATGCCTTATGACTTTCAAATCTTCTTGAAGAAATGCATCTGTTGAAGCATGGCACAGATTCTGTCAATCAATATTCAGTCTGTTCTTGTGATCCTCAATGTCACTGCAATGCAATTAGCAATCTGATGGATCATATGGAGGCAGAACATGTCAAGAAATTCCTTAAAGGTTTGAGGGATGAATTAGAGCCAATGGCTTCACAGACATTGCTGATGGTGCCCATTTCAGAAATTCATGATGCCTTTGATATGACAATCATGTTTGAAAGGCAGAAGTTATATGTGGCTAACAAGGCCAAGAATCAAGATTCCATGATTCCCTTGTCATAGGAGAATGGACAGGGACAAACTTAGATTGTTACCAGACCAAACATTGCTTCAAATCACAGACGTAAAAATCCCAAGAAGATGTAATGAATTTTTTTGTGGATTTAATGGATATACTAAGGAGACTTGTTACAAGAAGCATGGTTTTCCTCCTGGTTTCAAGTCAAAAAGAGCCAATATGGTAGAAGAGGAACAATCAGCAGAAGATGATCAGGCACGAAGTAGGTCTGCTGGACCGGGGTTTCCCAATCTTACTGCATAGCAACTTGACAAGTTGATGGCTCTGATGAATGATACTCCTAGACATGCAGGGATGTTGGTCAACCTGCTGATATTGTCACACACTAGTCACCTACTACAGGAACATGTGATCTAAATTTAGTAAGATCAATATAATGGATCTTGGACTCTGGTGCCAGAGATCACATTTTAGGATCATTAGATCTATTAAGCAATCACAAACCTTCATCTGGTATAAAAATGAGACTGCGTAATGGAAATAATGTCTCTGTCACTCATATAGGACAAGTAAGGGTGAACCTTCAATTGGTCCTACATGATGTGTTTTGCATCACTGGTTTTAAATATAACCTTTTATCCTTATCCTCTTTTATTAATCATACAAAAGGTGCAGCTGTCTTTTATGCTAACAAGTGTGTTTTGCAGGACAAGAACAAGAAAATGATTCGTTCAGCCGAGTTACACAAAAGACTTTATGTCATGGATCAATCAGTAAGACTTTCTGTTACCAATGCTGTAGAAAATCACACCTTATCTGACAGATTAGATGATGCACTTTTATGGCACTACAGACTTGGGCACTTGCCAGATAAAAGACTGCAAGTCATTAGTTCATAGTCTGCTGATGTCGAGTCTTGTAAACATGATCTTTGTTATGTCAGCCCTATGGCTAAACTGAAGAAAAATCCTTTTCCTTTAAGTGCTACTGTTGTAAATGCTGTTTTTGACCTTGTTCATATATATATTTGGGGTCCTTTGAGACAGCATACTGTAAATGTACAGCAATATTTTCTTACTGTGGTCGATGATTTTTCTAGATTTACTTGGGTTTTTCTTATGAGGCACAAATCTGAAGCCTCTGACCTTGTTAAATCCTTTGTCAAAATTGTTTCTACTCAGTTTCATAAGATTATCAAAGTAATTAGATCGGACAATGGTGCAGAATTTCAACTCACTGACTTTTATGCTCAGCAGGGTATCATACATCAAACATCATGTGCAAGTACACCTGAGCAAAATGGTATTGTTGAAAGGAAATATCAGCATCTACTGAATGTTGCAAGAGGTTTTAGGTTTTAAGTAATCTACCCATTGAATATTGGGTTTCTCTCTTTTACATGCGGTAAAGTTGATTAATTCTACACCTACACCACTGCTAAAGGAAAGTACTCCACACGAAGTGCTTTATGGCACTAAACCAGACTATTCTGTGTTTAAAGTTTTTGGTTGCTTAGTATTTTCTTGCACACTTCAGCGGTATAGGACAAAATTTGACTCAAGATGTAGGACTTGTGTCTATCTTGGGAATTTATATACATCTAAGGGTGCTATTCTCTTAGACATTACCAACAAAGATATCTTTGTTGCTAGAAATACTCAATTTCAAGAGATTTATTTTCCTTTATTTCAACAGGTGTTGGGAAAGGCTAGATATCTGACTGACATGCCCGTTCCTTTACCAGTAATGGACACTTATGATGATCTGCTGAATGAATCAGCAGACAAGCCAGACATAGGGTCAACTGCAGCTGAGGCATCTAATGAAGAGCACGCACCAGTAAACCAGGCACCTAAACCTACACAACTAAGAAGATCCACCAGAACAAGAAAATCACCAGCCTTTTATCAAGGGGTTGCTCACACTGTTCAGCAGACTCCACACCTGTTGAGTGTAGTCATGAGTCTGGACAATCTCTCAAAAGACTATGCCAGATTCTTTAATACCATAGATGCTGTTAAAGAGCCTAAGACTTACAATCAAGCCATCAAGCATGATGAATGGAAGTAAGCAATGCAATAAGAGCTTGAAGCTCTAAAAAACACTCATACATGGGAAATAGTTTATTTGCCCACAGGCGAGAAACCCCCTGGGTGTAAATGGGTGTATAGAATTAAGCACAACCCTGATGGTTCAGTAGAAAGATACAAAGCTAGACTAGTAGCAAAAGGCTACACTCAAACATATAGGATTTATTATCAGGAAACCTTCTCAAAATCACAATAGTTAGAACCTTTTATTTGCGGCAGCAGCAGCCAATAATTGGCATCTACATCAAATGGATGTCAACACTACCTTTTTACATGGAGATTTACATGAAGAGTTATATATGCAGTTACCCTCAGGTTGTGCAGCAACCAAATCAAATCAAGTTTGCAAACTTACTAAGTCATTATATGGCCTCAAGCAAGCCAGCAGACAATGGAACTGCAAGTTAACTGAATCTTTGGAGGCTCAAGGATTTATTCAATCAAAAATTGATCACAGCCTCTTCACAAAAGGATCAGGACAATCTTTCATTGCCTTATTGGTATATGTGGATGACATCATAGCTACTAGCCCTAGTGAAGAGTTGATTCAACAAGTCAATGATGCTCTACATCAGCAGTTCACCATCAAAGATCTAGGAAAATTGAGATATTTCATAGGCATTGAGGCTGCTAGAAGTCCAAAAGGTATATCCATTACACAAAGGAAATACACACTCAATCTCCTCGAAGAATATGACTTTTTGGGAGCCAAAGCTGCTAAGACATATATGGAGTCTAAGCAGACTTTACAACATGGTGATTCACCACTTCTAGAAGACAACACTGCATACAGATCACTAGTGGGCAAATTCATTTACCTCACTTTTACCAGACCAGATATTGCTTTTGCAGTACAACAACTAAGTCAATTTCTAGACACTCCTATTGAAAATCATATGAAGGCGGCTTACAGGCTGCTGAGGTATTTGAAGACTAACCCTGGTCAAGGAATCCTATTCCCAGCAGACAACAACCTTGTGCTTAAAGGTTTTACAGACAGTGATTGGGCCGGTTGTCCTGAAACAAGAAGATCAGTATCAGGTTATATGATGTACCTAGGATATTCTCCAATCTCTTGGAAGGCCAAGAAACAAACAACTATAGCTAGAAGCTAATCAGAGGTTGTGTACAAGGCGATGGAAAATGCAGTTTGTGAAATTCAATGGCTGTTTATATACTACAAGATTTGCAGGTTCCACTTCAGTTGCCTACTGTATTGTTTTGTGACAATACCAGTGCAATGCACATTGCTCATAACCCAGTTTTTCATTAAAGAACAAAACATATTGAAATTGATTGCCATGTTGTGAGAGACAAAGTCAAATCAGGACTTGTCAAACTTCGTCCAGTCAACATAAAAGAACAAGTGGCTGACATCCTCACCAAGGCTGTGGATGCACCTATTTTTTCCTATCTACTAGCCAAATTAGGGATGTCAAAGATATTTCAGAATTCAAGCAGCTGATGGGAATACTGAGTGCAAGCTGTTCATGTACAACTCTAAGCTTGAGGGGGTGTTACAGTACATAGGTTGATGGGAATGCTGAGTGCAGAACATGAAGACCTCAGCAGCTTGCTGACAGAAAAATCCAGCAGCTTGCTGATTAGTTTAGTATGATGTAATGTAGAAAATGGTTATTCAGTTATAGTCTGTTGTAACCGTTTGTAACTTACTTCTAACTTATTCATGAGGTGTATGAAGCTATAAATACCTCATGATCAGCTGCATTGTAACTTAACTTGTAACTTTTTACTTCATCAATAATAATTCTTCATTTATTTTTTGTTTGTAATTCTACAAACTTCATCAAACACTCCATGCTTCTCTCTTGGATCATGAATACTATCGAATCCTCTATTCGTGCTACTCTTTCGTACTACGAGGACGCACAGGATTTATTGAAGGCGTTGAAGGGATGGTTCTCGGTTGTCAACGGCACTTGGGTATGTCAATTGAAGGCTACTCTAGTCGACTGTAAACAGGGTAAGAGAGAATCAATTAGTTCATCCTTTGGATGGCTAAGTTGAATATAGCATGAACTTACGGATTTGGTCGACTTTCCCGCTTCCTCCTGCCATGGCTGTAAGTGCGATTTACTTACTAAGTAACAAAAACTTCATCTAGAAGACCGTCTACATTGGTTTCTAATCGGCTTTGATGCATCTTACGGTCATGTCGGCTCCCAACTTGGACATGACCCTCTCTCTAGTTTGGACCGAGCTTATCAAGTTCTTACCCATGAAGAGAGTTTGCGCCATGGTTCAAGCACACAACAGACCTCCGATGCAGGATAAAAAATGGCATTCCGGGTTCAGAGAGATCCGAAAACCAATGACAAAATAGTGAAAGATCCGGACCAAATTTGTTCTTACTGTAATCGAAAAGGGCATGCACAAGATACGTGTTTTCCGCTTCACGGTTACCCCGAGTGGTGGGGTGACCGGCCAAGAGGTGTTCGTGAAGGTGGCAGAGGTTCACGTGGTTGAGTTTGGTCCGGTACTGAGGGTAGAGGAGGAGGTACTCAGCCTAGGTACAACCGGTCAAAGGTGGACCGACAGTTGCAGCTTAGCCCGACTTGAACTCAAATTTCCCAACCTCGGTTGAACAAACTGGCCTTGCAAATTTAAGCCCCACTCAGTGGCAAGCTGTTTTGGATCTTTTAAAGGCTTTTAAGCCTCGTGATCGGTTGACTGGTAAGCACTCATGGATCATTGACACCGGGGCGACGCATCATGTTACGGGAGATCGAACATTGGTTCTTGAATTGACGCCAATTGAGGATTGTCCTATAGGTTTCTGGATGGACGTTCCTCAATTGCGACCCATCCAGGCACAGTTATTTCGATGGGAATTTTGCGATTATTTAATGTTTTATAGGTGCCGCACTTAAATTGTAATTTATTCTCGGCCTCATAATTTTTGGGTAATAATAGTTTTATCATGCAATTTACCGATCGTTTGTTTATTATGCAGGACCGAGTCATGAGGACACTGATTGGACTGGGTAAGCGTGTGGACGGATTTTTCTATTCGTGGGTGTTCCAGAGGTATGGGCTCTTGCAATGGATGGCATAAAGGATGTGGATTTATGGCATCGGCGGTAATGTCAACCCACGGAAAAGGTCCTTAGGCGTGTTCCACATATTTCTATTCCTAAGCATTTTAATAAAGATGGCGGTGATATTTGTTTCAAGGATAAGCAGCCTCCTGAACCTTTCCCCGTTAGAGAAAATAAAGCCAGCGGTATTTTCAAATTAATACATTGTGATTTGTGGGGACCTTATAGTGTACCCTCGGCGTGTGGTGCCTCTTATTTTTTGACGATTGTGGATGATTTTTCTTGTTCTGTTTGGATTTATTTGCTACTGAATAAAATGGAAGTTGAGTCTGCTCTTATGGATTTTGTTGCCTTATTTTCTCGTCAGTTTGGCGTTCAGATTAAGCGGGTGCGTAGTGATAATGGAACATAATTTAGGCATTTGCTTCCTTATTTTTGGAAAGAATGTATCATTTCTTGAAACATCGTGTGTTAGTACACCTCAGCAGAATAGGCGGGTAGAACAAAAACACCAATATATCATTAATGTTGCACGTGCACTACGTTTTGACGGACATTTGCCACATAAGTTCTTGGGGGAATGTGACATGCCGAGTAGTGTTTTGAATTATAAGACACCTTATGAGTCTCTTTTTGGCAAGGACCCGCGACCTCTCCATGCTTCGAATCTTAGGATGTTTATGTTTTGCTCATGACCATCGTCACACACATAAATTTGCTAGCCGTTGTCGTAATTGTGTTTTCCTTGGTTACCCCTTCGCGAAAAAAAGATGGTCTATGCATGACTTAGACACGGAGGAGATTTTTGTGTCCCGAGATGTTAAGTTTTTCGAACATGTGTTCCCATTTTCTTACCCACCTGACCCTCAATCTCATTTAGTTCCTTACCATATGATAGACGATGTTGGCATTATGGATACCGAGTTTAACCCTTCCTCTCCTGAGGGCTCCTCCTTGCCGGACCCTCCGGTTGAGTGGGGGATGGATAGCTCGAGTGACACACATGATATATATGAGACTATCGTGCCTTCACCCCCACCTTGACATCCAAGTGGAGGTACATAGGAATAAAGCAGGGGTAGGCGACAGAAGATTCCGAGTTTTCGTCTTTAGGATTTTGTGACACATATGTTAATCGATCAGAAAAGTCCTCCACGCTCTTCCGCTCCGTCAGTGGCCTCAGGTAATCCGTATCCTCATATGCATTACATTAATTATGATATGTTTTCTGAGAAACACCGTAAGTATCTTGTATCCATTACTATGGGTAATCCTCCTAAGTCATTTATGGAGGCTATGAAACATGCAGGCTTGCGACATGCCAAATCCGAAAAATTCAGGCACTTGAGGATCAGGGTACTTGGGTTTTGCAACCCCGTCCTCCTAAGAAAAAGGCATTGGGAAGTAAGTGGGTTTACTCTGAGAAATATGACGAGCACAAGAATTTGTAGCGTCTCAAAGCATGATTAGTCGCTTTTAGGCATTATCAAGAAAAGGGTATTGACTACAACGAGACTTTCGGCCCTGTGGCGAAAATGGTTACGGTTCGGACTTTTCTCAGTGTTACAGCAGTGAAACAGTGGGATATTCATCAGATGGATGTCCACAATGCTTTTTTGCATGGGGATTTGGATGAGGAGATCTATATGAGAAAACTTCCTGGTTTTGGGAAGGCTGGCTTGAATTTGGTTTGCAGGATGCGCAAATCGTTGTATGGGTTGAAACATGCACCACGGTGTTGGTTTGTGAAGCTTGCCTCATCTTTCCGTGATTATGGCTTTCGTCAGTCTTATTCTGACTATTCATTGTTTACTTTGACTCGTGATGGGATTCAACTTGTGGTTCTTGTTTATGTTGATGATATGATCATTGCAGGGAATGATAAAGTGGCGCTGTTCATTTTTAAATCTTATTTGTGCAAGTGTTTTAAAATGAAGGATCTCGGGGCTCTCAAATATTTCTTGGGATCGAGGTTTCTAGGAACGTGGGTGGGATTTTCTTGAATCAGAGGAAATATGCATTGGATATTATACATGAGACTGGGTTACTTGGGAGCAAACCGGCTGACTTTCCCATCAAGCAGAACCATAAACTGGCTCTTGTGACCGGGACTTTGTTGGATGATCCGGGCTCGTACAGGCGGCTTGTTAGATGACTTTTTTTTATCTTGGGCTCACCTGCCCGGATCTTGCATATTCTGTTAATGTCTTGTCTCAGTTTACGCAGGCTCCACGAATCGAACATTGGCAGGTTGCCTTACGGTTGGTACATTACTTGAAGGAATATCCGGGACAAGTTATTATACTGCGCTCTGACGGTTCCTTTCTTCTCGAGGGCTAGTGTGACTCTGATTGGGCTAGTTGCCCTCTCACTCGCAGATCATTGAGGGGTTGGTTCATGTTTCTTGGTCTTTCTCCTATCTCCTGGAAGTCCAATAAGCAGACTACATTATCTTGTTCTTTGACTGAAGCAGAATATCCGTCTATGGCCTCTCTGACATGTGAATTGAAATGGCTGAGAAAGTTACTCGCTGATCATGGTGCTAGTCACCCATGGTATTAGACTTTTTGGTGATAGTCAGTCCGCTTTATATATCGCACAGAACCCGGTCTATCAAGAACGTACAAAGCATATCGAGGATGACTGTCACTTCGTACGTGATGCATCACGGATGGTCTGATTCTTCATTCTTACGTACCTACGAAGCATCAATTGGCTGATATTTTTACCGAGGAGTTGGGGCGATAATAGTTCAAGTTTTTACTGTGCAAGTTGGGCGTTCAGAACTTCACGCTCCCACTTGAGGGGGGTATTACGATATAATGATTATATTATGTATTATTATATATACTGTGATTAGTAAGGGTATTGATGTAATTGTAAGTAGACTTGGGAGCCCTGAGGCTCGCCTATAAATATTGTATCTTTGTATTATGAATGACAGACGAAATAGATTGATTAAATTTAACACACCAATTTGGTGTAAGATTAGCGGGGCAATTGGAGCGGACTTCTTCCATCAAAACACCAATTTGGTGTATCCTTGGAGATGCGGGAACAATTTTACATGTTGAAGACTTCATGTGTACAATTAATTGCAAAATAAGGAATTTAATCGGCTTGTACTCAGTACATCGGCCTAGTGGTTAGCTAGGCTATACTTTGGCCTGGAGACCAGGATACGAGCCTCTCTAAGGGCATGATTAGGGTGTGTGTGTAACCTTTCATATCCGCAAAAAAAGGAGTTAAATCGGCCTAAACAAAAAACAAATAAATATTGATGAAAAGTACAAGCTTCAACTATTAGGAAATCAATCGAGTAGTGCAGCGCAATTTCAAAAATTGATTTCCCAATCCAGAATCGACTTCATTTAAACAATAAACATATAAGAGAGGGGCCGGTAATACTACCTTGGTTGATCTAAAAGATCGATGCTTTGACCGTCCGGTAGGAGTAGATGGGCGTGAGCCGTCCACGTGTCCGGCCTCTACCAGTAATCCACACGAGCACCTTGCCGGAATCCCGCTAAGGATTGCTACTAGAAAAACTCGACTCTTAGGTCGACCTTTTCTCTCTCTATAATCTCTCTCTAAGAAGCTCTCTATTTTCACAAGAACAACTAGCTCTTGGGATTATGGTGTACGAAAAAACTTTCTTTTATAGTAGTAGGAGGTGCCCAATGTCAATCCCAATCTGATTGCGATTAGCTTCTAGTAGATTGATGATAGATAAAACATTTTCTTAATAAAATAAGGAAAATCCATTTGATTGATTTAACTCATTTAATATTCAATATCTTATATTAAATATATTTCCAAGATACATATTGACAATATCTTATATTGAATATATCTTATTATATTACCATAAATCAATTTACACATGTGTATATATCACATATATATATTACACATATAACTCTATACTTATATATATTCAACACAAATGTGAACATGCATACATGCAAGTCACGCATGTGAACAAATATATATATATATATATATATATATATATATATATATATATATATATATATATATATATATATATATATATATATATATATATCTTATATTAATATATGGTAATACCATTAATTAAATTGCACAATCCAAGTGTACCTTATAGACTCCAAAATTGCGCCACCTTTATCCAACAAATTGGTATCCGAATATTCTTTAATTAATATAATACTATGATTAATTAATTCACAAAATACATGTATATCATATACTCCTCCGTCCCATTTTATTTGTCCTGTTTGAATTTTCACACAGATTAAGAAAAGTGTAGTTAATGCTTTGAATCACATTAAATGATCCAATATTGTTACACTTATGCCCTTTTAATTGTTGTTGGAGCATTTAATGCTACACATTTTTTATTGTAAATATTGTAAAGAGAGAAGGGTATTTAAAGAAATTTAACAATTAATACACAAAGTGGACACTTATTAACCAAAAAGGAAACATGGACAAATAAAATGGGACGGAGGGAGTATATATAAATATATTTTCGAAATTATGTGTACCGTAAACACATATTTAATTAATCAACATAATAAATATCTTGTATTATATTTATTCATAATAATTAAATACCACCATATTAATTTACCACTATAACCTTTATAGTATGAGATAAATTCTTTCCTTATTTGGTTATCAAATATAACCACATTTTAATCCGACTTGATGTTCATATGTGTGTGACCCGATAGGCTTCCGAATATGTTGGCCGTAGACAGAAGGCGCAATTACAAAAATGCCCTTCACATATAATGATCATGGATAGCGTCTAGGAACACGTCCATAACCCCCAATCATCGAAAGAGTCAATACACAATGACTACTACCTTTCATGTGCTCGGTTTGCGTGTAAATAGAATTCTATCGCTGTAATAATATCCATACGGTCGTACGTCGAGTGTCAAGCATCAACGACCGTATCTTATAGTCTAGATATCATGCCCTCTCGAAGTAACTCATTCACTTCCACTTTGCAAAGATTCACGAGGGTAAGACATCCCTTACAAGAAGGCCATTTCGGATATTCACTCGTACTAATAGGGTACGCGATTCCCGGATGACCAAACATGTATACTCCGCATGCTTTAGTATCACACCCAATCACTATTGCATGATCGCCCCACGGCTAGGGGAAACCTCAATAATGTCAAACCATTACAATCCACACCGTGATGCCATGAAGACTTCGGTCCTAGGATAATTGCACAACCGTCACATTGTGTGACACTTAATAGTGTAAGTGGGTCAGTCTAAAGTACGCATTCTCTAATACACGTCCACGTACAGTACAAGTGTCTCCACACTTCGATAGACGAGATCTATCCATGCCCTTAAATCCAGAAGACATCTAATACATGCTAGTCTGTTCGTACTATCAATGCCATGTTTAATAGTACATTAGCCTGGAGACATTTAAGTATCAAAATTATTAAAGTGATTAGACATCTCATCAACCATAATCGTCTATCATGGTTTCTCTATCACAGTTTAATACTAAGGACGTTATCATATAACAATTCATAATTGGTTCTTTAAAAGAACAAATATATGACAACAGAAAAGCCATTTATTATATATGTATAATCATAAAGAAATAGTAGAAATGATCCGACCCGGTCGGATACGGTCCAACCCGATTGGGTTTAGGACACTATTTCAACAATCTCCCACTTGGCCTAAAACCAATGACTTGCACACAAGACCAAGTTGAAACACAAGAACCTCATGCAATACTCGCAACCAGCCCTAGCCGTGAACGGATTGCTATCCGTGGGGACTCAGACTATCTTCATATCATGCTCCAAATGACCAAGTCAAAAGGAACCGCCTCAACACACATGAATCTCTTATGAGACCTCGTTCCTTGCTTCAAGCAATGAATCCACCACTATATCAGCTATATAGTAAAGGTGGAAGAACCACACAAGGTTCAGAAATAAACCTTCTAGATCCATGTATCACTCCCACTGTGTCTCTAAGGCTATACTGGGTTTTGGCTCAGCTGTAGCATCCACAGTGATCTCCAGCTAAGAACATTTCCAGCTCACTATATCACTTAATCAAAGTGACTGCAAACCCAGACTGTAGCTCTCACTCGCCTTCATAAGACTCAGGATACATGTCTGTATATCTATATTTATCCGATTCCAAGTTTCGATAAACTAGGAAACCATCCTTAACCTGTTTAAGGATATTATCGACATTCACCGGATTTACTTTCATGCTTGCTCATAACTCTTCATGGACTATAAAAATCTGGCATTACTTTTATGATGGTTCCTATCGCAGTAGCAAAGGAAACCATCCATAAGCATCATCTTTCACCTTATCTTTAAGACTAACATCCTAACATAAATAGATCTTGAGAACACCGGCTACCAGTATCTCTTGTCGTGATCTATGCTAAACTCTCTTAGCATCACATCTGTATAGGAAACTATAAACTGATATTGCGTGGTATATCAGGTTTGCGGTAACAGTGATATAATGAGGATATAAGGCTATTTAATTATGATTTCTCAAGTGAGACGAGGGTGTTTATCAAGAAAATTGCAGTCGGACCAATGTTTATGAAAGAGGACACAATTGAGTCGACAAATTGACAGAGTACCTCAGTGTATTATAGTTCTTGGATCATTTTCTATTACATGGTGATCCCATATATATAGGCAAAGGCTAAGTTGGTTTAGTCTATTCATGACAAGACATTAAAAGCATACAATTAAGGTAATCATATATATATAAGTTGACCGGACAGCTGTCAGGATAAGATCGGCGGACAGCAGACTCGATAGCAGGTCGGACTCATAGCTTCCTCTGTCTTGATGTCATCAACTAAAACTCGGGCTTGGCCAGCCTGATAATATGGGTAGCTTCCACTGTGTCCGAGATGTCGGAGTGGAGATGGGTCCGGCTTATGAACTACGGACTAGCGGGATGGAGGCCCAAAATCTATTGTTTGGCTAGGAAATAGGCCCAATCTAGATGCTCGGGTTCCAATCCGGTTTGGGTATATCAATGGCCCCCTACTCTGTGCCTTGCGTGTCCGTCGAGGCGGAGAGTAGAGCTCAAAGAGGCAGTAGATAACCGCACCCTATTGTTGTGGTTTGTGACAGTGTGACGCCGATAATGTCTATCGGGCTTAAATTAGTGTTGACATTGCATTGCAAATTACTCACGTTATGCTGTGCATTGTAGTGGACAGGCTTAGATGCCGTGCTATGGAGCGAACGGGATTACATGCCGATAATGGTTATCGGGCTTGAATCAGTGTTGATATCGCGTTGTGAATTACTGATGTATGTTGTGCATTGTAGCGGACAGGCTTAGATGGCCGTAGCCAAGGTCGTGCGCCATTTTGGATTGATGCCATAATCCTCTGTAATTAAGGCTGTATGTCTGAATGATTGAGGCCGTAAGCCATTTTGAGTCGAGGCCGTAAGCCAGTGCAGTTGAGGCTGTAAAAGTTTCATCGGTTCACGAAACGTCACTTCGGATGCATTAATGACATGACGTTTGACATGAAATGCCGTGTCTTCAGATTTCCTGAGGGATATCAAAAACCGCCCCTAGCAATAATTACTTCTGAATTTTGAATCCGAAACGATGCTTCCCTCCACTTCCTCATCTATAAATAGGGGTTTCCTCCCCCACTTTTACACTTTCCTCTTTCAAAAAACATTTCCGGCAAGAGGGGCAAGAGGATTCCGGCTAAAACAAGCAAATTCCGGCGAGAGTTTCTGTTTCCGATCGTTTCCATTGTTCTTTCGACTTTGATCTTGCTTTTTCCCCTTTGTTTGAAGGTTGTATGTGATAGAAATGATAATAGAGTTTAGGGTTCCTTTCATTGTCATTCGTAAATTCACCCTATTACGCTTCCATATGCATGTGCCCTTCCCCAGAAAATCATCGATAGATAGAGGCATAGATGATACCAAGGCCTATTCAGGTTTATTAGGGTTTTTTTTTTGTTTTTTTTTTCCTTCTGGTTTTTACCCTTTTAAGGAAAACGGAGGGGCGAGGTGTCGGGGTTGTGCTCACCTCGGCCCGACTTCCATGTCTATGTGATTTAACTGATCCACCTCACCCTGTTTCTTTCTAGGATGTCTTCAGAGTATACACATTTAGATGAAGAAGTCCGTGCTGCTGCCGGCTATGTCTCGGAGGAGGTCAACATGAATGACGAGGAGGAGGTAGCCGAGGAAGAGGTGGTCGAGTCTGACTCAGGCGATGAGGAGGTCAAGGTTATCGGATAGGGTGCAGCAGGAGACGAGGTCGACGATCAAGACCAAGAGAAGTTGAGTGACCTTTTTAATAGAATCGGAGGGTTAGTGACCCGAGGGGCAGCTGCTCGAAGTGCAGGGTTCAAGGAAGTCGTGGAAGCGGAGAGAGCTGCGTCCCTAAAGAAAATTTCGGCGCCCAAGAAAACAGCGGCATCATGAAATCCGCAGCGCCATCTGTAATATAACTCTCGATATTATGTAAAGTGAGGTGCGTTGAGGCCAAGTACGTGCTGGCCGACCAAAACCGTTTTGATAATAAAGTCGGCAGTCGATGGAAGGAGATCTGAGACCAATCTGGCTACACCCAGTCTCTGAGGGCTTATGAGATTTCGGATGACTACCGGTTTGCCAGTAAGGCATGACGAATATAATCTACGTTTGTGGCTGAGACGATGTGGATTACGTTTGGCTGCACTACGACCATCTCGTCGCCGGATTTCGACCTCCCTTCGACCAATTTTTCATCAGATTCATGGAGGAGCTTCGGGTCATGCCATACGACCCTACACTTGGGACTGTCCGAGTAGTGATGGCCTTTATAGTGATAAGCCGGCTACGCGGGCAGGAACCATCACTGCTGGTCTTGTTTTATTTCTACGGCTTTAATAAAAAGAGTGAAGACGGCCAAATTCAACCCCGTAACAGGTCGAGCAGTGGTAGACCCCGACTCTTATTTGATCTTCTTGATAAGGTGTCTGACTGGAACAAGAGGTGTATGAGGGTAGAATCGCAAATTGGTTGGCCATTTGATAAAATTCCCGTGAACTCCGGTAAAACCGATCATCTGACGGATATGAAAACTCAAGATGCTGATGATGAGTTCATAGCCGAGTTCGAAGAATTGCTCGGGTATACTCAAAATTGGCAGGGTCAAAATCGGGTTTTCAACTAGAGACTTCTTTTAGATGTAGACAAACCTTTTGTTAGGATGGCCGGACTTTCTGGAGCGGGTGTCAGGGATCCATTGTAGTGGTTGAACCACTGCTCTGTGACCCAATTGGTACGGGGAATGTAACTTTGGTAGATGTATGCCCTTCAAGTGTCTTATTTGTTTAGGCAATCCTTCAAATTGGGCTCCAAGTAAGATTTCACTTGTTTATCATTTGCATGCCTTCATTTGTTTTTCTATATTCTCTTGATTGTATAGTGATTGAAACTACCCCTATGCAGGTACCATGGACGCTCTAAGGCAATGCAATTTGCTCGCTGCCCGGAAGACCTCCGGCGAGGTGGAAAGGGGAAGTGCACTGAAAGAGGTTAAGATCAACCTTCCAATGGTCGATGTCTGGAATGACTCATTGGGCGCAACTTCAGCACGTGAGTCCTTGAAATCCGTAGCCGGGAAAGAAACCTCACCCCCAACTAAACAAACTTTGGGGAAGTTGGGGTGGGTAAGACTCTGAAACTGACGGTATTCACCAAGACTCCGGCTGTGAGAAGAAAAGAGTTGTTGGTGAGGCCAACCCCACTTGGGATGGCGAGAAGGAGGCTCGTCAATCCAAAAAATCAAAGGTGGGCGATACCTTGCCGGATGTCGGTGCTTCTTCTTAGGATCTATCCAAAGGTGCTGCTGACAAAGGCAAATTTGTAGCCGACAAATCCTCTTTGGCTGGGTACGACCGCGATGGTCCCCTTTTCTGGTGTTCCAGTAGGTCCTCGGGGTCATCCTAATGTCTAGATGGACAGGGAATTTATGCGCCAGCTGCCCATTGACATGGCAAGAGCGATCACGATCTCAAAGGGAATAGCCGATGTGGCCCCACTAAAGCATCTAAGATGGAGCCTTCCCAACCCTGTTCAGTTGGAGGTCAGGCGCGGCATAGCGGATCGGATAGTGCAATCACATTAGACCAATCCACGGTGTGCCATTCTTCAAAACATCTAGGACTTGTGGGGTCTATATGGGGCAACGGTGAGCCTGGTTAACATCTGTCCGTTCTCTACTTTTCTTTTTCCTTTTGTTTTATTTTTCAATCGGCCTGCCTAACTCCGCGGTATTTCTTCTTTTTCAAGTCGGTACTGGTCTGAAGCAGTTTATAAATGATTACAGAGACACTGTATCGTCAAGCTCTTATGTTGTCAAGGAGTTGAATGCCGCTAAAGAGGTTGCGGCGGACCTAAAAGTACGGATTGATGCCTCTGAGGCAGAGAATGTCGAGTTGAAGAAACAACTTGCTGAGAATGCTGAACTGAGGAAACAGCTCGCTGAAGCGAAAATGATGTAGCTCGAGGCTCAGGCAAATTCCAAATGCCTTGAAGTTCTCGCTCGTGAGTTAGAGCAAATAGATAAGGAGGCCGTCCAAACTATGAAAGCTATGAAAACGCGGATTGACCAGGACCAAGACCGATGGGAGACCGAGCAGAAGGTGAGTGCTGATCTGAAGCAGAGGCTGGCCGATCTGAGTCCGGTGTTGAGCCCAGATAGAGGCTGCGGGAAAGGATGCAGCTGGAGAGAAATTCTTGATGGGGTATGATCAGGGTATCTTATCACCTTGTGAGATGTCTGTGGGCTCAAGGCGGTGACGTTCCTAGCTTTTATATGATGCGCGATTGGATTGTTACCCCACCCTTCTCTGAAAACCTCAGGGGCTTTCACCCCTCCATCCCTTGTACCGATGTCGAACTGGAGACCTATGCTGGCGGTTGGGAGCCGCCCCTGGTCGATGTTGTTAACCTCCGGTAGTTAGTGGATCAGATTACCCGGGGAAATCAGAGAGGGGTCGATCAAGGAGGTGGCGATCAGGAGAGGGAAGATTCCGATACTAGAGTGGACAAGATGTTGCATCCTTCCCTAAGTGATGAGAATGTCGGCGATGTCATCATGAGACCTGTTGATGCCTGAATTTATTTCTGTTCTGTATAAACTATATTTTGACCTTCATTCCGCATTTTGTAATGATATTTTCTGAATATATGTCACGGATTTTATGCGATGTAAAATAACAAGTAATAATTATAAATCCGGTATTCCCCAAGTATAGGGATCGTAGTAATAGTGGTTAATACCGGTGTCGAACTCACAGGGAAAACGGGGTTGTGATTCTAGTTTTAATTTTATAAATCTACGGGTGTCACAAGTTATACTAATACTTCGGATAAGACAAATTAATAACGGAATAAAACTGGACTGAAGACAGTGATCTAAAGCCAGGGAGAAACGGTTGCGGACAAATTTAAAACACGGCTAAGATTATAACTACAATGATGTGATCAAACGAGTGCTATTTTGTAAAGAACTGCTAATGATTTTAAGTTAACGATTTAAAGAACGAACAAGCTATTGATCAACCTATTTTAACAACATTCAATCTCGATCTCGATTCTCTCGTGAATTTACCAAAGTCGTGATCCACCTAACAAGGTTTGAACTCCTAATTTCTTAGATAAATTCAACTATCAACCTTTTATCTTTCGATATTAGAGATTAACGCTTCTAAAACGAAGGTGTCGGATTTCTCAATCACGTGATCTAAACGGCAACCTAACCAACTCTCGTTATACGTAGGTTAACATGCTCAATCTTTATCAAGGTGATCAAAGTTTAACAAGATTCTCATCCAATCAAACTAACATTCATGCAAAGATCTTTCAATACAATTGCATATGATCAAAATAAACAAGATAAAGATACAACTTAAAGTAAAACTCACAAGATAATTGAAGATGAGATCAAAGTGTTGTTAAAATGGCTTCACAAAGCTTGCTCACAAGGATTTAGCTCCTTGACATGATTGAAGTCTTTGAGTTTAGTACAAGAGAGTACATAAATTTATGCTACTTTGATCTAATAATTTAAGAACATGGAAAGTGTTTAAGCTAATGGAAAGAAAAGCTAAGTCTTTTTGGGAGAAAAGATAGCTTTTTGGATGTCAAAATTCGATCTATAATGAGTTGGGAACACCCCCTATTTATAGAAATCAAAGTCGGTTTGCTGTCTTCGAGGTTGGACGCCCGTCCGCCAAAAGTGGACGCTCGTTTGACAAAAGTGGACGCTCGTTTGAGTAGCGTCTAAACTCTCTGTACTGAAAATCTCCTCTGGACGCCAGTTCACTTTTATGGACGCCCGTTTGCTTTCATTTTTACTTGAATGAGACTTAGCCACTAAGTCTTTGAATTGACTTGATTCTTTTCTTCTCTTCTAAGTTAACTTAGCCTCTAAGTTATGCTTTGCTTCTCCTCTAAGTTATCATCACATGAGCTCTCTGTCGACCTTGAACATCGAGGTTGGATATCGGACATCGGACATCGATCAGCGGATAACGAAAAGCATCATCGAGCAGCAGTCATAGCGGACGCCCGTTCGGTTAGATGGACGCCCGTCCACTTGATTTCATCACAATTTCTCTTCTTTTCTTACTTGTATCTTCCCTTGATCATTTTCCCATCTTTTCCAACTCTTTTCATGACATAATTAGGCGCCTAAAAGCATGATAAACTCGTGCAAAACGTAACGATGCAAATATAAAGATATTATATGATAAAATAACAGTTTTAACTCGGTTTTGCACTTAGATATATTTATAGCTCCTTTACTCAATATTACGATATAACCAATGATTTTCTATAAAAACTATAAAACAAGACGGATATTGTTATGAAATAACATCGTATAAAACCATAAAATCCACCCTTAACAACTCCCCCACACTTATCTTTTGCTCGTCCCGAGCAAAATGGAACACGACTCACCTTACTAATATCAAAATCCTAACCAGAATAACCATAGACATCTTAGCAAGTATAAGGTATATCTAATAAGCTAAAAGTTCACCCGGATGCGTGTGTGTAGAGCCATACTAAATTTCCGCTAAATCCAACCTTGAATTTTTCAAGTTACCAGCTAGTAAACATCTCAGTCAGAAATATATAACGATCATTAGAATCTGTAATCAAACTAAATGTAGCACGGCATGAAAAGAATGATAGAACTTAATTAGAATCGGTCGGACATACTCAGAGGATTTTCCCTACAACATGCCTTTCAGTTTATACTGGGGATAAGTTATGCAAAATATCAGACGTTTCATTATTCAGTTTACATAACCTTCACATGTATAAGCTTATCAGAATGAGCTTTTACCCGTCATAGCAGAATAGGACGTACTGGGTACACCCTACCATACTCAAATCATAAGGCAGCTTTTTCTGACTGTCGTGAGCTCTTGGTCATCGTAGCGGTATAGGACAATCAAGATTTGCCCTACCTCACTCCAATCATCGACCAGCTTCTGACAAACTTATTAATTACATGATTAAAATTTTCTTTTAAGATCTTTTCCCCAGGTATAATATTGTTGCTTTTCTTATCACATTCAAACCTGAGGCATTCACAGTATGTCATACTTTGATTCTAAAACTGAGCTATTGTAATTCTTATGTCCGTTACATTTACCTAGACACAAGATTCTTATGATATCATTAACAGCCTCAAACCTTAATGAGTATAGCTTTATATTTCAGCTCATCGTCTAATATGGCTCGTGATATAAATATATATATATAAAGGTGAAACATCTAACTTACTAAACTGACCACATAAAGCATTGATGACTATCATATTAAAGTTAAAAATCAAAATTAGTAAGCTAAGCAGCAGATAACCTTGCTCGAGACAAAACAAAAATTTTATTTTTTTGTCAATTTTAAGCATACTTTAAGCATGGTATAAATATTTTAAGCTCTCAGAATGGTAAACACAATTAATTGAGTAAATATCATGTAGGTACTAACTGACTAAACCCTCCCCCACACTTAAACTACAACATGTCCTCATGTTGTGCAGAATTTAACAGAAATGATAAAGCACTTAGCTGATTTCGTGAAAGATCCCGAAGTTGCGGAGTAAGGCTAAATAGAGTCCTTTCCCAAGTACAACTTCCAAAGTAGTTCGACAAAATAGCTCCAAATGTACCTGCATCACTTGAAAAACATGGAAACATCTCGGGGGAAACAAGTGAATTATGTCATAGCAAGCAAGAGATTGAAAGATAAAGAGATGATAAAAGAGAAAAGATTTCAACCCTTATAATTCACAAAGAAACAAAAGAAAACACCAACTCGCAAAATACATAAAAACAAAAGAAAGTAGTGGGTTGCCTCCCACCGAGCGCTGTTGGTTAACGTCGTTCGCTCGATGTAACCGCTACTAAACCCTAGTCTTCATAGATTTCAGCCCAATCTATTACCCCGATAAGTCGACGCAAAGATGTCCATGACGGGTGGAAAATCGTACTCACCTTGTAAGTTCCAATCCTCTTCGCAATATCCGCGCCGCGGTAATGCTCCTCCCACAACACTAGGACCAAGTCTGTCAAGATTGGGTCATTCAGAATGAAATATGGTCGTCCCAACGACCTCTGCAGCTCCTCTGCGCTAAAATCTCCACCTCCCAGATTTCGTGGGACAATGATTACGTAAGTGACAGTCCGGACGTGTGTGACGAGGTGAAAATCAACATCCAGAATAATTGTCCTCGGGGACCATCAGCTAAAGTAATCTCGTGGATTTTTCTAATGAGCCAGAACTCGTGCGGTGGGATGTCGAACTCCATAGCAACAAAACAAAGTCACAGAAACCTATTTAACAAAAAACGATCAAACTAGGCTTAAATAAACAAACTAAAGAAAAAAAAAAACTAGAACAACTAATAAAGACAAGGATATCAGCCTGGATCAGGCCATTTAATTTTTCTACCAGCCACTACATCGCGCAGGCTCTGATCGTGGTTGTGGTGGCAGAAACAACATCTCACACATGGGGCTAAGTTGGTAAGTGTTGTCCAAACACTTTTAATCCTTCCCCTTGTAGATTTCTTCTTACTTCTCTTAGATTGTGCCTCTTGTTTGAGCTCCTCCATATCCCAACTACCAGCCATCACGTCTTCAATTAAGCCCATATTGTCATTCTCAGAAAATAAGCTGGGTGAGAATTCGTCAACATCTGTAGTCACTGGATTCTCACACCCGAAAATCTCGAGTAAATGAACAATTAAGGCCTTTTCTTTTTGTTGGCCGATATAGTGCTTGCATCTCTGACCATTCACCCCGAAAGGCTGGTCACCGTAACCTCTAAGCTCTAAAACACCTCCAGGAATGATCTGGAGAATCTCGAAGGGGCCGGACCAACGTGTCCGGAGCTTTCCAGGAACAAATGTAACCTGGAATTATATAGCAAAACTTGCTCCCCTACCGTGAATTCTCTTTTCTTGATCTTAGCATCATGGAGAAGCTTCATCTTGTCCTTGCTTACCCTGGCACTTTCGTAGGCCTGGAGTCGGAACTCATCCAATTCGTGTAGCTGCATCAGTCGACGCTCTCCACATGATCGAGTATCAAAGTTTAGAAACTTTGTAGCCCAAGATGCTCTATGCTCAAGTTCGACCGGCAGATGGCAAGGTTTGCCATACACCATTTGGTACGGTGATGTACCCATCGGTGTCTTATATGCTGCTCGATAGGCCCACAGGACATCATCTAACTTCGGACTCCAGTCTTTTCGGTGGCTATTAACCACTTTCTCCAGGATTTTCTTAAGGCTTTGATTACTTCGCTCGACCTGACCACTAGTCATCGGATGATACGGTGTACCGATTTTATGCTTAACACCATATTTTTCTAGTACCTTCTCTAGTGGTCGGTTACAAAAATGTGTTCCTTCGTCGCTTATCAAGGCACGCGGACAACCAAATCGCACAAAGATGTTTTTCCTCGGAAAATTCATGACCGTTTTATGGTCATTGCGAATTGTGGCTACCGCCTCTACCCACTTGGACACGTAATCAACACAGACTAGAATGTATTTGTTTCCACACGAGGATGGGAAAGGACCCATGAAGTCAATTCCCCAAACATCAAAAACTTCGCATTCTAGAATGGGTTTTAGAGGCATGTCGAAGCGCCTAGTTAAAGCTCCGGTTCGTTGGCACCGATCACAGGATTTACAGAATGTTTCTGTATCCTTGAAGATCGAGGGCCAATAGAAGCCGGATTGGAAAATCTTTGCAACAGTTTTCCATGGGCCAAAGTGACCACCAGTGGGGCCACTGTGACACTGGTCGATAATATCCCGTTGCTCGGACTCAGGAACACATCTTCTCAGCAATCCATCCTTACAGATTTTAAAGAGGTACGGCTCGTCCCAAATGAATGTTTTCAAATTAGAGAAGAATTTCTTCTTCTCTTGATATGAAAAGTCGGGATTCAGATATTGGGAGTGCAGGTAGTTGACGATGGAAGAATACCACGGAACATCGGGAGCACAATCGTCAATCATCATTACATTTTCAAGAGGAAAGTATAGGTCTATATCCTTAGGATCCTCCTCTTCCTCTGTCAGCAATCTAGAAATATGATCAGCTACTGCGTTTTCACTACCCCTTATATCTTTGATTTCTACATCAAACTCCTGTAGGGTAAGAATCCAACGCAGTAAGCGCGGTTTCGCGTCCTTCTTATTCATTAAATAGCGTAAAGCAGCATGATCCGTCCACACTATAACCTGAGCTCCTAACAAGTAACTGCGGAATTTGTCCATAGAGAACACAACAGCCAACAGTTCTTTTTCTGTTGTGGTGTAGTTGACTTGAGCGGAGTTCAGAGTGTGACTAGCATAGTAGATCGGTTGAAACTTCCTATTGATTCTTTGGCCCAAGACTGCACCAACCGCGTAGTTAGATGCATCGCACATAAGTTCGAACGGAAGGTTCCAATCTGGGGCAATCAAGATAGGGGCAGATATCAACTGATGCTTAAGCGTTTCAAATGCCTGCTTGCACTCATTATCGAATTTAAACTCAACTTCATTACGAAGCAAATTGGATAAAGGCTTAGAAATCTTGGAAAAGTCTTTAATAAATCGTCTGTAAAAACCCACGTGTCCAAGAAAACCTCGAATTTCTCGCACATTCTTCGGGAAGCTCATTTTTTCAATAGCCTCCACTTTGGCTTTATCCACTTCGATGCCTTTGGACGAGATCTTATGACCAAGAACTATGCCCTCCTCAACCATGAAGTGACATTTTTCCCAATTAAGGACTAAGTTCTTCTTTACGCATCTCTCCAAAACATTATCAAGGTTTAGAAGACAATTATCAAAAGTTTGACCAAAAACCGAGAAGTCATCCATAAAGACTTCCATACATTTCTCCACAAGTCCGTCAAAGATGGCCAGCATACATCTCTGAAATGTAGTAGGGGCATTGCAAAGACCAAATGGCATTCGCCTGTAGGCGAAAGTACCATAGGGACAAGTGAACGTAGTCTTCTCTTGGTCTTTAGGGTCTATTGGAATTTGGAAATAACCAGAATAGCCATCAAGAAAACAGAAAAAAGTGTGGCCGGCCAAACGCTCAAGCATTTGGTCAATGAAAGGGAGGGGAAAGTGATCTTTCATTGTGACTTCGTTGAGTTTTCTATAATCAATGCAAACTCTGTAACCAGTCACAAGTCTTAATGCAACCTCTTCCCCCTTTTCATTTTTCTCAATCGTAATTCCCCCTTTCTTAGGGACTACTTGAGTTGGCGACACCCAATCACTATCTGCAATAGCATAGATGATTCCCATATCCAACAACTTGATAATCTCTTTCTTGACAACCTCCTGCATATGAGGATTCAGTCTCCTCTACGGTTGTCTAATTCTTTTAGCTCCGTCTTCTGTCTTGATTTTGTGCATGCAGATATCCGGAGAGATTCCTTTGATATCCCCGACCTGCCATCCGAAGGCTCGTTCGTTCTTTTTCAAGACATTTATTAATTTCAGTTCCTCGCTCTCGGAAAGTTTGGATGAGATGATGAGGGGAAGCCTATCACCATCTTGCAAGAATATATACTTTAAATGCTTCGGTAAGGGCTTTAAATCAAGATCATTTGGAGGTTCCTCTAAACTGGACTTTAAACCGCCACTTTCCAAATTATCAGAGGCAACTAGCAGAGCTTCCAACAAATCAACTTCCTCCGAAGGTGAAAGATTCTTGGTTCCTACCGCTTCCTTATCTATGTCAGCTTTAGAGTCTATCAGATCTACCCGACCATACTGATTTAGATTGTCGATAAGACGCTCGTACTCAGAATCTACTGCCATGACTTGATCCTCTAAATAATCTTTGAAATCATCAAATGATTCCTCTGCAGAGAATCCGGTTGGAAATTCAGAAGGACGTTTGATAGCTTTAGAAACGCTGTAGCTCACTTCTTTATCTCCAACGCGCAAAGTCACCTTAGCACCATCATCACAATCGATGAGGGATCTAGCGGTAGACAGAAAGGGTCTTCCAAGAATTAGAGGCGTATTGGGTTGTTGAATGTCTAAAACATACCAATCTACAGGAAATGTAAATTTATCGACTTGAATCAATAAATCTTTCAACATTCCTGTCGCTTTCTTGGATGACCTATCCGCAAACTGAATACTCATAGTAGTGGGTTCCAGCAGATGGTCTAATTGCAGTTGCTGACAGACATATAAAGGCATAAGACTGATCAATGCTCCTAGATCACATAAAGAATTAGGAAAGACAAGGCCTCCTATTTGTAAGGTAAGAACAAATCTTCCAGGATCGCCCTTTTTAACCGGTAATTCTTCATAATTGATCATGGAACAGTCTTCACTAATCGTCCTGTCGATGCCTTCTAACTTCTTTTAGAAGAGATCACATCCTTTATAAATTTAGTGTACTTGGGCATCTCAACCAACACATCAGATAACGGTATGTTAACTTGGGTGTTTTTTAAGAGGTTGAGGACCTTCTCGTACTTCTTATCTTCGTATAAAGGAATGTTGGTCTTTTTTGGAGGAAACGGGAGCTTCTGTAACTCCTTCTCAGAGAAAACTTTCTTCTTGGAGGAGCTCACAGCTTGCTCCTCAAGATCTTGCCACCTCACAAATTTCTCACCTTCTTTCCTCACTGGCTCACTCTCTCTCTCAACAGACTTCTCATTGCCCACAGGCTCATCTACTGCATCTCCTTCTATCCCATCCTTAGAAAAATTAGTTTCTATTGTGCTATTTATCGGAGTAGGGATATAGGTCTCTTCCGCTCCCCCTCCTGCACTCTCAATGGCAGGAGGGGCTAGTGGTTTCCCTGGTTCTGTGGACCAGAGAGTTGAGTGCCTGATCGTAGACTAATGGCATTTGAGTCTTCTTGATTATAGGCCGGTGATGGGACTTGAGCAGTACTCTTACTTGGATTAACCTGGCTGACTTGATCTCCTCCGCGAGGGTTCTTCTCAGTAAAACTGGGTAGATGCCCTGGTGGTCTCGAAGCCAGTTGTTCAGCCAACTGTCCCAATTGTCTTTCCAGGTTCTTGATCGTCTTTGTTTGCTCTTCTAACCTGGTAGCAATATCACTAGGATGAGAGAATCCCGGAGGATTCTGATAGTTTTGATTGTATGATTGACTGGGCCTATTTCCATAAACAGGATTAGGATTGTTAGGCCAGTTCTGGTTAAATCTTTGAGTGGCTGTAGGAAAATTATTATTGGGGTTCTGGTTGAAACCAGGGTTTCTATTGAAGTTTTGGCTTTGGTTGAAACCCTGATTTTGGTAAGTGCCCTGGCCAGATAGTGGGTTGTTAAACCTCGAATTTTGTTGGCCGTAAAAAGCGTTTACCTCAAAGATTCTGTTCATTCATCGGACAGAATCGAGACGTGTGTCCCACGTTATCACATGACTGGCATGTGACTTGATTGTATTGTCCATTATTTTGGACAGCGTTAACTTGGTACGATTGGGGAGAAATAAATTGACACTGGCCATTTATATGGCCGGTCTGACAACAATTATCACAGAATAGAACGTGGGCGTTCTGTTGGAGATATTGGTTCTGATTGATCAGATTTTGAGAACCCACGTTTGTGGCCATCTGCTTCTGCAGCATGGCGATCACATTTTGCATGTTCACCTCTTCGACCTTAGGAGGAGGAGGAGGTGCTTGTATAGTTTGGAAAGAGGGGGCATAGTTATACTTGGCAATGTCCTCGAACAGTGCCCACCCCTCAGCAGGTGTTTTTCTAAAAAATGCCCCACCAGACGAACTGTTGACCATGCCCTTAGTGAGCTCAGTCAACCCACTGAAGAACGTGTTGACTTGTCTCTGCAAGTCTAACCCGTGGTGGGGGCATTTCCGGAGAAGAGATTTGAATCTCTTCCAGCAATCGAAGAATGATTCATTCTCCTGCTGATGGAACGTAAAGATTTCACTTAGGCATTGGGCGGTTTTCGATGGTGGGAAATATTGACTTAAAAATTCTTTTTCCAGCCCAGCCCAAGTAGTAATGGATTCAGAGGGAAGAGAGTGATACCACTCCTTTGCCTCCCCTCTCAAAGAAAAAGGAAACAGTTTAAGCTTTACTGCATCATCACTGACTCCTTGGATACGAGTTGTACTGCAGATTTCCAAGAATGTGTGGATGTGCGTGTGCGGGTTTTCGGACTGAAAACCGTGAAAGATAGATGCATGCTGCATCATCTGTATAAGCCCTGGTTTCAGCTCAAAAGTTTGTGCCGTAATGGCCGGAAGAATTATAGCAGGGTTGACTTTGACCATGCCTGGCATGGCATAGTCAGCCAACGTACGAGTGTCTTCTGCTGCCATGATGACTAGATTTTTGATTTCTTCGGCTAAAAGTAGCTCGAAGTCTCTCTCGTGTTCGTTTCCTGGGTCGGAAGGATCCGGAAAACGAATTCTTCTCCTATTGGGTCGGACTATGGTCCGCTCGAGATCAGGATCGTAGAGTAAATGCCCTTCCTGACTTCAAGTTTGCATAAACTGAACCCGAGAGAAAAAAAAAATTCGCAAACGGGCGTTCGGAATGGTTGAACGTGCGTTTGCACTCAGAAGGAACCGGACGAGCGTCCAAATGAATGGACGGGCGTTCAGGTTCGACAGAGACTAAAACAGAAACAGCAAAACATAGTGCAAACAGAAATGAAACAGAGTAATAATTCAAAAACTATCTAAGACATAAATATGTTTGCTAAGGGATTCGGATAAACTTAACAAAAACAGGGAATAAGTCCTCCAAAACACCCTAGGACTAACAATTTGAACAGTAACAACATAAACAACAAAACAAAATTACTAAAGGAAAACAAAAACTAGACAACCGTCCGGTTTTCCCCGGCAACGGCGCCAAAAACTTGTCACGGATTTTATGCGATGTAAAATAACAAGTAATAATTATAAATCCGGTATTCCCCAAGTATAGGGATCGTAGTAATAGTGGTTAATACCGGTGTCGAACTCACAGGGAAAACGGGGTTGTGATTCTAGTTTTTATTTTATAAATCTACGGGTGTCACAAGTTATACTAATACTTCGGATAAGACAAATTAATAACGGAATAAAACTGGACTGAAGACAGTGATCTAAAGCCAGGGAGAAACGGTTGCGGACAAATTTAAAACACGGCTAAGATTATAACTACAATGATGTGATCAAACGAGTGCTATTTTGTAAAGAACTGCTAATGATTTTAAGTTAACGATTTAAAGAACGAACAAGCTATTGATCAACCTATTTTAACAACATTCAATCTCGATCTCGATTCTCTCATGAATTTACCAAAGTCGTGATCCACCTAACAAGGTTTGAACTCCTAATTTCTTAGATAAATTCAGCTATCAACCTTTTATCTTTCGATATTAGAGATTAACGCTTCTAAAACGAAGGTGTCGGATTTCTCAATCACGTGATCTAAACGGCAACCTAACCAACTCTCGTTATACGTAGGTTAACATGCTCAATCTTTATCAAGGTGATCAAAGTTTAACAAGATTCTCATCCAATCAAACTAACATTCATGCAAAGATCTTTCAATACAATTGCATATGATCAAAATAAACAAGATAAAGATACAACTTAAAGTAAAACTCACAAGATAATTGAAGATGAGATCAAAGTGTTGTTAAAATGGCTTCACAAAGCTTGCTCACAAGGATTTAGCTCCTTGACATGATTGAAGTCTTTGAGTTTAGTACAAGAGAGTACATAAATTTAAGCTACTTTGATCTAATAATTTAAGAACATGGAAAGTGTTTAAGCTAATGGAAAGAAAAGCTAAGTCTTTTTGGGAGAAAAGATAGCTTTTTGGATGTCAAAATTCGATCTATAATGAGTTGGGAACACCCCCTATTTATAGAAATCAAAGTCGGTTTGCTGTCTTCGAGGTTGGACGCCCGTCCGCCAAAAGTGGACGCTGTTTGACAAAAGTGGACGCTCGTTTGAGTAGCGTCTAAACTCTCTGTACTGAAAATCTCCTCTGGACGCCAGTTCACTTTTATGGACGCCCGTTTGCTTTCATTTTGACTTGAATGAGACTTAGCCACTAAGTCTTTGAATTGACTTGATTCTTTTCTTCTCTTCTAAGTTAACTTAGCCTCTAAGTTATGCTTTGCTTCTCCTCTAAGTTATCATCACATGAGCTCTCTGTCGACCTTGAACATCGAGGTCAGATATCGGACATCGGACATCGATCAGCGGATAACGAAAAGCATCATCGAGCAGCAGTCATAGCGGACGTCCGTTCGTTAGATGGACGCCCGTCCACTTGATTTCATCACAATTTCTCTTCTTTTCTTACTTGTATCTTCCCTTGATCATTTTCCCATCTTTTCCAACTCTTTTCATGACATAATTAGGCGCCTAAAAGCATGATAAACTCGTGCAAAACGTAACGATGCAAATATAAAGATATTATATGATAAAATCACAGTTTTAACTCGGTTTTGTACTTAGATATATTTATAGCTCCTTTACTCAATATTACGATATAACCAATGATTTTCTATAAAAACCATAAAACAAGACGGATATTGTTATGAAATAACATCGTATAAAACCATAAAATCCACCCTTAACAATATACGTTCCCCTTGTGTTCAAATGTATGTTGTATTTTGCTCGAATTAATTGCATATATCGAGTTCGGTCCTTTGTGTGTCTGATATAGTAGTATCCGGCCCCTTTTGTTTTAGATAAGATTCAGAGTTGAAAACGGACGGACTTATCTGAAATAATTGCCCAATTGTAATTTGAAATTTTTCTAGAGTATGGACCCCTTGTTCAAGATAAGGTTCATAGTTGTAAACATGCGTGCGTATCTGGAATAATTTGTCCGATCGGGTGTTTGAAATTTTTCCAGAGTATGGCCCTATTTTTAACAAAGTCCAAGATGAATCTGAGGTCTTTGTTGAAAAATTCGTCGAAAATCACACCGATATGCACAACGGACACGCTTGAAGGATATGATAACATGCATTCAAAAGATAAATGTAAAACCGGCTTTATTAAGTTCGCCTCACCCCGTTAGGTGAGCAAAAGTTACAAGTAAGAAAGCCTAACCACTCACGTCATAAACGAGAGGATTGCCATAACCCTAGCCTATTATTACATGTAGTACATTTGAGGTTGTCCACATGCCACGGTCTGTTGAGTTCTAGACCCTATTGATTCTTGAGAATGTAAGTCCCTTTTTTTTGATTTCTCTGGCTACCTGATACGGATCTTCCCAGTTCACCGTAAGCTTTCCCCTGTCGGGCTGAAGACCACGGGCCTTCCTGTTTCGAAGAACAAAATCACCGACCTTGAAAGAGTGGTCGCGGATTCGTTTATCGTGATGTCGTTTGGCGGTTTGGTTGTAATTCATGAGCCGGTGGTACGTTGCCAACCTTTTTTCCTCCGCTAGGTCAAGGTCGATCTGCCTGTTTAGTAGATTGTCCACTGGATCATATATAGCGACCCTGACGCTTGGAAGCTCCATTTCGATGGAAATCATAACCTCCAATCCGTAAGTCAGAGCAAAAAGTGTTTCCCCCATGGGTGTTTTGAACATGGTGCAGAGTGCCCATAATTTGGTGGGTAGCTCATCGACCAAGCCGCCTGCCTTTGCTTTCTCACGTACACTATTTGTGAGCATCTTTATTATAGTTTATTGCCGGCCTAAGCTTGGCCATTGCCCTGGGGATGAGCAACGGACGACTGCCAGTGTTTGACTTTAAATTCTCTACAGAAGGTGGAGAATTCATCCCTGAACTGTGGCCCGTGATTTGGCACTACTGCCCACGAGATGGCAAAGCGAGACCATATATGATCGTGTAGAAAGAAAACCACATATTTTGCTCTAATTTTGACAAAGGGCTTGGCCTCGATCCATTTCGTGAAATAGTCCACTGTTACTATGATAACTTTTCATCCACCCTTTCCGATGGGAAGGGTCCGATGAGGTCGAGTCCCCACATGGCGAAAGGCTATGATGAGACCACAATGCTCTGCTCCACCGACGGTAGTCTTGGGATGTCCGCATGTTTCTGGCATTCTGGACATTCTCTGACTAATTTCTCCGAGTCTTTAAGGATTTTCGGCCAGTAATACCCGGTTGTTATAACCTTCTGGGCCAAGGAGCGGCTAGCGTATGGCCCCCACACACTCCTTGGTGGATCTCTATGAGGATTTTCTCACTTTCTTCTTTTCGGACACACTTCAATAAAGGCTTAGAAGCAGATCTTCTATAAAGTACTCCGTCGTTAATGATGTATTTGGCTGCTCTTCTTCTAAGGGCGCGGGCTTTATCTGTGTCCACATGCAAGGTGCTCGATTCTACATAAGCTTGAATCTCATCAATCCAACACGGAGTCGGTGTTGGTGCGTCGATATCCATGACTTCTTCTATTTCAGTTGTGGGGACAACAAAATATTCCACCAATATTGAAGGGTCCACGATTTCTTCTTTAAGAGATAGCTTGGAGAGATAATCTGCCCGCTCGTTATCCTTTCTTCCAATTCTGATGAACTGGCTTTAGTTGAAGTCGGATCTCAATCGTCTAACAATCTTACCGTATTTTTCTAGGATGCCGCAATGCGTCCCATACTCCCTTGAGATTTGGTTGACGATGAGCTGAGAATCACATCGATTTCAACATTTTCTACTTTTATTTCCTTCGCAAGTTTAAGCCCGGCTATGACAGCCTCGTACTCAGCTTTAGAGATGGTGGCTGGGAACTCGAACCTTAGAGCTTTTTCGATCTTCTCCGTTGTCCCTGGCTCGACCAGAATAACACCGGCCCCGCATCCATTCCGATTTGATTCTCTATCTACATATAATTGCCAACATTGATCATATTTGTTCGCAGGTTGGGCGGACTTGAGCGGTATAGGTGAGCTCGGTTATGTCGAACTGAAGCTCGTCTCGACAATGAAATATGGTAATGTCTAAGCTTTGATAGCTTTTCTCGGTTGATATTGAATGTCAAATTCGGTAATCTCAATTGCCCATCGAAGCAGACGGCCTGAAAGGTCCGGTCTGTGTAGAATTTGGCGCATCGGACAATCCGTTAAGACAATGATTGTGTGTGACGTAAAACAGCCCCCGAGTTTGCGGGTAGCGATAACAAACGAGTAGGATAATTTTACAAAATTAAAATAACGACTCTCCACCAGACTGAGAGCCTTGATTACATAATAAACGGGATTTTTGAGGGATCCAGCCTCCTTGACAAGTACGGTGGCAACAGACCGGTCTGAAGCCGCCAAGTACAAAAACAAAACATCCCCTTCCACGGGGCTAACCTGAAGTGGTGGTTTCCCTAGATATTCCTTGAGGGCTTGAAAAGCTTGAGAAGACTCTGTGCTCCATGAGAAAGTTTTGTCACCATTGAGTATTTTGAAGAAGGGGAGACATTTTTCCGCTGATTTTGAGATAAAGTGACCCACAGCATTGATTCTGCCAATAAGCCTCTGAACTTCCTTGATAGTGGTAAGCTCATGCATGTCGAGCAAAGCTTGAATTTTTTCGGGGTAAGCTTCGATCCCTCGGCGACTAACCATGACCCTAGAAACTTGCCTGCCTGGACACCAAATGTACATTTGGCCATATTGAGTTTCATTGAGTGTATTCAAACATTGTTGAAAGTTTCATGGAGGTCGACAGCGTGACCATCTCCAGTGGACTTGACAACAATATCATCTATGTAAGCCTCCATGTTCTTCCAAATTTGCGACTCTAAAAACCTTTTTGACCATTCTCTGATAGGTCAAACCCACGTTTTTTAGCCCGAATGGCATCATTTCATAGTAATAATATCCTCCAACAGCTCTGAAAGCCGTTTTTTCTTTGCCATACTCAGCCATCCGTACCTGATGATATCCCGAATATACGTCCAGAATACTTAGAACCTCAAAACCGGTGATGGAGTCCACTAATCGATCAAGTCGAGGAAGTTGATAAAGATCCTTAGGACAAGGCTTGTTGATGTCGGTGAAGTCCAAACACATTCTCCACTTGCCGTTGTGCTTCTTTACCATTACCACATTTGCTAGCCAAGTGGGACAAGCTAGCTTCTTTATGATCCCGGCTTGAAGAAGCTTTCAGACCTCTACCTTAACCGTGGACTCATTTCCCGAGTGAATTATCGGGCTCACTGTTGTATTGGTTTAAAGGTTGAGTCGACGTTGAGATAATGGAGGGCGACGTCGGCCTCAACTCCTCTCATATCCGTGACCACCCAGGCAAATGCATCTAGTTTTTCTTTGAGCAGACTACTCAGAACCTCTTTCTCAGAGAGGCTTTGGTGAGCCCCTATCTTGATCTTCTGATCGGGATACTCGTCGTTAACGATTACTTCGATCAACTCATCATCTGCTGTGAAGTCGGGCTCATCCCTGACTTGCAATGTTTCACATTTTATTTTGACAGGTAGGGGTTCTCTTACCGCTCTGATCATGTTGACGTTTACCATGGCTCGGGCTGCTCGATGTGAGCTTTTTTGTTCTCAGTTCTCATTTCTTGAATAAAGGTGAGGACGGTAGCAGGCTCGCTAACCGACACCCCGACCCTATCCCTGAAGTAAAACTTTGCTCGTTGATGTGGGATGGAAGTAACCATCTGAAATTGTTTCAAAGCCGGCGTTCCAATTATCATGTTACAGTTTGATTGTAGGTCGACCACGAGAAATGTTACCTTTTCAGTTCGGAAAGGTGCATAATCTCTCATTTGCACATCTAGAACAATGGCCCCCTTGACCTATATCTTATGGTTGGTGAAGCCCTCAAGGGAGCCATTGTGCGGACTCAAGCCGGAGTCGCTAAATCCAAGCTCTTTGAAGCAATTATAGTACAAAATGTCTCGACACGTGATTGCAAAATTCTTAACCGCTAACTTTCACCGACAGAGTATCGGGTCAACGTGAGTATAGTGGTCACAAGGTCGAATCCACAGGGAGTAATGTCTAAGTACCAAAGCTGATGTTGAACTTTGTTCAGGCCAAAAATGGTGGAAGGATATTATACTAATGCTGAAATAAAGATTATACTAATGGTTGTAGTTCTAGATATTAAAAGGTATAGCCAAACTATGATCCCACGAGCTACTTTTACCCCTTAGGAAGGACTTAACAGGGAGCGTATCTTAACCGACCTACCTATCCTATGTAGTTTAACGACATCCACATGTGCCAACTCCTAATTCTAGTGCTTAGACTAAACAACTCGATCTAACCACCCTATGTGAAGCTAACCGAATCTCCCTTTAGAAAACCGATTATCCTAACATGACAAACCTCTGTATTGGAAACGGTCCTAACAACTAGGCCGAATCTATGCAACGATCCTAAAACCCCTTATCCCACATCTCACCGCAAAATGCATCTATAAGTTCGATGTTTGTGATAGTGAACTAGGTGATCAATCTAATTCAAAGATGTTAAAATAAGTTTTAGGATGTGGATTAATCGTTAAAACATAATATTACACACTACACTATTCCCAATCTCATCGCCCTTAGGGTTTTCGCTCGATTTCACATAATTCGACTACACATGCAATTAGCTACTCATGATTATGCTAATGATAGAATAAAGAAAGGAAAACATGCTAGAAATAATGAAAGAGAAATAATTCATTACCATATAACCACAGAAAATCTGATCCAGAAAAGTATGAAGAAATAATTGCACCAAAAAGTTGAATCTTATGTTTTTGGAATGTAAATCTAAACTATAAAAAGTATGTAGAATCGAAGGATGTAAACTAGGGAATCAACGGATTGAAGGTTGATCAAAATACACTATAATCGCACTAACATCGCCTAAGAAGAGTCTTAAGTCGGCCAAGAATATTCAGGGGTTGAATGAGCTGCGTATTAATAGTGAAGGGTGAAAATCTGCTTCTGTCGGTCGCAAACGCCAGTTTGCATCCTTTCAAACGCTAGTTTGCCTAGAAATCTTTATGTTATTAGGGTTTCATCTTCAGCGAACTAGCGTTTGTCTCCTCCTAAACGCCAGTTCATGGATCATGCCTTGAGAGCAAACACCAGTTTGATCTGCCTGAACGCCAGTTTGGCTTGCATGAGCTTTCTCGATTCGGGCTAAACCTATCCAAACGTGCGTTTGGGAGGTTATTTGGACGCCCGTTCGTCTGAAACTCTAACTTTCAGTATCAAGTGCTAACTCTGTGAATGCCAGTTTGACCTGCCCAAACGCCAGTTTGGGCCTAAGCTTGATTCAAACTCCTGTTTGGTTAGGGCAAACGCCAGTTCGCCTTGATTTCACTCCAAACTTGGCTTTTCTTCCAATTTCATTCTACTTTTGTGCCATGAACATGTCTCTCATTCAAAACATTACCTCTTGTGTTCTCGAGTCACCTAAGTCCTGCAATAACATATACGAAAAAACACCACGCGTAATTCCGCAAGACAAAAGTGCTCGGAAAAGAGTTAAATATCGTTAAAAAGGCATAGTTTGCTATCGATATGACAGTTTAACTCCCCGTGCGTATAACTCTCGATATTACAGTTAAACAAGTCTAGAACTACCCAAAGCATACCAATAAAGTGATAAACAGGGGTTAAACTGCGGCCCAAAGTACAGTAAAGTTGACTCCCATCAACCACCCCACACTTAGCCTTTGCTCGTCCTCGAGTAAATTAGGCGCTCTAAAACAGACCAAGGGATCAACTTTACGAAACATGCATAGCACTCATGACATCAAGGTGAACGTAAAGCATACACCGAATGTAAACAACTTGACTCTATCTTATCCCGAAAACGACGTGTGTGTGTGTGTGTGTGAAATAAACCGAGGGCTACACTCAAAATGATTACCGGCTTTGAATACCGGCCAAATGACTACACACAACTTATACCGGGCTAGAATCTCCACTAATCGAGGCAACCGAGGCTAAATAAGGTCAAGTAGGACTTTAAGGGTTATAATGTTAAGTTCGGGATGGGGTTAATCGAAAAGAAAATTTGGGACTGGAAAAAAGAAAATACGAGTGAACCTAATCATCTCATTTACTTTCTATTTGAAAACATACTAAACCAAACTCCTTCGATCCTTCTATACTCATTGATAAACATTCCGACCTCAACATCATATTTTTATTCACTTGAAACACTCCTTCTCTGACTTCAAACTTTATTCAACTTTCCCTTTTTTCATTTTGTTTTTTTTTTTTTATTTTTCTTATTTTTCTCTTTTTTTTTTCAATTTCTGTTCCGAACCACAAGCCTCACAATACTTTCCTCGAGCTCCTCTCCTTCATACATTAGCTCGGACTAACCAACTCCTCTCGAAACACGCACCATCTCCCACCCCACACTTGATTTAGCAAGTGTGTCTAAAGGAACAACTAAGTCCACTCGTAGGGTAATCAAAAGGAACATGACCAATAATACAGCTCAGGGTTAGGGTAATACAGGCTAAGTAACCAAAATGGCTCATTTTCGGACGGTGGTCAGACCGTCCTATCAAGGTTTAGAGGGGGTACGAGGGTAAAATGTTGGGATTTTGGCTTATTTAGTTCTGGTCGGGTAAAAGATGCGCCAGGACTCTCATCCCGTATCCGTCCTAGGTAAACCTCTCTATTTCGCCTTGAAACTAGTGGTATAAGTGTGTATAGCAGCCAAGCTAAACATAACCACGGTTATATGTGCACTAAAAGGGTCATATCGTGATAGAGTAAAGTCGCCCTGCACACATTACTCGACTACTAAGACATTTACCAACTCCATCGGGAGAAACATGCATATAACGCGGTGTTAAAACCGTGAAATTTTTTAAAATTTTAAGCCACGAATTGACTCAAAAACGGGCATTAACGAAGCATATCACAATTACTGGCACATCCCACAAAATAGTGTAAAGCTAAGTCGTATCCACCCCCTACATCGAATGAAGCACTGTCCTCAGTGTGTGAATGAGATAGAAAGAAGACTTAGCTCATAAACCCGGCAAAAAGGCGCTATCAAATCCCGTGACAGCCTCGTGTAAGCATGACCCGAATCCCTATATCAAAGTAGACAGAAAACAACAAAAAACATGCATGGGACATGGTCCTCGTGCCAATATGTAATAGGGAGATGGGGGTATAACAGTATTAAGGCTCTACCACGACAGAAAACTCGATACGCAATATGCAACACACCAAATGGATAGCTATAGATGGATAAATAACCCCAACGGGTAAAGTACAAAACATCTAAGCATGAAAGAAAGGCCACAGAGGCACATAATAGAGAAACAACATCTATAGTGCGTACAAATAAAAGCCAAGACACGAATGAAAGTAGTAGCATGCCTTAAGGCTTACAAAACCAACCAAAGTAGCATCTCAAAACTGAAAGTAGCATCAAAATAGTACAAACGTAGCAAATAGTCTAGACAGCTCTTAACCAACCCTAGCACCTGACATAGACTACAAAAAGAACAGCATATATAACAAAAAAAAAATCATGTCTGTCCGGGTGCATCATCATCAGCAGCAGTAGCATCAGTAGCAGTCCAGGTCACCGGCTCCACAGTCTCCTCGGTCTACTCAGTCTACTCTGCAGACAAAGACGCACTCTCAGCGACAATATGTGTGATGGCCCGCTCAATATCATCTGAAAAACGGTAATCCATGGTACTCGGGGCGAACGCTTTAGGATCCTTCGGCGGTCGACCCTCACTTATCAGTAGGAGGAGAGTCAGAATATTGTCATGTGTTTGCTTCGATCCTCCATCCAGTTCCGGAAACTGTTTGCGATACTCAACCTCATCCTAACGGATGGAGAAAAAGAAAGAACTTGTGGTGCCTGACTAGGGCCAACAGATGAACTAGGTTGCCCCGACGCCATACGAGCTAACTAAGCCGGAGTCTTACCCTTTTCTCTTTGAAGCACGTGGGGATTCTTGGGCTTGTGATCCTCTGTGTACTCCTGAACCTTGGCATCCCGACACAAACTGGATATAAGATGGGGGCATATCAAACTGCGGGGGTAAACTTTCTGATTGGTGGCAAACTCATCATAAAGTGCTTGGCCCACGTCCATATTGAACTTAAAGTTGAGGGCATACAACATCCCAAGAACGGCAATGTGGAAATGAGTCAAGTTGTTCTTAGGTAGAAGCCGGTTTTGGATGAACCGGCATTAAACCTTCCAATCCTCACCCCAAGACGAGGTGACCAATTGCTTCCTTGCACCACCATCCCCAAGTGTCCACGGAACGTCCGGGCACACCAACATCCGGAGATCTTCCAACGGGTCCCCACCCGCATCTTTCCTCGCTTTAATCTCCTCCTTATTATCCGAACCCTCAAAAGGAGCCAAACCATACTTCTCATTGATCGCCTTAGCACTAAACGGGACCTTCACCTCCCGAACCTTTACCATCCCCGTCTCCAAGCTCGCCTCAGAAAAGTTTGCATAAAATTCACGCACCATGGTGGCATTCACTTTCAACTCTGGGGTAGTCATCAATGCCCCCCACTTTCGATCAGTCAGAATTTTCACAAAATTCTTGTCAACATTATAGTCGGGGAAGGCCCTCTCTATGAGCATCATGCGGTGTGAGAAATGCTTGTTGTACATGTCTAATGCCTTAGGGTTTACGAAACATCTATCCAATGGGAGCGGGGGTCCTACAGTCTGTCTCCTCGGGGGCCTGACAGGCTCCTCTACCGGTTCACCCTCCTCAGTTCTGATCTTAAGTGCAACCCTGGGTTCTGCCACTGTTTGCTCAACCCTAGGCCTCGGCTCAAGTGGCCTCTTTCTCACCAAAGGTACGTCATCCATGTCAGAGTCTGACTCATCTTTTAGCGATACCCTAGCTTGACTCTGGGTTGCCCTAGGAGGGTTTTGTCTCTCTCCCTAATCTCTATCCCCTGGTTGGGATTGACGGTCCTAGGTTCTACCACCTTCTTCTTTTTACCGGTATCCCTAGCTATCTTCTTGCCATGACGTTTCTACCCCGAGGATCCCTCTTTACCACCAGTACACACCATGATACCTCATACTGACAACCACAACCAACCCCAAGCATCAACGAAGCAAACAACAACCCGATTATCATCCAAACAGGATTTCCTAACAAACACCAACCCAAAACCGACCCAAAACCGTAATGAAGACGTTCACAGCCAGTCAACACCAACCCCAAAACAACACCAAAGCAAAAACAAAACAAAACAAAGAAAAAAATAAGCTTAATCAGTGACACTTCGTTTAAGGTTCGAGTCCAAAATTGAACCTAAAAAAACGTGAATTAAAACACTAAAAGCTTAGTGATTGTTACCAATAGGGATGCTAGGCTGACGATGGAGTTGACGAAACGTTCGGACGACGCACGAATCGGCCAAAAATTGGGGTTTTTTTTTAAACTTGAAAATCGCCCTAGATAGGGTCTCGAATACGGCTAAAATAGGATTTTTTGAAGAATTTTAGTTGGTGGAATGAAAAGAGGAGGTCAATAGGTGTTTAGGGAACTTGAAATCGTTCCGATCGGATCAAAAACAAAGAAAATAGGTAAAAAGGTCATGAATAGTCGGTTTGTTCGATTAAAATCCGCTTTGAATAATGAATAGCCGGCTGGGGTATGTATAGAAAGAGAGGCAGACGAGTGTTTGCCCCTGATGAACGGACGTATACCTGGAATATGATAAACTGGACGAGCGTTTGAGATATGTCAAACGCTCGTTTGGCATATTCAGAATCACGTACAAAGAGTAGCGATTCTAAAAGAACGTGCATTTGCTGAAGGAAAACGCCAGTTTGGGCCATGCTTGTTCAAAACGTGCGTTTGCTGAAGGAAAACGCCCGTTTGATACCAGATTTTTGCAAAACTTATAATTTTGATCCCCACTCGAATCCAACCTCCGTTCCCACACTTTTATTAGAATAAGTAAACAGAAAAACTCAGAAAATGGTGGGTTGCCTCCCACCAAGCGCCTTTGTTTTACGTCGTTCGCTAGACAAATGACTTATACTGTACCGGTTTTTTCAAAGTTATACTACCGGCACGCACGAGGAAACGAGGATAGAGAGATGGGATGATGGATTGATAAAATCAGAATGCCAAGATTTTAAGTCCATGACAAGACTCAGAAAAGATCGATCAAGGTTCGGGATCAGTTAAATGCACAATTTCGAGAGCCTCATCGAAGGGTAACTTCTCATATTTCTTCAGACGAAGGCCGTTTGTGATGAACGTCCCGTGCTTTGGATGAGTTACCTCGATTTCTCCAGAGTCGAAAACTCTCAACACCTTATACAGTCCTAACCACCTCGACTTATGTTTGCCCTGAAATAGATGTAGGCGAGTGTTATAGAGAAGAACCTTATACTTCCCCGAACAATCATAAGCTTGCAGGCGAAAAACACATCTAACTCGTTCAACTGGGCCATCCTTCTTTCACCGATTAAAGTGCCATCCATATTCAGATTTTTAATTGCCCAATAGGCCTTATGTTCTACCTCTACCGGAAGATGGCAAGCCTTGCCAAAGACAAGCATGTAGGGTGACATACCTATGGGTGTCTTGAATGCAGTTCGGTGTGTCCAAAGTGCATCATCTAACTTCTTTGATCAATCCTTGAGATTTGATTTGACAGTCTTCTCCAGATTCTCTTAATCCCTCTATTGGTTACCTCTACTTGGCCACTGGTCTGGGGATGATAGGCGGTGCCTAACTTATAAGTCACCCCATACTTAACTAGCAATTTATCGAACTCTCTATTTGCAAAATGACTGCCATTGTCACTGATTATCGCTCGAGGTACACCAAAGCGGGACATAATATGTTTCTTAAGGAACCTAATGACTACATGTTTGTCATTAGTAGGTGAAGCGATTGCCTTGACCCATTTTGACACGTAATCACAGGCAACAAGAATGTACTTATTCCCTAAAAAGACGGTAAGGTCCCATGAAGTCTAGTCCCCATATATCAAAAACTTCACACACTATTATCGGTTTCTGGGGCATCTCATTTCTCTTTGAGATCCGTCCTGAGCGTTGACAGGCATCACACGTCTTTACATACGCTTGTGCATCTTTGAAGGTAGTGGGCCAATAGAAACCACTTTGTAACACCTTCAACGCCGTTCTCTCGCCCGAGAAGTGGCCACCGGCCTCTTTATCATGGCAGAACGAGAGAATACTCACTATCTCACTATCACCAAAACATCTCCTCAGGATCCCATTTGCACATAACCTAAAAAGTAAAGGATCCTCCCACACATAACGGTTCAGCTCACAATAAAATTTCTTCTTTTGGTTCTTATCAAACTCGGGATCCACGAACCCACACTCATGATAATTAACAAATGGTGCATACCATGGGTTCCCTTTCTTCCCTCTTTGCATGAAATTCCCTCGCTTAACTGGGAGCATCGTATCCACTATGAACAACTGCTCATCCCGAAAACGGTCATCTATCTCAACCTTTGTAAAGCATCTCTCTTCACCCGGTTCCATCATACTCAGGTGGTCAGCTACCACATTCTCACACCCCTTCCTGTTCTTAATCTCTACATCTAATTCCTGAAGGAGCAAGATCCACCTCAACAAGCGTTGTTTTGCGTCCTTCTCAGCAAACAGATATTCCAACGCAGCATGGTCTGTATGAACTATGACTTTCGACCCAACTAAGTACGATTGGAACTTATTGAAAGCAAAAACGATGGCTAGAAGTTCTTTCTCAGTGGTAGCGTACTTTTGTTGAGCTGGATTCAGGGTATGACTCACATAGTAGATAGGTCAAAACAGCTTATCGACCTTCTGACCTAGGACAACTCTTACAGCATAATCACTCGCATCGCACATGACATCAAACTCCTTGGACCAATAAAGTGCCACTAAGATAGGAGCCGAAGTAAGAAGTTTCTTAAGAGTTCTAAAAGCATCTAGACATGCCGCATCAAAAACACCGGGGGCACCCTTCATCAACTGAAGGGTGAGAGGTCTAGCAATGTGGGAAAACCCTGGAATGAACCTATGATAAAAACCTCCATGACCGAAGAATGATCTCAGGGTCTTCAGATTTGTGGGCATAGGCAACTTAGCTATTGCCTCTATCTTAGCTCTATCGACCTCTATTCCTTTCCACGACACTTTATGTCCTAACACAATTCCCTCAGTGACCATGAAATGACACTTCTCCCAATTTAGAACTAGGTTTGTCTCTTCACAATGCTCAAGCACCTTATCAATGTTAGACAAACATTCATCAAAAGTGTCACCAAAAACGCTAAAGTCATCCATAAATCGTTCTATCATATCAGCAAAAATGGCAACCATGCATCGCTAGAATGTCACGGGTGCATTACACAATCCAAAGGGCATTCTTTTGAATGTGAAGGTGCCATAAGGACATGTGAAGGTGGTCGTATCTTGGTCATGTATATCTATGTGAATCTGATAGTAACATCTAAAACCATCTAAAAAGCAATAAAACGCATGACCACTTAGCATTTGATCAATAAACGGTAGGGGGAAATGATCATTTCTAGTTTTATCATTAAGCATGCGAAAATCAATACACACCCTATGGCCAGTAACTAAGCGAGTAGGAATGGGCTCACCTTTATCATTTAGCTCAACAGTGATGCCTCCTTTCTTGGGCACAACTTGCATGGGACTCACCCACTCACTATCGGATATCGCATAGATTATCCCTAGCTCTAGCATCTTCACCACGTCTTTCATCACCACTTCTTGCAAATGTGGGTTCAGCCGTCTCTGAAATTGCCTGACCGGCTTTGCACCCTCTTCCATCCGAAGGCTTTTTTATGTTTCTTTAGAACATGAATCAACTTAGCTTCCTGCAAAATGGTTAGTGCAGATGAAATAATAAGAGGAATTAATTTATCAGGTTCTAAAAATACGCACTTTAAATGATCAGGAAGTGGCTTTAGCTAAAGATCAGTCGGTGGTTCCTCGATTGACGGCTTTGGTAGATTGCCAGTCAAACCGAGCTCTAGCTTCTTGTTCCATTCCGCATGGACATAAGGAGTTGCCTCCAAATGGTACACCTGGATCCTCATTCTCGGATCATCGTCTTCCGTTGTGCTTGACTTCATCACGCATTCTTCCATCGGTTCTTGGTATCCCAGCAGGTTAGTGTGCTCCAAAATACAAGGATATATAGCATCAACAGAAAAACAATCACTCTTTTCATCCTCAGGATGCTTCATTGCATTATACACATTTATGGATACACTCTCTTTCCCAACTCGTAGTATGATCTCCCCCTCTTAACGTCTATCAAGGTCTCTCCTGTGTTCAAGAAAGGGCGGCCTAACAAAAGAGGAGTCTTTGCATCCATGTCAATATCTAAAACTACGAAATCAACGGGGAAAACAAACTTGTCAACCTGCACTAGCACATCTTCAGCTACCCCCATCGGTGTCCTAACAGACCTATCTGCCATCTGTAGGGTCATCCCTGTAGGTTCTAACTTACCCGACCCAACTTCTCATAAATTCCTCTAGGCATCAGGCTCACAGAAGCCCCTAGATCACACAACAGATTCTTAAACACCGTCTCTCCAATGGTAATTGGGATGGTAAAGCTACCTCTATCCTGCATCTTAGGGGGTATCCTATTCTCAAAAATTGCAGACCATTCCTCACTCAAATGTACCATCTGTTGCATCTTCTCCTTACTCGACAACATTCCTTTCAAAAATTTAAAATATAGGGGAATGCTTGAAATAGCCTCTAATAGGGGGATGTTTACCTCTACCTTCCTTAGGAGATTCAGAAATTTCTCCTGACCTTGGGTCAGTATGTCCTTTCTGGGTCCCTTAGAAGGGTAGGGTAAAGTGCTAACATCAAAATCAGGGGGAGGAGGAGGAATTCTGTTTTTCTTACATTTTGTCTTCGGGGATGAGGGATCTTCTTCTTTGATATTGGTGCTGCCCATTCCAATGCTTTCTTGTTTGCCTCCGCCAATGCTTTCTTAGTGGCCTCTAGCTCTTTTCTCATAGCAGCCATTTCTTTCTCGACACTGCCAATTTCCAAATCGCCAATCTCTACTTCACCATACATGGCCCCTTCACGGTCAACTATATTCTCTTTTTCGGCTTTCTTAGTTTCTGCTTTCTCTGCCCACAACTCTTTCTTCTTTTTACTCACCAACCTCTTTGCCACTTCGTGTGAACACAACATTCACACCCCTCAGGTTTCTCTCAGTATTACTCGGGAGCCCACCACTCAGATTTGTTTTTAGAGTGTCAGTTATTTGCCCTACTTGGGTCTCCAAGTTCCGAATGGCAGAATGGGTGGCCACTTTTTGCTCTACAGCATTTTTGTTCAACTCAGAAACAGTCCTATCTAGTCTCTCCAGGAGTATCTCAACAGACGTCTTCTGAGCATCAGAATTGTTAAGTTGCTGATTATTTAGATTGCTCTGGTGCAGATGAGCATTCAGATGCTGATAGGTGCCAGAATTGTTGTTTCTTGGTGGCTGGCTTGCTTGCTGATTCTGATTGTTCTGCTGGCCCTGATTTTGACTCCAACCTTGATTTTGACTTTGCTATTGCTGTTGGCCTTGTGACTGAGATTGCTGGTTTTGGTTATTCTGATAGTTACCTTGGTTCTGATTCTGGTATGAACTCTGATTCTAGGGATTCTGGTTCCAAGGTCGGTTGTATGAGCTTTGGTTTTGCCTAAAACCTTGGTTCTGATTATTGTTACGATTCCAGTTTTGATTCTGCCCCTGATTCCAACCTTGACCAGGCTGACTCTGATTCCACTGTCCCTGATTCCGTTGTCCAACATAGCTCACATCGTATTGCTGTGAATCATCACCCATATCGTAATCCATTGGTGGCCTTTGCTGATTCTCAAAATTTTGATACGGATGTTGTTGACCAAACTCTTGCAGATGCATATTCATCAGCCCAATCACATACACATTCATCTTCTACTGATCATTCCGATTCCCAAACTGTTGCTGCGCTGGAGTAGGTATCAACTGTTGTGGGTACATGAACTTTTGATGATGTACACTCCAATGCTGAGTGTCCACCCCCACAAAGTTGGCATTGCTCTACCTTCTTTTTAGCCAACTCCATTTGGTCCATTTTCAGTACCATTTCTTGCATTTTGTCATGCATGGCTGTCTCTCTAGCAAGCTCTTCTTTTAGAGACTTTACACTTTCCATCAGGGCTTTTTTTCCTACTAGACCCCTATTGTCCTTCCCCATCTACCATATTCTCAATCTGTCTCATAGCTTGTTCTAGCGGTAGATTCATAATATCTCCGCCACGGGCGGCGTTCAGCTTGTTCTGGTCCACTGGCTCTAAGGCCCTGAATAGTATAATAACTTGCTCAACAGTGGAAAACCAGTGTGGAGGGCATCTCTTCAGTAGACCCCTAAACCTCTCATATGTCTCTTTCAACGTCTCTCCCTGAAGTCCATCAAATGAAGAGATTTCTTCTATCAAATCTAAAATCTTCACCGGAGGAAAGTACTTCCTCAAAAACACTCTCACTACATCCGTCCATGTATGCAACGAATCATTAGGTAGCGAATCATACCAATCCTTAGCAGCTCCTCTAAGTGCAAACGGGAAAACTATCATCTTTATCGCCTCGTCGCTAACACCATTATACTTCATCGTCCCATAAATTTGGAGAAAATGATCCAAAAAGCTATTTGGGTTTTCAGTTGACTTCCCATGGAACAGAGCATGATCCCCCAACATGTTCAAGATATTCTGCTTTATGTCCATGTTGTTGGCATCGACAGGCGGCACCCAAATTGGATTGTGCCCTGTGAATTCCTGTGGAGTAGTCACATAATCCCGACAGACTCTCGGTCCTTGTACCTGTTGCGCCCTCTGTGGCTGATAATTCTGCTGTTGATTAAACCGCTGCATAGGTGGTTGCTGATTATATGGGTTTTGGAACCCCTGTTAATTTCCTTGATCCCATAGCATCTGTAGTAAGCGGTTCACAGTGTCTTGGTCGAGTTCTGGTCCGAAGTTCTGGGTGTTCTGTCCTTCCCTGTTCTGTCCAACCCCTATTCTCTGATTGAATTGTTGGGTGACCAACTGTTGTAATACTGTATTGTCTCCCCTTAGCTGATCCTCACGAGGGTTTCTCGGTGGGGTTCGCAACGGCAATGTTGCATTACCACCAGTAATATTCGAGGTCTGCCCTTGTGTATTATGTTCCTCGATGAGGTCTTTGCCATTTCTACGAGATGTTATATCGTCCATTTCTTTGGATAAATCTGAGATTGAGCTTTCCACGGCCTCTTCTTCTTCAAACAACGGGTTTCGGACTAGCAATTAGGATTCCTCCTCGGGGTTGACTGTTTCTGTGACGTGCAAACGCTTCAATTTCTTCAATCGGTTCGACAAGAGGTTTTTTTTAACATCGGGTCATTCACTGAAAAACAAGAAACAACAAGAAAATAAAATAAAATTCACCTAAGCCCAAGCTTTCGGTCAACTTAAGAGATATTAAACTTTACTCCCCGGAAACGGTGCCAAAATTCTTGATAGCAAAATACTTAACCGATAACTTTCACCGACAGAGTATCAGGTCAACGGAAGTATAGTGGTCACAAGGTCGAATCCATAGGGAGTAATACCTAAGTACCAAAGCTGACGTTGAACTTAGTTCAGGCCAAAATATGGTGGAAGGATATTATACTAATGCAGAAATAAAAATTATACTAATGGTTGTACTTCTAGATATTAAAAGGTATAGCCGAACTATGATCCCACGAGCTACTTTTACCCTTTAGGAAGGACTTAACAGGGAGCGTGTCTTAACCGACCTACCAATCCTATGTAGTTTAACGACATCCACGGGTGCCAAATCCTAATTCTAGAGCTTAGACTGAACAACTCGATCTAACCACCCAATGTGAAGCTAACCGACTCTCACTTTAGAAAACTGATTATCCTAACATGATTAAGTTCTAGAACTGCTCGAACAATGATGAAAAACCACTGTATTTGAAACGGTCCTAACAACTAGGCCGAATCTACCCAACGATCCTAAAACCCCTTATCCCACATCTCACCGCAAAATGCATCTATAAGTTTGATGTGTGTGACAGTGAAATAGGTGATCAATCTAATTCAAAGATGTTAAAATAAGTTTTAGGACGTGCATTAATCGTTAAAACATAATATTACGCACTTTCCCTATCTCATCCCCCTTAGGGTTTTCGCTCGCTTTCACATAATTCGACTACACATGCAATTAGCTACTCATGATTATGCTAATGAGGGAATAAAGAAAGGAAAACATGCTAGAACTATTAAAAGAGAAATAATTCATTACCATATAACCGTAGAAAATCTGATCCATAAAAGTATGAAGAAATAATTGCACCAAAAAGTTGAATCTTTTGTTCTTGGAATGTAAATATAAACTATAAAAAGTATGTAGGATCGAAGGATGTAAACTAGGGAATCAATGGATTGAAGGGTGATCAAACTACACTACAATCGCCTAAGAAGAGTCTAAAGTTGGCCAAGAATATTCAGGGGCTGAATGAGCTGCGTATTTATAGTGTAGGGTGAAAATCTACTTCTGTCGGTCGCAAACACCAGTTTACATCCTTTCAAATGCTAGTTTGCCTGGAAATCTTGATGATATTAGGGTTTCAACTTTAGTGAACTAGCGTTTGGCTCCTCCTAAACGCCAGTTTGATCTGCCTGAACGCCAGATTGGCTTGCATGAGCTTTCTCGATTCGGGCTGAACCCATCCAAACATGCGTTTGGGAGTTATCTGGATGCCCATTCATCTGAAACTCTAGCTTTCAGTATCAAGTACTAACTCTGTGAACACCAGTTTGACATGTCCAAACGCCAGTTTGGGCCTAAGCTTGATTCAAACGCCCGTTTGGTTAGGGCAAACAACAGTTCGCCTTGATTTCACTCCAAACTTGGCTTTTCTTCCAATTTCATTCTACTTTCCTGCCACGAACATTTCTCTCATTCAAAACATTGCCTCCCGGGTTCTCAAGTCACCTAAGTCCTGCAATAACATATACAAACAAACACCACACGTAATTCCGCAAGAAAAAAGTGCTCGGAAAAGAGTTAAATATCATTAAAATGGTGGAGTTTGCTATCGATATGACAGTTTAACTCCCCGTGCGTATAACTCTCGAATTACTCTTAAACAGGTCTAGAACTACCCAAAATATACCAATAAAGTGCTAAACGGGGGTTAAACTGCACACCAAAATACAGTAAAATTGACTCCCATCAACTCGCTCCCGTATCGATCATAACCCTTTTGACCCATGCCTAATTGACTACCACCGAAACACAAAGGCACTTGTCCTCCACGTTGATGGAACTCACCAGCTCGCTTCGGGTAAAAGCAAGGTGCTACTCATTCCCACGCAGGACAGCTGGCTTCTCCACATGCTTGTTAGTTGAACCGATGCGGCTTTTGATTTCGTTGTTTCTAGGAGGATTTTCTATGATCATTAGAATTTGCGTATCGAATTGATGGGCTTGTTGATTCTTTCTGTTCGGCCTCCAGACGTCCTTCTTGTACTGATCATGATTTCCGCATGCCAGTAGATTTTCGATTTCTCTTTTGAAATGCATGCATTCATGGGTGGTGTGACCCCTATCTCTGTGAAACCCGCAAGAGTTGGTAGTGTCACGACGAGGGTCTGGATTCATGGCGAATAGCTCTAGGAGCTCGTCTCTTACTTCGTTTAACATTTGGGTGTAGGAGACTTTGAGAGGAGTTTGAAGGTCTCATCTTTAAATCTCTCGGGCTTCTTAATATCCCGATCACGATTTCTACGGCTATCTCTGGGCGGACTATGCTCAGTCCTTTGTTTGCCCTTGTAAGATGATGAAGATCCTTCGTTCCCTGCAGTTGCGATATATTTCCTTGTCGAACCCAGCATTTCTTGGTGGTTCATTGGCGGTGTGGGAGCAAAGTATGATTTTAGATAGCTCGGACTCAGCCCTGTTTCGAAGTTGTTCATCACAACATTATCCACTAGACCTCTTGTCAGCTCATACACTTTGTAAAATCGCTCATAATAGCTGCGGGTGGACTCATTTTTGCCCTGTCGGACCTCGTGAAGGTCGATATGTGTCTTTTTTGGGTCCTCTCAATGACTTGAACTCGGATATAAATTTCCTTATTAGGTCATCCCAAGACAGGATCAAACCTGTTAGAAGTCCGTGAATCCAAGACGGTGCTCTGTCCTATATTGATCCGACAAAAGCTATACACCATGCTTCCTCACTTGGTGTGCACAGACTGATTCTCCTTTGGAAAGCTGAAAGCCAATCCAAGGGGTCGGTAGCCCCATGATAGTTGGTGAAATTGGGATAATGAGTACCTCCCCTCAGTGCTGTCTTCGGGATGTTAGGATGAAGTACACTCGTACCCCAAGCGAGCTTAGATTCCTTCCCGGACATACCCTTTTGTAACTCCTATATTTGCTGATCGCGTGCAAAGCACTTACTAGCAATAGGACTAGGTCTATCGTAGTAGAGTATTGGCGAGTCAAGATCAATCCCACAGAGACTCGTAAGAACGTCTAATTATCAAGATTGAGCTTGTCATGATTATGGTCTAAGACCAACAATAATATAGGCTGTAGTAAATTTGGTTCCTTAAACTAACAAGGTTACGCTAGTTCACACGAAGCAAAAACGAGTTTCTAATGTATTAGTTCAATTATGAGCAATCAGTTATTCCCCCCACATGCAACAGTCCTCCCCATTCATGAATTTATTCATTGTTCAGCTGCGGGTACAACTCCTAACCCTATCTACTCCGACAATGGTAGTAGACAATCTATACGTAAGCTACCCTCCTTAATTGATCCGTAATAGCCCATACGCATAAAGAACTAGAGCTGTCGATATTGAACGCTAACTCATACCGCAAACCCGCCTAGACAGCTGTCGACATTGATCCGTACGTTCCTAGGATCCATTCAAGATATGTCCAAACATAGCACTTCGCTATTCGTATTTCATGCTAGTTTACAATGACATGCAAATAGTTGATCAGGCTACTAACATGTAAATTAAATCTATCGATCAACGTAGCCGGCGCCAATTATCATGAACTAGTAATTTACTAGGTATTCAGATCTAGCGATATAGACCGTCGCAGATCAGAAGAACGCAACTACTATTTCATGATTTCTTCACCAACGAATCAGATCTATAACACATAGGGTAAAATAAACTAACTACTACATAATTAAACTAAATAAGAAATTAAAACATGCTAGTCGAATAGAACAACTATAGATCTACATTTTGGAAAAGACAGAAAATCATACCTTCGAAGACGGGCGTATATCTCACTCGGATCTCTCCCTAGGCTGCGACTCCGTTGTCTCTTCGACCAGAACTCATCAAAAAATAAATAACAAAGAAATTTTATCGCATAATTTGCCATGAATAATTTGGGTACATTAAGTTCTGAGGTGAAGCCTCTTATTTAGAGCTATCTAAACCGACTTAGAAACACCTAATTCTACCCCTCATCCAAGAAAACGCGTTTTGGAAGGATCTCGAATCTCGGTAAGTCGGCGGCCCTCCTCGGTAAACCGGGGGTATTTTTGTCCTTTTTCTTCAGCTGACTTAACATGGAATGTTCTGGAATACCGTAGGCCCATTCATTTCGTTCAGTCCACTCTAGATTCGTCCATGATGCTTAGACCAATATTCCGTATACTGAAAATCATCAAATAATGCACGAAATAATATCGAAACAGGGAAAATAAACGCTAAGTGCAGATTTCTCAACTCACGAACCCGACATATGCTATTCAACTCAAATGGTTCATATTTATGGGTCGAAACTACTATTTTTAACTCATAATGGATAGAATGTTGATGCCTTAGGATAGACTATTTTAACTGTCATCAACTACCCCCCACTAGCCTTTTTCTCGTCCGCGAGCAGAGTATCAAGGTGGAATGTACCTCCAAGAACAATGTCCATCAACTACCACATATTCAATCAAGATTTCTGGCAGAAACATACATTAAGCCACAATCCATAAGCTTCCCATTAATCACTGCTTACCACACATCAATGTGTCGTTTGATGAATCAGTCGTGATAGTGCATCGTGAAGAGAATGAAGTTGTAGTAACCACACAATCTTAACTTACCTGCGCATACACTCGCTCATCTTGCCTTCAGACTTGGTTACACAACATGGTACATTAATCGGGTCGGGCGGACTCAGGGACTGAGCATCGCTCTTAAGTCCTCGTTTGTTTATTTTTATGCGAGGGTCGTGCACTTTTTACACGAGTTCACTTCCCTCACTGCCTTTATTGTATTTAATTTTCTTTTTTTCTTCTTTTTTTCATTTTTCTTTGTGGAAAATGTCCTCACTTTTTTTCTCTTTCTTTCACAAGTCTGTTTGTCCCGGTTACCTCTCGTCATCCAAGTTGCTTCCCTTGTCTTACAACAATTTGTTGAAGTATATAGACAGACAAATAATGATTACCGGTTAAAACAAATCATCATCTAATCTTAAACACTTCTCACTCAGATTATGTGCTCAAATATTGATTGCAATGATAGAATAATAATTAATAAGTTACTACTTCACGCAACATAACATATGCTCATTCTTCCATACTAAATTGAATATGCTATAGCTCACTTCAAATTGAACTTGGGATCCTTTACTACCGATTCCTTACTCAAAAACGTGTAATAAGCAAGCTAAAAACAGTGTTTTTTTTTTAAATTCAAAATTATTCCCTTTTTCGACTATTCAGCTAAGACGCCTACCCCCCCACTTATTATAGACATTGTCCCTAATGACTAATAATAATGAAATAAGAAGATACTTAGCTCTGGAATTGAGTACCTGAGTCAAATCGAATCCCGGAGCAGAATCATTAGCTCCTAGGTCATTCCTCTTCCAAGTCGTTACTTGCAGTCCAAAATACTTCCAAAAACGGTGAGTAACATGCGAAGGGCAATAAGAAAATAAGGTGGCGGTAATTGTGCATACCGGAGGAATGCGCAAAAATAGTTTAAGCAACTTTATTCTTTTATTGGCCTAAGCAAGACGTGAAAAAATTTATGTGGGTATCAAATGAGAATCATGAATGAAAAAACAACATAAAGACTTCCAACTCAGGGTTATACTTGTGCTCTAGGTAATGCTTCAGCCTGTGGCCGTTAACTGTGAAAGTCTGCCCAGAGTGTCCATGTCTAACTTCACATGCTCCTGAATTGAAGACTTTCGTGACTACATGTGGTCCATACTATCTAGACTTCAACCTCCAAGGAAAAAGACGAAGACGCGAATTATACACTAGCATTTTATCTCCAACATGAAATGTGCGGTTCAGAATCTTCTTATCGTGCAGACGCTTCATTCTCTCCTTGTAAATCATTGCATTCTCATACGCTTGAAGTCTAAACTCCTCCAATCTATTCAATTCTAGCATCCTCTTTTCACCGGCTAAATTCTCATCCATGTTTAGAAACCTCATAGCCCACAGTGCTCGGTGCTCGAGTTCTACCGAAAAATGACATGCTTTTCCAAATACTATCATATTTGGTGACATCCCAATGGTGGTCCTATAAGCTATCATGTACGCCCAAAGAGCGTCATCTAATTTCAAAGACCAATCTTTCCTCATGGGATTCACAGTCTTCTCTAAGATCCTATTAATCTCTTTGTTCATGACTTCTGCTTGTCCACTCGTCTGGGGGTGATATGCTGCTACAATCTTATGTTTAACCCCATATCTCATCATCAACTTTTCAAACAACCTATTACAGAAATGACTCCTTCCGTCACTAATTATGGCTCTGGGCACTCCAAACCTCATCAAAATGTTTTTCTTAAGAAACCTTAGGGCAACCCTGGCATCGTTAGTAGGTGAAGCTACTGCTTCCACCCATTTGGAAACATAATCAACTGCTACCAGGATGTAATGACTTGATTCTGACGATGTGAAAGGACCAAAAAAATCAATCCCCTTACATCGAATAACTCCACTTCTAAGATACTCTGCAGTGGCATCTCATTCCGCTTAGAAATATTACCGGTCATTTGACAGGAATGACAGGCTCTTGTAAACTCGTAAGCATATTTATGAATTGTTGGCCGATAAAATCCACACTGCAGTACTTTTGCTGCTGTCTTATCTGGCCCATAATGACCTCCAGCTTCTCTAGAATGACACATGTGCAAAATACTTGGAATCTCATAATCATGGACGCATCTCCTAAGAATGGCATCAGGGCACAATTTGTATAGGTAGGGATCGTCCCAATGATAATGCTTCAGATACGTGAAAAACTTCTTCTTATCTGCATTATTGAATTCTGGTGGTAGGTATCTTCCTGCTAGATAATTCAAAATGTTAGCAAACCAAGGATATACCTTGCCCACTCTTGATGTATGTTGTCGGGACTAAGATTCAACTCGAGCTACTACTGAGATGGAAAAGTCTTGTTCATCAGGAAATCTTTCCCTGATCTGAGTCAGTTGCTCTTCTTCCAGGAAACTTAATCTCGACAGGTGATCAGCCACCTGGTTCTCATGTCCCTTTTTATCCTTAATCTCAACATCAAACTCTTGTAAGAGTAGAATCCATTTCAACAATCTTGGCTTGGAGTATTGCTTGGTTAAAAGGTATTTCAAAGCTGCATGGTCAGTGAACACAGTGACTTTCGATCCTATCAGATAAGGTCGAAACTTGTCAAATGCAAAGATGACAACTAAGAGTTCCTTCTCTGTAGTCGCATAATTCATCTGGGCACTGTTAAGGGTACGACTGGTGTAATAGATAGGCTTAAAGATTTTATCCTCCTTTTGCTACTCCAACTGCCGTGTCGCTTGCATCACACATGAGCTCAAAAGGTTTATTCCAATCTAGGGCTACCAGAATTGGGGCGGTAATAAGCATTTTCTTTAATGTGTTGAATGCTTTCTTGCACTCTTCTCCAAATACGAAAGGTACATCCTTTGCAAGCAATTCAGTCAAAGGTCCAGAGACCTTAGAGAAGTCTTTGATAAACCTCCTATAAAATCCTGCGTGGCCAAGAAAGGCTCGCAACGTCTTTAAGTTCGTTGGAGGGGGTAACTTCTCTATTACCTCTATCTTTGCCCTATCAACTTCCATTCCTTTCTTCAAAATCCTACGACCCAACACTATTCCTTCTGTAACCATGAAATGGCATTCTTCCCAGTTAAGTACAAGGTTGGTCTCTTCACATCTTTTTAGCACTTTATTCAAATTTTCCAAGCATTTATCAAAGTTATCTCCAAATATAGAGAAATTTTCCATAAAAATGTCTAGAAAATCTTCCACCATGTCCGCAAATAACGAAATCATGCACCTTTGGAATGTTGCTGGTGCATTACATAACTCAAAAGGCATGCGATTCTACGCAAAAGTACCATAGAGACAAGTGAAGGTGGTCTTTTCTCGGTCCTTGGGTGCAATATGGATCTGATAATAACCAGAATATCCATCTAAGAAACAATAAAATGCATGACCCCTTAATCTTTCTAACATCTTATCAATGAATGTTAAGGGAAAATGATATTTACGAGTTGCATCATTCAGTTTCCAAAAGTCTATGCAAACTCGATGTCCAGTAATTAGTCTCACAGGGATTAATTCATCAAACTCATTAGGTTGTACAGTGAATCCTCCTTTCTTGGGTACCACATGAATCGGGCTTACCCATTCACTGTCTGCAATTGGGAAAGTGATTCCCATCTCCAACATCTTTATGATCTCTTCCTTAACAACATCCTTTAGTTGTGGCATCAACATCCTTGGAGGAAAGTCTCTGCTACTTCAGGGTCTAATGCCACTTGCTGATATAATTCCAAAACAAGCTCGTCTATGGCATCTAGAATGTAGCATGCTTCTCCTTCATATTGAGCATATCCCATTGAATTCATCACATTAAACACTACTTTGTCCTCATTCACTCTCAGAATAAGCTCACCCTTATGAACATCTATCAAGGTCTTACTCGTAGCTAGGAAAGGTCTTCCTAAGATTAATGGAACATCATGATTAGCTTCCATGTCTAGCACCACAAAGTCCACGGGGAATACAAACTTATCAACTTTCACCAACACATCCTCCACCACTCCACAAGGTAGCTTCATTGACCTATCTGCTAATTGAAGGGTTATAGATGTTTCATTCAGCTCTTTCATGCCTAGCTTATGAAAGATGGAGAATGGCATTAGATTGACACTAGCTCCGAGATCACACAATGCTTTATTTAGGCATACTCCACCAATTGTGCATGGTATGAGGAAGCTCCCAAGATCTTTACACTTGGCAGGCATTTTGCGTTGCAAAACTGCCGAGAAGTCCTCGTTAAGGCATATAGTGTCCAGGTCTAACAATTTCATTTTGGTAGAGATTTCTTCTTTCAAGAACTTTGCATACTCTGGCATTCCAACCAGAGCTTCTACCAAAGGTATATTCACTTGCAACTTTTTAAACATCTCCATAAACTTTTTATACCGCACATCATCATTATTCGGCTTATATTTTCTAGTGGTATAGGGTACAGTAGCAAGATTAATAGTTACAGTTCATTAAGACTTACCTACTGAATGCTGCTACTTTGCCTGCTTGTCTGCTGAATTTTCAGACTCCCGGTTTACCGGAGTAGTGTCCCGGGTTACCGGCCCCTATTTTTCTCTAGATTCTGCTGTGTTCTGATGCTGATTGCTTTCTGATTCCACCTGGATAGTTTGTATAAATGGTCCAGGCAGTTCTTTCCACTTCAAGTCATGATTGCATTCACGTCCTTCGGATTCTTCTCAGTATTACTTGGCAATCCTCCCGGAGGACGGGCTGACACTTGTTCAGCAATCTGCCCAACTTGGTGCGACAGATTCTGCACCAATGCTTCCTGATTGGTCAGTCTTGTATCATTCTTCTGACAATATGTTTGTATTCAGCTCAGTCATGGATTTCGTAGGTTGATTGACCGTGTCGGTCACAGCTGAGCTCATTTTATCCATGGTTATTTCCCAACCACCGGACTTGTTGAATGGAGGCATGAATCGACCATCTTGTCTCGGTCTCTCTCCACCATTAGAATCACTTTGTCAAAAATCCCCAGTTGGGTCACTCAGTCTAAAACCGGGGTGGTCGTGAGAACCTTGTCAATATCCGCCCCCATAAGGATTTCCTTGCCTCCCTATATTGTTCACGTCCTTAGTGTTGGTTGCTTCAATATCTTGAACTTTCTCAACCTTGGTAATGCGATCTTGCATGCCATCTATCTTCTCATTCATCACCATTAGTTGATATAATATCTTTTGAGAAGTATCTTCTCAAAATACGCCTTTAGCCATATTGGCCGTTTCAAATTGATGCATTCTCCATTGACTTGTCAGTGCTAATTCCTCCAACTGTTCTTCAGCCTCTTCTGGTGATAGCAACGCAAAATATCCTTGCTTGATGCATCAACTCTCATTTGTTCACTTGGCCGTAATCCGTGATAAAAACTATGCATTCGTACGGGCAAGGTGATATTATAGTGAGGGCCTCTCCTTTGTGCTTCCTTAAATCTTTCCCAAGCTTCTTCAAAGGTTTCAATTGGTTTCTGCTTGAAATTCATAATGTCTTGTCTCATCTGTAGTGACTTCCCAGGTGGGTAGTACTTGTTCATAAACTTCTGCAATAGATTGTTTCATGTTTGGTCGATCCTGGTGCTAGAGACAATAACCATATCTTCGATTTGTCCTTCAGAGTGAATGGAAATAATTTCAGCATAATGTTGTCTTCAGGTACTCCTGCTGGCTTGACCATGCTGACTATCTCCAGAAAGTTGGTGACATGTACACTAGGATCTTCGTTTGGTACTCCATGAAAGGTAGTGTAATTAGTCACCATCTGAATCACATTTGGTTACGGGTGAAATACCTCGGCCGCATTCTCCGGATGAACAATTCCTGGCATGAATTGCTTGATCGTCGATATTGCATAACTCTGTAGAGTTCTCCTATCTGCTTGTACCACAACTCTTGCGCCATTTTGTCCATTCTGTCCATTCTGTGCCATGTCGATTTCTGTATCCTCCAAAGGTGCAATCTCTTCTTTCCTCTCACTGTGATCTCCTTCATGAAATCACGTCATCTGCCAGCCTAACATATTTCTCTCGAGCTTCCTTTCTCTTTTGCCTAGCAAATATTTCAATCTCATGTATGAATCTCTCGAGTTTGGCTGTTGAACTTCGTGTAGCGTACTATAAGACACAAAAAGAAAATAAAACGGTTAGTGACTTGCCTCGGCGGCTATTACACACACCTAGCAGAGTGAATAATACAGACTCTGACTACTGACTCGACCCTGAACTGACAGAAACAATTTTGCCAAAACTGGACCCTCGGTTTACCGTGGTAGACCCTCAGTAGACCGGCTGCTATTTTTTTTCCAGATTTTAACAGAACAGACTCTGTACGACTCTAGTATTAACATACTATAAAATAGACTCAAATATATACAGAAAACTCAATCTCAAATAAAAAGTATTCTTGACACGAGTCCCCGGAAACGGCACCAGAAAATCTTGATCGCGTGCAAAGCACTTACTAGCAATAGGACTAGGTCTATCATAGTAGAGTATTGATGAGTCAAGGTCAATCCCACAGAGACTCGTAAGAACGTCTAATTATCAAGATTGAGCTTGTCACGATTATGGTCTACGACCAACTGTAATATAGACAGTAGTAAATTTGGTTCCTCAAACTAACAAGGTTACACTAGTTCACACGAAGCAAAAACGAGTTTTTAATGTATTAGTTCAATTATGAGCAATTAGTTATTCCCCCCACACATGCAACAGTCCTCCCCATTTATGAATTTATTCATTGTTCGGCTACGGGTACAACTCCTAACCCTTTCTGCTCCGACAATGGTAGTAGACAATCTATACGCCAGCTACCCTCCTTAATTTTTCCTTAATTTTTCAATATTGAGCGCTAACTCATACCGCAAACCCGCCTCGACAGTTGTCGACAATGATCAGCACGTTCCTAGGGTCCATTCAAGATAATGTCCAAACATAGCACTTCACTATTCGTATTTCATGCTAGTTTACGATGACATGCAAAGAGTTGATCCGGCTACTAACATGCAAATAAAATCTATCGATCAACGTAGCTGGCGCCGATTATCATGAACTAGTAATTTACTAGGTATTCAAATCTAGCGATATAGACCGTCGCAGATCTGAAGAACGGAACTACTATTTCATGATTTCTTCACCAACGAATTAGATCTATAACACATGGGGTAAAATAAACTAACTACTACATAATTAAACTAAATAAGCAATTAAAATATGCTAGTCGAATAGAACTACGATAGATCTACATCTTGGAAAAGATAGAAAATCAAACCCTCAAAGATAAGCGTAGATCTCTCTCAGATCTCTCCCTAGGCGGCGACTCTGTCGTCTCTCCGACCAGAATTCATAAAATAATAAAATAAAGAACAAAGAAATTTTATTGCATAATTTGCCTTGAATAATTTGGGTACATTGTGTTCTGAGGCGAAGCCTCTTATTTATAGCTATCTAAACTGACTTAGAAACACCTAGTTCTACCCCTCGTCCAAGAAAATGCATTTCGGAAGGATCTCGAATCTCGGTAAGTCGGCGGACCTCCTCGGTAAGCCAGGGGTATTTTTGTCCTTTTTCTTCAGCCAGCTTAACTTGGAATGTTCTGGAATACCCTAGGCCCATTCCTTTCGTTTAGTCCACTCCAGATTCATCCATGATGCTCAGCCCACTATTTCATATCCTGAAAATCATCAAATAATGCATGAAATAATATCGAAACAGGGAAAATAAACGCTAAGTGCATATTTCTCGACTCACGAACCCGACATATGTTATTCATCCTAAATGGTTCATATTTATGAGTCGAAACTTCTATTTTTAACTCATAATGGATAGAATGATGATGCCGTAGGATAGACTATTTTAACCGTCATCATTTGCTTTTTTCATTATGCCCATCTCATCCTGGTTCTCCGGTATAGGAGTGAGTCGGGTATAACTTGCTTCAATCTGTGATTCTCCCTGCCCCTCAATGCGGGTGTGGGCATGTCGAGGATTTTTAGGTCGCCCTGGGGCTGCACTGCGGTCGTCGACCACAGGCCCCATACGAACTTATGTTGATCTCCTTCCCTCTTTAGGTTGAGAAGTGGCATGACTGCTTCCCTCTCTCTTTGTCCGCTGAGGTTGAATCATTTTCTGTGGATGTAGAGTAGGTTGTATCTCCATAGGTGCTGGTACGGAGGGGAATAAACTTGCTGACGGGTTGAGGAGGCATGCCTTCGTAATGATTAGCATGTTACCCACACGCATCTCCTCCAAGTAATCAATATGAGCTCGGAGAGATATTGCATAAGGACTTTGTTGTTGGGTTGTTCCCCTTACTGAGACCGCTCTCTATTCCTGATTCGGATGAGAGGCCCCAGTGATGCCCTTCCCGCGGCTTTGCCTGACCGCCGCCTCATGTATCTCACAGGCTCATCTTTTCCTTTATGTAAGCCCGCATGTCGGGTGTGATGTCCTATCCGGCATCATCTCCTACGGACAGTACTCTCCTACTCATTTCTCCACGGGGCATGTTCGCTCCACATATGGGGCCCAGGCAGCCCGCTTTAGACGGTGTAGCAGGCGTCATGTTTTTCGCGCCAGCCATGTTGACTAAGATATTTTGCAGATATTTTGTTGATGTTTTGTGGACTAAAAATATCTCCCAAACGATTTTATTATTACTTGAAGAGTTGAAACTGACCAAGAGTATCTACCAACCCGGGAAATAATATGGGCTCAGGTACAGCTGTGAACACGTCGGTGTAAGCCGAAACCTGCCGGAACCAAACATGCTCTTCTAGGAATCTGCAACTTTCCAGATAAAAGCAATGGCTTGAGGGTTGAATAACCCAGAAACTGAGGCTTTTGCTGATTAGAAAACTGGAGATATTTGTTTGAACTGTTCGGCGACACCGTGAAACCTAATTTTCTGTGAGCAAATGATCTGAAAAGGCTAAATGATAATGATTTTCCCGGTAATGGAGCCAACTGATATTGCGTGGTATATCAGGTTTGCGGTAACAATGATATAATGAAGATATAAGGCTGTTTAAGAATGATTTATCAAGTGAGATGGGGGTGTTTATCAAGAACAATGCAGTCGGACCAATGCTTATGAAAGAGGACACAAGTGAGTCGACAAATTGACAGAGTAGCTCTGTGTATTATATTTCTTGGATCTTTTTCTATTACATGGTGAACCCATATATATAGGCAAAGGCTAAGTTTAGTCTGTTCATGACAAGACATTAAAAGCATACAATTAAGGATAATCATATATACATATATATATATATATATATACTAGTCATAAACCCGTGCATTGCACGGGGACGTATGACAATGTGATTACTTTTAAATAGAGTCAAAAACAGACAACACAACATATCCAAAAGTTATACTGATGCCAATAATTGTTGTTATATTACTGCTTTTAGTATTGCACGGGAGAACGTATATTTCAACAGAAGAATTTTTTTGAAAGATGAAAAAAGATTTTATTGGCATATTTGTTACGCAGGGATTGAATTGAATAGAATATGCAGGATTAGAATGAAACAAATTATATAAAAGATGACACATTGAGTGATTGATAGAGCAATGTAGTGAATTAAGGTTGGCTTGAGTAGGGTATGATATGGTTCATAAGATATGATATAGGTGATGGGGTGCGGTAGCCCTACGTCATACCCCATTGCACTTACTCTCTTCCCACCCTGCCCTACCCACGGCTATCATACCCTACCCACCACTCTATCCTACCTTACCCGATATCGCCATATCTTACCCTCGACATCCTACCTACCTTACCTATTACATACTCTACTCCACTTTCACCCACCCAACCCTACCCTACTTATCTAACCCATCATACCACCCTACCTTACCCACCCGCCCCCTTTTCTACCCTACCCAACCCAACCCACCATCCCATCGTGCCTACCCTACCCCATATACCATTCCACTCTACCATATCTTACCCATCACACCACCATACATTACCTTACTCACTACCCCAACCTATCCTACCCTACTCTACCCTCCCCAACCCTGCCTTACCCACCACTTCACCCTACCCTACCCTACCAACCTTAACTTACCCACTACTCCATCCTATCTTACCCTGCCTTACCCACCACTTCACCCTACCATACCTTACCCCCACCCCTTACCCTACCCTACCCACCACCACCCCTACCTACCATACCCACCAGCCTACCCCACCCTACATTATCTTACCCACCACCCCATCATACCCTACCTTACCCCCCAACCCACCTTATTCAAATACGCTTCCTACCTATCTTACCCACCACAACATTAAATGGTGTGCTTAATTCATAAGGGATGATATAATCTAAGAATATCTCGTATTGATTGACATATTTGATTTAGTTATTTTTCAAAATATAATTTGATTTCCGAATATTCTGTATCAATGAAGGACTTTAATTTGTGCGGAATGATTTTTTTCTTAACATATTTAAATTTATTTATGTTTTATATAATTAGTTTAAAATAGTTTAGAAGATTATTTTCTTTTGGCATATTTAAATTTTTTTAAATGTAATTTAATGTAAGAATATTAAATATTTCACATTGAATGGCATATTTATTTAATCTAAAAACATTCGCAGTACACCGCAAACATTTGAATTAAGTTATTCATGAAAATATAATTGATTGTATGATTATTTGGCATTAAATGGAGTAGCTATTTTACAGGAAATGACTTTGTTGTAAGAATATTTCAAATTAATTGGCAAACTTTTTTTTATTATTTTTTAAAATATAATTTAATGTTAAAATATTTGACATTAAATGACGTGGCTAATTTGTACTGGATAACCTTATCTAAGAATATCTCGTGAATATTTTTCAATAATTGGTGAAATTGAATTTATCGTTTTTTTAAATATTATAATTTAATGCAGAAATATTTCGTATTAAATGACATATTTGAGTTTAGATTTTTTAAAAATATAATTTATGTTAAATATTTTGCATTAATTGGTAAAATTAAATTTATCATTTTTTAAATATTATATTTTAATGAAAAAATATTTCACATTAAGTGCTATAAATTCAATAATATTTGGCATTAATTGGAGTGAGAAGCTCATATGGATGTATTTAATGTCTGAATATTTCACATTAAATAACATATTTGAGTTTAGATATATTTCAAAATGTTATTTAATGTTAGAATATTTTGCATTAATTGATAAAACATAATTTACCATTTTTTAAATATTATACTTTAATGAAAAAATATTTCACATTAAGTGCCATAATTTTATGAATAGTTGAAATTATTTTGAGATGACTAATTAATAAGAGATGTATTTAATGTCTTAATATTTCACATTAAATGACACATTTGAATTTATATATTTATGAAAATCTAAGTTAATGTTAGAATATTTCGCATTAAGTGTCATAATGTTATGAATATTTGACATTATATTAGGATGACTAATTTATAATTGAATTTGGATATTATTCAAAATGTAATGTAATTTCAGAATGTTTGATATTAATTGGGATGACTAATTTGTAGGAAATGATCATTGTGGTTTATCAGTAATTTAAATTTTACCCTAACTGTGTATTAATCAAGGTAAGTACAATGACAATAATATAGTAGACAGAACAAAGAAACTATATAAAAAACGAAACTAAGAGAATTTCACATATTTTTTTTAATATTATACATTAATAAAAAATATTTCGCATTAAGTGTCATAAGTTTTAGATTAATTGGCATTAATTGTGGCAGTTAATTTATAATGTATGTATTTAATTTTTTTTAATATTTCACATTAAATAACATATTTGAGTTTAGATATTTTCAAAATGTAATTTAATGTTATAATATTTTGCATTAATCGGTAAAATTGAAATTGTCATTTTTTATAATATTATAATGTAATTTAATGCAAAAATATTTTGTATTAAATACCATATTTGAATTTAGTTATTTTTCAACATTAATTTAATATAAGAATATTCGACATTAATTGATGTGGATAATTTATAGGGATGTAGGAATCATTATTGCAGTTTATGGGTAACTTAAATGTTATCATAATTGTGTATTACGCAAAGAATACTACAATTTTAGATTAGATAGAACAAACAAACTTAAAAATAAAAATAAAAAAACGAAACGAAGACAACAATTTTTTTTCATGCCAATTATATATATTATTCATGGATATCAAATCATTTAAATTAATTAAACAAAGCTAAGAAGATGTGAAAATTACACACCTTCAACCGTGGAAAAATATTGTTTCCTTGATTTTATTCAACAGTGATTTTATCAAATTTCTCGAACCTCTCGCGTTCATCTATCACCAACCGCCCAAAATACCGGAAGACGTGTAAAATTGACAACAAAAATCATTGTTATAAAAAAACTAAAATCAATTAAAATATTGATTGATTATTGATTATTAAATTAAAAACCGTAAATAAAAATACAAAAAATAAAATCATCAAAATACTTGGTTAATTATTGATTTTAAAATACAAAAACGATATATCTATTAAAAGTTTTGATTGATTATTAATTAAATCATTGAAAACTTATAATACATAAAACCAAAAAATGGAAAATGACAATCAATGAAAAAAAATCAGTTTAAAGTAGAAAAAAATAAATCATGAAAATCTTTGATTGAGTACTGATTATTAAATTAAAAACAGTAAATAAAACATAAAACCCATCAAACTAAAAACTAATAATACATAAAACCGAAAATGAAAAACGAAAAGAAAGAATAATTGAAATTACAAAATATATATTTAAAATAAATGAATCAAAGTACATCAAATCATTTATATTAAATTCTTGGATTGAGTAATGATTATTAAATTAAAAACAGTAAATAAAACATAAAAATCATCAAATTAAAAACTAATAATACATAAAACCAAAAAATGAAAAACGAAAAGAAAAAAATAACTGAAAAAAAATGAAAATATAATCAATTAAAAATAAATGAATCAAAGTGGACATCAAATCATTTAGATTAATTAAATCATAAGGAATTCAATTCAACGTAGAGAATAAAAATGATGACTGTGGAACCAAAAATCCAAAATTAAATTGGAAGGAAATCACAAAGAATTCAATTCAATGTAGAGAAAAAAACGATGACCGTGGAACAAAAAATCCAAAATCAAAATGCGAAGCAAATCATAAAGAATTCAATTCAACGTAGAGAATAAAAACGATGGCCGTGGAACAAAAAATCCAAATTTAAAATGCGAAGGAAATCATACCGCAAGTCGTGTGCAATCTCCACTGAGATATGAAATGTCCAGATATGAAGATGATTCCTGTGGTGATAATTGTTGTAGGAGTTGAAATTTGTTCCAGGGAAAAAAACACATGCTTTAACGAAAAAAGAATTTGAGTTGGATGATATGTTATCAAGCTTTTTCTATTTTAGAATAAAAACCACAACGAAAATTACTCCTATAATTTGACACCACATTTATTGGAGCAATGATATTTGAATTAGATGATATTATGTATTTAATGTGGCGATTTTTTTTCATTGATGATATTTAGTATTTAATGGGAGATTTAATTTTTTATTTTTTTTAAACGGGTACAGCCGGGTTTGGAGCGGGTCAAAGCGGGTAATTGAGTCAAATTCACTCCTCCATATATTATATATAGATATATATATATATATATATATATATATATATATAGAGAGAAATAAAATTGATTTTGACCCAAACCCGAAAAATACCCGATTGACCTTCCAAACTGGAGTAAATACGTAGGTAAAAAATTTCCTTCCATATAATCTCCCTAATAATTGTGGCAACTTAAAATAGGCAAAATCTTTGAATGATTCCCCAAAATACTCTCCTCAATCAACATAATAATTTTGTTCACACGTTCAAACCCGGAAAGAAATCAGTCAACGTCGCATTAAACGCATTGTAAAAAAAAACTTCACATTCCTTTAAGAAAAATAACTTGACATTAAACTCTCTTTTCCGTTCCCCGAAAAAAACTCTTTTCCGCTTTCTAATTCTCAAATTTCTACTAAAGTTCAATTATACAATGAGCATCCGATCGATGCTATAAGAAAAAAAAGGCCGATTAAGAAAGAATATTGATCGGCGTGTGAGGAAGACGCTTATCTTTTTAAAGTGGAATATGAACCCAACTTTATTACAATTGATTGCGGTTAATGATGTTTGATTTTATTTTATACCGTAATCTTTCTTTTTTAAGGTTTTTTTGAATGGTAAAAAGAAAAAAAATTTAATGTGCAGAATCTCAACCAAATGCTATAGGAAATCCCACGTTTTTGTATTTTTCGTTCAATTTATTTTTTTAAATGTGTATAAATAACCTGCTCCTCCTTATGAATTGAACATACGGATGTTGCTCATTTGAATGGAAATAGACGGGTGGGGTGAAGAAAGCATATGAGGTTTGCAGATTCGATATACATATGCATTTCATATGCTTTACGTTTTGTTATTTTGTACCGTTAATATTTTACTACCTCCGGTCCAAAATATAAGTCATCCTAGAATTTTCACATTGATTAAGAAAGTAGTTAAATGTAATTAATGTAGGGATAAAATGTCTAATACACCCCTTGACTATCATAAATGCAACAATTGTGGAGTAAATAAAAGTGGTTGGATTGATATAAATTAGGGGTAAGATAAGGAAAAATGTTCATTAATGCTCTCTTGATATTGTGAATGACTTATATTATGGGACCAAATGAAAAAAGCTAGGATGACTTATATTTTGGACCGGAGGTAGTATTTTATTTATTTGTGTTGAGTTGAAATGTGTCGATATATATTTCGATTTGCTTTCTGTTTTATTTATTTGCACATGATAATTTCTGAATAATGAGACGAAAGGATGGTTGCGGGTTCTTTGGTTTTTTTTATGCTAATTAGGACTCTACCCTATTCTTTTTCGTATTTATCATTGATTTTTGTTTTTGGGTTTCAGGGAAACTCACTGAAAATTCTTTTTCGGCCTTTTGAAGAATCTGGTGAATATCATTGCATATTGTTGGTACTTTTTAATTTTTATGGTAATTTGGATTCTACCCTGTTCTTTTTCGTATTTATCATTTTTTCTATTGGTTTCAGATGATGTGTTAGAATCTCGGAAGTTTATCTATTTTCTTTCTTAGGGACAGATCTATCGATGAACCATCGCTTGCAGTTTTACTTACAAGTGGCAATGTTGGGCCAATGACGGAGAAAGAGACTGCTTACATGGTCGGTAGGTTACTTTTAAACAAATCCCCTACAGCCCGTAAATCAAATTTTTTTATTATAGAATTCTGATCTTTAGGTCACAAAGATATGCATTGAAGTAAAAGTGTTTGTGTATTTGCTACATGTGCCGATTAGCTGAGGCTTCTCTGCCACTTCCAAGCATTGTTTCCATACCAACAGTGGCTTCGCGGGTATCTCCCAGTGCATTCTGCTATATCTCCCCGTGAAAATTTAGAGGTTTTTTAATTTATTTTATTTTTAGTAGGGTTGAGGGATTAATAAGTTGAGCCTGGGAGAAGGGTGAGGTTAGGCTAAGAGATAGTGGACAGTGGTATGAGGGTAGGAGGGAGGTTGTGGTGATTTATGTATGATTCATTGTTTTATTTTACGTTGCGTTATCTCCGTGCATAGCACAGGTAAATTGCTAGTATATATATATATATAAGTTGACCGGACAGCTGTCAGGATAAGATCGGCAGACAACGGACTCGATAGCAGGTCGGACTCATATCTTCCTTTGTCTTTATGTCATCAACTCAAACTCGGGCTTGGCCATCCTGATAATATGGGTAGCTTTCACTGTGTCCGAGATGTCGGAGTGGAGATGGGTCCGGCTTATAAACTGTGGACTAGCGGGATGGGGGCCCACGATATGTTGTTGGGCTAGGAAATAGGCCCAATCTAGATGCTCAGGTTCCAATCCGGTTTGGGTATATCATAAACTAACATCAGTTAAATCTATCACTATAGATTCTAATTTCTAAAAATAGGAACTGCTAATCCATGTGCTTTCGTAAAGACCTTGAACTACAAAACATTGATTGACTGTGACATGGGGTGATAATTCCCGAGAGAGATATCTAACACCTTACTCAAGAATCGTAACACACTCCCACTATCCATCTTGCACATTAGGCATATCCCTTCTTTTTTGACTAAATCAAACTCCTTTGATTATCAAACAAAGAAATCGTCTAGAGAAACTTGTTTGAGTCCATAAATGGATCTCGTGGGCTCGTATATCATGTTATCGTCTATGAACATCGAGTTGTTTGCCCAATGTCTTCAACACTATCATATAGCCATGATACGAAGTTATACCAATCATAGTCTGAATAGAACTGGGCTCAACTGGTAGCATAAAAATAATTACAAGGTTTACACCCCATACCCTTCAGCCGTCCCTATAGCCTTATATTAATCATATAACTATCCATGTCAGCCTTTCAGGGACATTCCCTCTAGGTAAGACAGGCTAGGTTCACATCCTGGTTGTCTTTGATGGAATCTAACTCATAAATTATGGCTCTTGGCCATATCTCTCAATCTTTCATTTCAAACATTCCTTCATTAGTCGTGAGATATTCATTCTTGAAGATGAACATACCAAAAGCCTTTTCAGGCTTGAGGTTATCCACAGACTTATAGAACATTTGTGTGCACTGAGCAGTGTTCTACACCTCATCACTATGTGGCGCCTGCTCACGTTCCAATGGTTGAATCTCTCCTTGTGGCTCTCAAACTCTTTTGAGATCTCATTTACTCCCACTATCTCTTTTGGAAGAAATGCCTCTTTCTTAAGACAGCATGTTTGGAGACAAACATTTTGTTCCGCGGGAAAGTAAACAATATCTAGCGTACTCGCCAAGACATTCCACAAAGTTGCATATGTCGTACTAGGCTCCATGCCTTTCTAACTTTGCCTATGTGATGTGATCCGTAGCCGAATCAGATTCGAAAATGCATGAGGACTTGACTGAAGGCACCAATAAGATGAGCAACGCGACCCATGGCTAACATGTAGCCAAAAACCTTGGTATAATGGACACCCACAAGGTTCGCTCACAACCTGGATATGTCCCGTTTGGAATCCACCAAAACCAACGGGAGAAAACTTACCAATGCTTCAAAGCTTCAAAGCTTCAAATATAATTTATCAAAATTTGTCTGACAATTACAATGACTCTAAATGCCTTTATATAGGCTACAGACTCCAGGTAAATATCACAGCTAAGCACTGTGGGACAAAAAATAAACCATAAATTAAAATAACAAAATAAAAAGACTATCTAAAACAATGTGGGATAAATTTCCCCCAAATAATAATACCTAAAAATAAATTAAAAATACTAGAAATAAATTTAATAAATTTATTCTTCATTAGGAATAACATCACTATGCCAACTTCAAATCATCAGTTAAGACAGATTCGACGTTATCAACTTCCATATCTAATATAGATTTTATTCAACCTTATTCTTTGAAACTCGGTTAAGTATGTGTTTTGATTAAGGGCACTATCCCAAAATGGGTAAGGGATTCTAGGCATGGCTTACATCACAACTTTATCGTATAAAGAGTCGCTTACATTTCGGAACCGTAATCCGATCGCACATCTCAAAATGATGTTCTTTTAGGGTGAATCTGATTCCTTTTCAGACGAATTCTGAAACACCCTCAAGTTATTAATTGCTTCAATCATATTGAAGATTAATTCCTGAGTTTCATTTATCTCATATTCGTACTAGCTCGAATTTTTTGGGCTTTCAGAATTATCGTACTTCAATAAGTACATTCAACTATTTCTGAAATAGTCCAAGAGAGAGATAAAAAATTATTTAAGGTATAAATTGCCATAAGCCAATAAACATCAATATGTTTAGGCTCTAGTCAATTTTCAAGATTTTATAACCATTATAATAAAGAGGTATTTTAGTCAACTTTGGACAAGATACGTATAACCCACATGATTCATAATCATATGGTTCAGTATCATCAGAATGACGTTTGATTACATGCTTCCCTTCCGTAGAGACTATGTCTAGAAACAACCACAAATCAAGGATAACAGCCATATAAATGTTTAGTTGAGATTTAACCACTCATATCAACTATATGGTGACAAATCTAGCATGTTATATTCAGTGACTGTCAACCGTATCGGAATAACATTTATTCCATACAATTGAATTTGTCCATTAAATCCTAACGTATATCAAAAAATATGTTCTTTATAAGAACCGGAACATAATAACATTTATTTAATTCCCTTATCAGTATACTAGATTCAGAATATGGTAAGTGTTACAACGTTTGCTTCACCTTCCAAATCTGTATTTAATCTTTCTAATTTAATCACACTCGTAGGATACTATATATCCGAGAGTTGACCTGAACTTAGATAGATTTATCTCAACTTACTTGCTTAGGGTAGAGACTTCGATAAGTTCTCTTACTCAAGCACTTGCCCTAACTTTCCATTTTAATCCTTTAAGCACTTGTAAACATTTCTTAATGTAGTATTCATAAGACTTAAGAAAAATCACAAGAGCTACGTCTTCAATTTCCTTTCTTAAAGAAAATCCAATGTTTATTAGATAGTTTATTTGGCCGTTTGAATCATATCCAAAACATGAACTATTTAATTAACCTACAAGCAATTATTAAAGAAATAAGTCGATACTTAAATCTTACAATTTTGAAAACAACCTTTCCAAAATTCGACGTGGTCATTCTTATCCAATCCATCTAATGTTTAAATAATAATCATCGTATGACGGAGGGACCCATTGGATATCGTTATGTCCAATATGTGAGCTTCCGTTAATAATTAAAGTCTTAGAGAACTCCATCAAATTCGTAGCCTCCTAGTCTTTGACTACAATAACGTACTTGCTCGTTTCATTGCTTACTTTAAAGGATTAAAATCACTTAACCTTATTTGAGAACGTTTCTCAAAAGGTAACAGTCATTAATTTGGTTTTAACTATCGAGAATAAAAACATAGATATAAAGTTTGCTAAAACTACAACATAAAATAAATATAAAAGAGTGTTGTTGTTTATACATGTAAAATCAAAGATGGTCTTTGGGATTATGATTTTGCTCTCACAAGTCAACTACTCCCAATTGACTTTCAAGAATTTTCCAAAATTCTTTAGTGGCTGGAATCCTATCTAGTTGACTTGATCCCCGACGTGGGCCGATCGACCGGGTCAATTTCGACGGGTATGTACTTCTTACCAATCGCGTCCAACGCGACATCCATTGGTTTGACTAGTCAACTCTTTGACAATTCACATCGTCTATGTGATAGTCAACCTCATGTCTCTAAAATCAGACGGTCTTGACGTGGACCAATCACCGCAAGATTCTTAGTCGAGTCATAACCCAAGTATTCATAAGATCTCTTAACGATCATATCTCGATAATGATGATATACCCGAGGTGGATCAACTCCTGACGTGGGCCGATCAGTTGGATCCGAACAAGGGCTCTTCACCGTCACTATTATTGGGAGACATATTATAACTCTATTTTTGTCGTGGGAGTAATTTTAAATTAATTCACTGAATTAATTTTATTTATTACGGTCTCATCTATTATGTGCATTTTACAACAATATCATATAAAGTAAATCATACACAACATTCCGCGCACAATATAAAATGTATGATCATGAACTTTTCCTAGGTGCGGTTTCGAATACAAATTGACGAAACCACGAGCCACAACTAAGGGTAGCCGCAACCACCAATGGATCTTTGATATGCGCCATCTTCATGGATCTTTATCGCCTTTCTTTTGGTCTTCATCCTTGTTTTCAATTTATTGCACATATAAAATCTATCTAACAAAGTTTACACCCGCCGCACACAGGGTTAGCTAACGGGAATAGGATAATGCAAAATTAAAATTAGGTCACGTTTTTCATAATGGCTTAGGACAACAATAAAACCAACAGAAAATAAAACATTCACATCTATCCTATTGATCGAGTCCATGATCAATCGGGGTCTATATAATCATATTATATCTACTATCTAATCCATACAATCAATATCTTATGAAAAAGATAAAATTTGAATTTTAACTACTTGCATCTTGTAGCATCCAATCAATTAATTAATTAACGATTAATTAATTATTGCTTTACCCGAAATAATATTAACCATTAATAATAAATAAATTTTTAATTTTAATTTTCTGATTCAAACTATTTTAGATAAAATTAAAATCGAGTGGGTCTCTTTTGTTTCTTTCATTTTGATTCTTAATCAAAAGGATGCGTTTGGTTTGGTCCAAACCAATTTTAAAGGCATCCTGGGCCCTTTCCAAAAATCAAATTTTTGTGGAGAAGGCCTAGGCCCTTGGGCCTTTTCAAAAATCAAATATTTTGGAAGAGATCTAGGCCTCTTCCTAAAATTTAGAATGGCCTAAATTTGGATTATAACCAAAATTTATTTCTTCCCAACAAATTGGGTGATGCCCTATGGCTTCCCAATGGCCAAACTTTTTGAGTCATTGGTTAGTCACATGGCATCAACTAAACAAAAGAGAAATTACAACCATGGACCATATTGAATCATAAAGATGCACAAAACAAAACAATATGGGGAGGGGGACGGTGGTGCCGATAGCCGCCGACGCCGATGTGGCGGTGGTGCCGGTGCCGCCGCCGCCTCTCCTCCTTTTTTTTCTTTTCGTGTATCTATTACGGATCAATATCATACATGTTTTAATCTATTGGATCTAATTTACTATGCGAATAAAAGATGCTTATTGCTTAAGCTCGAAGACCGCTCCGATACCACTGTTAGGAAATCAATCGAGTAGCGCAGCGGAATTCCAAAATTTGATTTCTCAATCCAGGATCGACTTCATTTAAACAATAAACATGTAAGAGAGGGGACGGTAATACTACCTTGGTTGATCTAAAACATCGACGCTTTGACCGTCCTGTAGAAGTAGATGTGCATGAGCCATCCACGTGTCCGGCCTCTACCAGTAATCCACACGAGCACCTCGCCGGAATCCCGCTAAGGTTTGCTACTAGAAAAGCTCGACTGTTAGGTCTATGAGGAACACTTTATTATATTTTGATGATGGCCATACTAGCTGTTATAGCAAGCCTGAAATAAGTTAGTATTCTCTGTATAAGTCTTTACTTATAGTCTGACATGTTGTATAAGTTGAGTCAGACAAGTATTGAAGTAGTTGGTAGGATGGCTAAGTAAAACAGAATTCGGCAGAGTAGAAGTGATGTGAATCGGGATCCATTAACATTACATGATGCTTTGACATTCAGGGCTGGTCCCGAAACAAGGCTACAACGTAAAAAGCGACTTAAGGATTTGGATAAATTAGTCCACTTATCTTTTGAAGATTCCAAGCCCAAAGTTGAATAAGGGGAAATCACTAAGTCCATAATATATGCTGGTGGGCTGGTGGAGTTAAAGACCAAACATTGGACATCTTTTATTACATTTTATTATATATCTTTTTATGCATTATTAAAGAATAAGTTGCAAAATACTTGGCTTATTATTCAAGAAGTTAGACGCCACTTTTGCATGGATTTCAAGCTTGGAAAAGTCAAAGAATCATGCATGCACTTGGAAGATAAATTCAAGCTTGGATAATGAAGATACAATGCATTTGGAAGACTATTTTAGGTGCCACTTTTTGGCTACTATTTCAAGAAGACTTTTGATTTATTTTAGGAAGACTTCTCACTTTATTTTATGAATACATGTACCATATTTTGTCCTATAAATAGGCATGTATTTGTACTTTGAAAATCAGATTTTAATATACAAATATATCTTCACTTGCAAAGTGTTGTTAAGTTTTGCTCTGGAAAGAGAATACTTGTTTTCTGGATTTATCAAGGACTTAGCAATTCCTTGTGGATATCCAATATACTGAGGTGCTTAGGTGCATTGTTACCTAAGTGTCAAAGTCTATACCAAGGTGCTTTCTCACGGGTTGAGTCTGTGTCAAGGAAGCTATTATTGATTCCAAGGTGCTACCTCACAAGTTGGGGGTGTGTCAAGGACCGTCTACAAATACCTCAAATCCACGATCCCACAATAAATCAAGTCAACCTTCCCCGGTTCACTTCAGTTGGTATCAGAGAACAGCGGGTTGACGGTATTATATCCAATTTTTCTTTCTTCTTATAAAATTTTTTTTTTCTGTTGCATATGATCGTATGTATCTGAAGAACCATAGTATGCATATAATCGTGTGTATTTGAAGAACACTTTATTTCGCACGAGCATCTATATATATATATATATATATATATATATATATATATATATATATATATATATATATATATATATAAATATATGTGTGTGTCTTCAAAAAAAAGGTGCACAAGTAAATTGTTTATATTTGAAAAATAATTTGTTCCGCACGAGCATACTGTTCCGTACGAGCAACAACTAAAAAAAAACCCCATAATTTTTTTTTCTTTTTTTCCTCCTTGCCACACGTTCTCCTTGTGAATTGTGCCTTTTTTAATATTCCGAGATTCTTGGATTTCTCTCCCTACATCTTGGTCTATTGGATTCTATTTGTAACTCTTTGGGTACTTGATTTATACCCAACTACTATTCTCCATCTTGAGCAATTAAAACACACTCTTGGCAAGTATACAATGGGTGATGAATTAAATCAACGTTTCCAATCTCAAGCAACTGCTATCAAGGAACAATATGACCAACAACTTGAGAACATGAAGCAACTCATAGCGGATCAATTTGAGCAAATCCGACTTGAGCTACGAGATGACCATGGTAGTCATGGAAACCGAAGTGACAGGAATGGAAGTGTACATTCAGGGCATGAAGATACCACCGATGATGATGAAGAAGAGTCTGCCCATGCACCACGAAACAATCATCAAGGTATCAAACAGAAAATTCCGGTGTTTAAAGGTTACTCTAATCCTGATGAATATTTTGCCTGGGTTGTCAAAGTTGAGCAATTTTTTAAATGTCATAATTATTATGACCGTGACAAAGTTAAGTTGGCTACTAGTGAATTTGAAGAATGCCCTATTCTTTGGTTCCACAAAATTAATGAAAAGCGCAGGAAATCGAGGCAACATGTGATCTCGTCTTGGGAGCAACTTAAAGATGAAATGTACCGTAAGTGGGTGCCTGAAACATACATGAGTGATCAAGTAAGGCATTTGCAAATCCTCCATCAAGGTGAAAATTCTGTGCAAGAATATCAAGTTGAACTTGAAAAAGCACTGATCCGGACAAATACGGAGGAGTCTGATGCACATACCATGCATAGATTTTTGGGAGGACTAAGGCCTGAGATTGCCGAACCCGTTGAAATGATGAACTGTCAGACATATTATGAAGCTGTACATACGGCTTTAACCAAGGAAAAACATCTCAAGAAAAAGAAGGCTCGGTACTCCAGGAGCTACTCAGGTACCACCACATATAAGTCTACATCCTTCCAATCCAAGGGTGACTCGGGTAAGTTTCCTTCTAAACATTCTACTGTTAAATATACCCCTCCCCAAACCTCAAATGATCGTTCCAAATCCACTTCAAGACCTATGGAATTTGACAGAGAAAAATTTATGACATCATCTAGTAGCACAATGCGTTGTTACAAGTGCCAAGGTTTGGGTCATAAAGCTGTGGACTGTGTGAACAAGAGGGCTTATGTATCAAGCGGCGATGGCATGTACCATTCGGCGTCGGAGGAAGAAATTGAATATCCACATGTCAAAGTACCAGTTGAAAACGATGAGGATGATGATCCAGGTATCCAATTTGATGATCGGGCAATGTTTGTGTCAAAGAAAACACTTAGTACCATGGCCCAAGTTGATAGCAATGAGGTACAACGTGAGAACATTTTTCAGACTCGTTGTCTTATTAAAGGTAAGTTATGCATGATGATTATTGAGAATACTTGTAAAGAGAATACTTGTTTTCTGGATTATCTTCACTTGCAAAGTGTTGTTATGTTTTGCTCTAGAAAGGGAATACTTGTTTTCTGGATTTATCAAGGACTTAGCAATTCCTTGTGGATATCCAATATACTGAGGTGCTTAGGTGCATTGTTACCTAAGTGTCAAAGTCTATTCCAAGGTGCTTTTTCACGAGTTGAGTCTGTGTCAAGGTGCTATTATTGATTCCAAAGTTCTACCTCACAAGTTGGGGTGTGTTAAGGACCGTCTACAAATACCTCAAATCCACGATCCCACATTAAATCAAGTCAACCTTCCCCGGTTCACTTCAAGAAGCAGCCAAGTACCCATAGAGAGGCATGAAGACACATGGACTGACTTTTAACCAATGAAGTCTGTGATGACCTTGGATAAGTTTAAATTATATTTAAAGTGATGAAATTCATTGTTTAAATATGGTCTACACTGATATCACTCAAATCAATGATCAGTGAAGTACAAGGAGACTCGTAAAATCAATGAAAGAAAACAAGCAGTGAACCGGCAAAGTGAACTGTCTACCAGCTGAGTAAAGAAAAAGTAGGGAAGGAAGAACTAACCAGCTAAGTCAGCAGAAAAACTTAACCGTTCAAGTAACAGTCAAGTAAAAGAACAACAAAGCAATTCAAGCTTATTCGGAACGTGAAGAATTAAGGAAGATTCAGAGGATCAAGCATTAAATGCATAATCAATCAAGAATCAATCAAGGATGGATTTTATGATAGACGTTTGAATAAAATCCGGATCACTGAAAACAAGGAGAATATAATCAAGGGGAATCAAGAATTAAATCAAGGATTATTCACAACATTAAATAGCCAACGGACTGAAATTCAAATCAAGGATTATCAAGGCTATAAATTGAAGGCATTGACAGACATGAAAAACAATGATTGAAATACATAAGAACAAGCAGAAACTCTGTCAATTTGAAAAACCTTCTATCTGAACTTAAAGGATATATCTAGAGATCAACTCAGCAATTAGAGCTAAAATTTCACATCAAGCAGTGAGATTGATCAACAGATCTGTGAATCCAATTCACACAAGTCAAACAACTGAATCAGAGCCATATGAGAAGGAGTTGTGTTTGTGATAACTGCTGAAGGATTTGTTCTTAAAGAGCAGTGTTGAAGACTGAGTCATTGAAGCTTCTGAAGCTAGGGAGTGATACTCTTGGAGATTCTGAAGCTTGTGTACCCAAGGACAATCTAACTATTGTATCAGTGAAAACAATAGTGAATTCCTACAATCATCACAGGAGAACAGTGGATTAAGGGATTACACCACCCTGAACCACGATAAACCTGTGTGTCTATTTACTTACGGCACTTACTTACTGCCTAATTCATACTTTGTGTGTGCATATCCGACTTTGAAATAGTATTAAAAGAAGGGACTTATCTGCTACCCAAAATCTTTTATATTGAGAAACATTTTTGAAACTCAAGTATAATCATTCACCCCCTAACTATACTTTACCCTTCTCTGGGACCAACGGTTGGTATCGGAACAGTGTTCCTAGTATCAGATCTTGTTTAGATCTGATTTCTGGTAACAAGGAGATCATATATTTTCAAAGTAGTTTTCAAATCTGTGCTTTCTAAATATATCCCTTATTTGTGCTTATAGATTCCTCAAATTTCATATCTAAAGTACATGTATTCAATGTTAATAATTTTGATGAATAAGGATGATGTCTCATCTTGCAGCAACTCATGAGGAGATGCTGGATGTAATCAATGATGGCCCAATCAAGATCATGATTGTGATAGCCACAGGAGCAGATCCAGGAAAGATAGAGAAACCTAAGAAAGATTGGACCAAGAATGAAAGAATAAGAGCATATCGCAACTTTGTTGCAAAAGATATGATCTTGAAAACTCTAGACAGTAACATGTTCATGAGGATCAAAGACTGCACAACAGCAAATGAGATGTGGGATAATTTAGGGCTAAATTAAAATTTTGGTCCTCTAACTAGACACGTTTTTCGATTTGGTCCTGATTTTTCTCTGGCGGCAATTTTAGTCCTGTAAATGGTCTTGTTTTTGCAAAAATAGTCCTAAACGCCGGAAAGACCACTTACAGGACTAAAATTGTAGCCGGAAAAGACAAATTTTAGTCCTGTAAGTGGTCTTTCCGGCGTTCAGAACTATTTTTGCAAAAAAAAAGACCACTTACAGGACTAAAATTGTCGCCGGAGAAAAACCAGGACCAAAATCAAAAAACGTGCCTAGTTAGAGGACCAAAATTGTAATTTAGCCGATAATTTAGCACTCATTAATGAAGGATCAGAGGTAGTCAAAGAAAACAAATTGTCTGTTGCAAAATAGAAATTTGAAAACATCAAAATGAAGACTGGAGAATCCATTGATCAAATGGATAACAGATTTTCAAGCATCTTCAGTGAACTGCAACAACTTGGATTCTTGAAAATCTTGAGAGGTCTACTTGAAAGATGGAAGATCATCACATCAATACTCAGAGGAAAAATAATTCTTGAAAATACCGATACTTTGACTCTAATGTCTCAATTAAAGGCTCATGAATTTGAGTTAAACAATGAAGACAGTGCACCAACGGACGCACACAAGCCAGTGCACTGGTTGCAGCCCAGCAAAGCAAAACGGCTGATACAAGCAGCACAGAGACACATGAGCTAAAAGAACAGATTGCTTTACTGATTAAACGTTTTGACAGGTTTAGCAAGAAGAAACAATTCAAAGGAAGTTCATCATCAAACAAGAAGTCAAACTCAAGCAAAGACATGAAGAAAAAAGATGATGAATATAGATGTTTCAATTCCAAGAAGAAAGGTCACTTCAAGGCAGATTACCCTGAAGAAAAAGACAAAGATGAGGAAAATAATAAGTACAAAACAACAGAAAAGAGAATGAGCAAGAAGGCACTTAAAGCTGAAACCATTAGTGAAAAGAATAAAGAATCATCTGATAATGATTCAGATGATGATGAATCTAACAGCTCAGACAATGACAAGGCATATCTATGCCTTATGTCTAAGGAAGCTGATGAAATAGAGGTAATAGCTAGTTCATACTCATCATCTGCATCCACATCTGACACTGCACAATCTTCTATTCTCCCTTTAGATTTTGCAAACCTGATTCAAAATATCATGAGTAAATTTGAAGAAATAATTAAATCATGAAATTCTGGAACAAGAATGTGAGAATCCGAGAGAGGAAAATAAAAGATTAAAGAAAGAACTCGATGGAATGAAAGCTGAATCAACTAGTAAGGAAGTACACTCAACTGATCAACAAGCAGCAGATGATCACTCATCTTATGTTGACAGACCAGTTGAGAAAATCTCCCTACCAGTTATGAGCACCACTACACCACTCAATGCACCAGCTTACAAACCCCCAAAAATGTTTGGATCTAGATCTGGTCTTGGCTACAACAGTTAGGATGAGAAAGGAAACAATGGACAACACAATTCTGAATCAAGGACTAAAACTAGACCTAAATTCAGAAAAGGACAGACCATAGTTTCAAATACTCATCCTGCACCGGTGAAGTCAAAACCCAGTGCAGTGAAACAGCAGAGTAAATCATCAAACCAGCCAATTAAAGGCAAAGGCTTACTGAAAGGTAAAGGAAGACTTTACCCTTCAAAGGATGATTGGAATGTTGCACCCCCAAAATACAAGAAGATACCATTTCATGCTATGCAACATGTGTTTAGGAGAAGCCAACCAGGGCATGTTCCTGGACACAAGAAGCAATATGAAAATAAGTTTCCTCCTGCATATTGGAGAGTGAAAAAGGATGCAAATGCACCAAAAAGTAGAGTATTGTATCAGAATGATTTCAATAAATCTACAAGAAATTATTCTGCCATGCCTTACATGTATGAAGTTGATGATTTCAACTATCCAAGAAGAAGATCCTTTGGATACACACTTGGAATGAGAGGCTTGACTGCTAATAGGTATGGACCCAAACAGTATTGGGTACCTAAACATACTTAATTTGTTTTGTAGGATGTATGGTACATAGACAGTGGATGTTCCAGACACATGACAGGGAACAAAGGATGTTTGAATGACTTTAAAGCTTTTGATGGACCCAAAGTTACATTTGGAGGCAAAGAAAATGCTGGCAAAATTAAGGGGGAAGGCACAATGCTAAAAAAACTTGAAGATTCAAAAGGTGTCTTATGTTAAAGGATTGAATTTCAATCTTCTAAGCATCAGTCATTCTGTGACAAAGGCTACAATGAGCATTTCAACAAAAAAAGGATGCAAGGTGATTCACAGTCAAACCAGCACAGTTTTACTTGCAGGAAAAAGAGAAGACGACGGGTATGTGGTGGATTGGAAGACAGCAAAAGCAGAAACATGTCTGCTTGTCACAAATAAGCAATCAATCAGTTGGATTTGGCATAGAAGACTGAACCATCTAAATTTCAAGACCATCAACAAATTGTCAAAGAACAAGCTAGTTGAAGTCCTTCCAGAGATCCCATTCAAAAAAGGAAAGTCTTTGTGATGCTTGTCATAAAGGGAGGCAGATTAAAAGCTCCTTCAAGTCAAAACCTTATCAATCTACAACAAGAATCTTACAACTTTTGCATAGGAACTTTTTGGACCAGTCACACCAGTGAGTGTTAGTGGAAAGAAGTACACTCTAGTGGTGGTGGATGACTTTCCAAATTCACTTGGACCATATTCATGAACAAGAAAAGAGAGACACTCAAAAAGCTACCAGATTTGCTGAGGAGAATGCAAAATGAAAAAGAGTTGAAGATCATCAAGATAAGATAAGATCAGATAGAGGCACAGAGTTCCTAAATGAAGTAATCAGAACCTACTATGAAGAAAATGAGTACTAACATCAACTATCAGCAGCAGGGACTCCACAACAAAATGGTGTAGCAGAAAGAAGAAATAGAACACTCAAAGAAGCAGTTAGAACCATGATAGAAGAACAAGCTTACCAAAGATATTTTGGGCTGAAGTAGCAAATACAGGATGCTATACTCAAAATAGATCTATCATCAACAAACATCATGGAAAAACACCATATGAAATTTGGAATGGAAGAAAACCTAACATTTCACATTTGCATATGTTTGGATCTAAATGTTTTGTTTTGAACAGGAATCAGTTGTATACTTTTGATGAAAAAGCTGATGAAGCAATCTTCATGGGATACTCAGACACCAGTAAAGCATTCAGAGTACTCAACAAAAGAACCTTGGTGTTTGAAGAATCAATTCATGTAGTTTTTGATGAACCAAACACAAATGTTGAAAGCTTGCACAACATTGAAGAAGAAGCTGCACACAGACAAGTCTATATAAACACAACAATACCAGCGACAATCTTAGGTCACACCGTTGGCAATCAAGATGATGTACCAGCCAATACAACTCAAGAGGCACCAACACAAGATCATGAAGTCGATGTACAAGCAGGGGCTGTGGAAGAACCAAATCAAGAGCAACTTCAACCTGACTTGAACTGGCTGAGATATCACCCTGAATAACAAGTCATTGGAGATGTTCATATAGGAGTTAGAACCAGAAGACAACTGGAAAGCATGCTAACTTGTTTTCTATCATAGGTGGAACCAAATACAATAGATGATGCAATTAAAGATGCTGATTGGATCACTTCCATGCAAGAAGAACTCAATGAATTTGAGAGAAATGAGGTCTGAGAACTAGTTGACAGACCAAATATGGCAAACATTATTTGAACAAAATGGGTATTAAGAAATAAAATGGATGAACAAGGAACAGTTGTCAGAAAAAAAAAATCAAGCCTAGTTGCAAAAGGCTACTCTCAAGCAGAAAAAATAGACTATGACGAAACATTTGCACCAGTAGCAAGATTGGAAGCAATCAGACTCTTTCTAGCTTTTGCAGCACATAAAGACTTCAAAGTTCATCAAATGGATGTCAAGAGTGCATTCCTGAATGGACTTTTGGAAGAAGAAGTTTATGTGGAACAGCCTCCGGGTTTCCAACTCAAAGGAAAAGAAGATAAAGTTTACTAGCTCAAAAATGCACTATATGGACTCAAACAGGCACTTACAGCCTCGTGTGAGACACTATCACAATTCTTAATCAACAATTGATTCAACAAAAGAACTATTGACAAGACTCTCTTCAAGCTAGAAGAAGGAACAAGCACTTTGTTAGTTCAGATCTATGTTGATGACATCATCTTTGGATCAGAAGATGAGAAGCTGTGTGAGAAATTTGCGAATCTGATGAAGAGCAAATTTCATATGAGTATGATGGGAGAGCTCAATTACTTTTTTGGTTTACAAGTGAAACAAATGAAGAATAGCATCTATATCAATCAAGCCAAGTATACAAAAGACTTGATACACAATTATGGTATGGATACAAGTGGCACATCAGATACACCAATGTGTGCAAGAGTTATTCTTGGGAAAGATGAAACTAGAAAAGATGTTGATCAAAAGTTATATAGAGGGATTATTCGATCTCTACTCTACCTGACTGCAAGCCGACCTGATATAGCATTTGCAGTAAGAGTATGTGGAAGATTCCAAGCTCAACCAAAGGATTCTCACCTACTAGCAGCTAAGAGAATCATTAAATATTTGAAGAACACAATCAATGTGGGAATTTGGTATCCAAAAGATGGAGGATTCAAACTAAAATCATATTCAGACTCGGACTATGTTGGATGCAAGATTGATAGAAAAAGCACTTCTGGAACTTGTCAAATGCTAGGAAGCAGACTAATATCATGGTTTAGCAAAAAGTAAAACTCTATATCCACATCAATAGTTGAAGCAGAATATATAGCAGCAGGTAGCTGATGTGCACAAGTGTTATGGATCAGACAACAGCTAAGGGACTATAGAATAGAGGAAAAGACAATTCCAATCATGTGTAACAACACCAGTGCAATATCTATTACTGAGAATCCAAGATTACATTCAAGAACATAGCATATTGATATGAGGCATCACTTTATCAGAGATCGTGTGGAAAAAAGAGATGTAATATTGAGATATAAATCAACTGAAGATCAATTGGCTAATATTTTCACTAAACCGCTCTGTCATGAAATATCCTGTAAATTGAGAACGGAGTTGGGAATGATTGAAATCGATTAAGTTATAAAGAGCAGCTAACTGGAGTAATCAGCTAAGTAACTTCACCAGCTGACTGAACTTTTGTCATTTCCGGTTCGCTCACTTGGCAGGTAAGGCACTGGTACCCAGCAAAGTTAACTTCACTGATTGTTAGAAACAGTTTTATACAGCAGCTCAGTAATGAAGTCACTACACCGGCCTAGTGACCAGCCAAGTTACTCCACCGGTAAATATCTTGGAGAAAACAGCAAAATGATGTGTGAACAAAATCAACTTTATACATGTGGAAAATCAGTTGATTTATGGAGAATAATCTTATGGAAGATTACACACGTGGATTTTATATTGTAATCGTGGAAGTTATTTTTGTATCAAGGTATGACGGCAATGCCTCGATTCCCGGGACATATCATTACATACCTCAATCCACACTCCCACTACACTCAAAAACTGTGATTTATATACACAAAATCACGCCATTACTTCACCAAATCCTTTCATATTCAACTGCATTCACACTACCCAAAATTCTTCTATATAAACAACACTTGGAGTTTTTCAGAAAGTTTCTACGCTATTACAATTCACAAACCCTATTTTCTCTAAAAAAATTGAAGCTTTTTCTTAATCTCAAACACTTCATAACAATGGCATCATCCTCTTCAATTTCTCCAACAGAAAAATACTATGAAAAATCGATCATCACAGGATCGTTTTTCCGACATGAACATTATCTACCTTTCTGTGACCATGACTCACAAGCTCAAAGGTAAGTTGATGGCTGCATAAATCTGGGATTGATGACATTCCTGAATCCACCAATCACAGGTATATGCTATGAAACCCTAATTGCATTCTTGAAAAATACAATGGTTTTTCCGACTGAACATTAACTACCTTTCTGTGACCTTGACTCACAAGCTCAAAGGTTAGTTGATGGCTGTATAAATCTAGGATTAATGACATTCCTGAATCCACCAATCACATGTATATGCTATGAAACCCTAATTGCATTCTGAAAAAATGAAAAGGTTGTGCCGAGTAAGAAAAAGAGCGACCCAAATTGTATAGTGTGTACAATGTTTGGACGACAACTGGTTATCACTCCGGGTTTCATCAGCAGATGCCTACATCTCTCCAGCACCGATCCAGTAGATGTCAAGAAAATGCAAATCAACATCAATGCATTCTGGACTGAAATAACCAAGAACCCAACGAAGAGCGTCAAGAAATACAACTTCCCCAGATCGGCACTCAAACGACTCTTTTCCTAATTTCCTCCTGTAATCACAAAAAACATTGAAGGGAAGAAGGGTTCCATAGAGAACATGACCGAGCTCAGGGTCAAATTGATGGCTATCATCTATCAAGGTCTTCTATTCAACTGGTCACAGTTCATCTTCAACAGGATGAAGGCTCAAATCCATAAGGAAATTGATCTACGAAGTCGGGCAGTAGGACAAGGCAAGGAAACGAAAAGTGATTTCTAGGAAAGAAAATCCTATAGGATTCCTCTTCAATAGTTGTTTGATCAATCAATAGTGACACCGATCTCTGTGCATCCACTACACAGGGCCAAGGTGATGTTTGCCTATGTTAAGGCCTCCCAGAAATCACAACCATCAATTGGAAGCAAACGGAAGTAGCCTGAAAGCAGCAGGCCAGGAATTGGAAAATGAACCAGATTCCAAATAGCACAAGAACAACAAGGGAGTCTACCCAATTACAAGGATAGCCCCCTTGAAATCAGTCATGATGTAGAGAATCAAGAATGAGTCACCTATCTGTAAGAAGGTGAGAAAGGATAGTATCTTACCCCATCTAAAGAAGAAGAGATTGAGGGAGAGAAAGAGACAATAGAGGATGAAGAAGATGAGAAAGAGAAAGAACAAAAGGAAGGTGATCATTTTAAGGACGATCAAGAAATGTTGATGTTATCTGATGATGAATTGACACTCCAGGAATTGATTCTCCAAAGCACCAGTAAATTTGAACAACAGCCGAGTGAGCCAGCAGATCAAACTCACTCTGTTGAACATGAAAAGACCCCCCAGCTTTGATCAAGGGGGAACACCATCTGGAGCAGTTGAGACTTCAGTTGAACAATCTCTCTCTGATCACGAGATTGCAGAAGAAGCAGAGGAAAAAGAAAAAGGAGAAGAGAAAGAAGAAGAATAGGAAGAAGAGGACAAGGGAGAAGAATGAGAGCAGGCTGATGCATCTGCACCAGCACAGGAAGATCCAGACAGATCCTTCAATCTGGATATCAATCCACAGATTGTGGAAATGGAGAGGCAGTACATGAGCAGGCAAAATCTCAAAACTGCCTTAAGGAGTGGTGAACCTCTATGAATCACAAGATTAAGGCTCTCATCAGTCATATAAAAGTTCAAGATGAAGTGATGGAGAGGCAAGGCAATTTACTCTGCAACCTACAACATCTAATCCCCTACCATGTCCAAACAAATCTAGAATTCCTAGCAGACAAACTTGAGGGAAGCCTCAAACCCTTGGTGGACATATTGAATGAGCATACACAGCAAATTCAACACTTGGATGAGATCATGGATTACTCAGGGCAGCAACTCAACACTCTTATCCAAGTATCTGAAGCAACCAATCAAAGTCTGGAAGAAATGTATGGTGTTGCCAAAAAGGGGGATGGTGGCAGCAAGCCTAAAAGATCCATAAAGAAGGACAGCCGATAGACAAGGGCAAGGGCATCAAAGGCAAGCCATCAGGTTTGAAGAAAAGGAGTATCCAGCCATTTAATAAAACTTTTTGCCTTGGAATGTTTTGAATGAACTATCTTATTACCCCTGAATGGATGAATAAAATTTCTGAGTTTTATTTTGTTATAATTATAAAAATTTGCATACTTATGTTTAGGCTTATGAGGGTTTGGCATCATCAAAAAGGGGGAACTTGTTAGGAACACTTTATTGTGTTTTGATGATGGCCATACTAGCTGTAATAGCAATCCAGAAATAAGTTAGTATTCTCTGTATAAGTCTTTACTTAGAGTCTGACATGTTGTATAAGTTGAGTCAAACAAGTATTGTACTAGTTGGTAGGATGGCTAAGTAAAACAGAATTTCGACAGAGTAGAAGCAACCAAGTACCAGCAGAGCATGAAGACACATGGACTGACTTATATCAAGGAAGTCTGTGATGACCTTGGATAAGTCTAAAATATATTTCAACTGATGAAATTCATTGTTTAAATATGGTGTACACTGATCTCACTCAAATCAAGGATCAGTGAAGTACAAGGACTCTTGTAAAATCAAAGAAAGAAAACAAGCAGTGAACCGGCAAAGTGAACTGTCTGCCGGCTGAGTAAAGAAAAAGCAGTGAAGGAAGAACTAACCAGCTAAGTCAGCATAAACACTTAACCGTTTCAGCAACGGTCAAGTAAAGGAACAGCAAATCAATTCAAGCTTATTCAGAACGTGAAGAATTAAGGAAGATTCAGAGGATCAAGCATTAAATGTATAGTCAATCAAGGATGGATTTTATGATAGACGTTTGAATAAAATCCGGATCACTGAAAACAAGGAGAATAAAATCAAGGGGGAGTCAAAAATTAAATCAGGGATTATTCTCAACTTCAAATGGCCAACGGACTGAAATTCAAATCAAGGATTATCAAGGCTATAAATAGAAGGCATTGACAGAAAGGAAAAACAAACGATTGAATTACATAAGACCAAGCAGAAACTCTGTCAATTTGAAAAACCTTCTATCTGAACCTAAAGGACATATCTAGAGATCAACTCAACAATCAGAGCTAAAAATCCACATCAAGCACTAAGATTGATCAACATAATCTGTGAATCCAATTCACACCAGTCAAGCAACTGAATCAGAGCCATCTGAGAAGGAGTTGTGTTTGTGATAGCCGCTGAAGGATTTGTTCTCAAGCAGCAGTGTTGAATACTGACTCACTGAAGGTTTTGAAGCCAGGGAGTGATAGTCTTGGATATTATGAAGGTTGTGTAGCCAAGGACAATCTAACTGTTGTATTAGTGAAAACAATAGTGAATTCCTCCAATCATCACAGGAAAAGAGTGGATTAAGGGATTACACCACCCTAAACCACTATAAACCTTTGCTTGTGTTTGTTTTGCAAGATGTTTTTTTGGGAGTTTTTTTTCCATCACATCACCAATCATTTCTTACAATTCTCATACCAATCATTCAACTACAAATAAAAAAATATTAAATCATCTCTCATCATTTCACTTTATCAACTTTATTACTTTTTTTTACCATTATTTTATTCATTGATCTACTTAATTTCACCAATCATTTCATAATCTACACCAATCATTATTCTACTTTATTTTACCCTGTTGGTCCCTTGAAAAGGCTTTGGTTAAGTTTAGAGGGGGGGTGAATAAACTTAACACTTAAAACTTTTGGTGTTAACAAACTCAGCAACTTCAGTAGTCTGCTGACCTTCAGTAGTCTGCTGACTATTGAACTTACTAAATTTGTGCAGCGGAATATATCAAAAATTAAGCCTTGTTACTTGTTGTTAAATATGATACTATGTATTAGATACTCAGAAGTGTATGTGTGTGAATTCAGTTGCTAGATTCAGTAGATTGATGTGTAAGATATACTAAATACATAAAGTAAATGCAGAAAGAAAGTAGGCAGATTTTATAGTGGTTCCAGGTGGTGTAATCCTGTCAGTCCACTCTTCTCCTGTGATGTTGGAGGTAATTCACTAGAGATCTTTGAGTTATCTATAACAAAAATCCCTAAGTTGCTTGTCCTTCACCAATAACTATGGCTTCACAAACTGTACACTTGGAACAGGTAGGATTGCTGCTCCAAAGTCTTCCACTGGTCCTTGAAGGGTAGGATTGCCTCTTCACCAGCTCCACCACAAATGCAGTCTTTCACACCCAACAGATGCGTCACTGTCTTCAGTAGATTCTTATAAAAGAAAGTTTGAATCAAGTAAGTGATTCAGCTTTCAGCGGCTTGATCAGGATGATATGATCAGCAGCTTGATATCTTCAATTGTGTAAACTTGATGTAGCTTGAATACAGATTACACTTGAAGAATTTCTATGCATCAGTAGCTTTATGCTCAGTAGGGTCAGTAGTGTTTTTCTTGATTTAATTCTGATTGCTCAAGACAGATTCTTAATTTTCATCACTTGTATCTGAATTAGGAGTCCTCTATTTATAGGTAGGAATCCTTGTAACTTATGTTTGAAATTTCTAACATAGCCGTTTCAGATTTGTCCCATTTGATTTGCTTTTTCTGACTGTTCCTAGGACTGACACTGTCAGAATCCTTTTTGACAGTATACAGTATGTCCACCCTTTGACTTGTAACCATTGGATAAAGGTCTGAACCATCCCAACGTCCCTTTAATCTTAACCATTGATTTGTTTGATACAATCAGAGGTTGTTAGCTGTCCTTTTCCATGTTTTCTTCCAATCTAACCTTTGAATAATTCGATGTATGTGTATCAGCAGGTTCCTGAGATAATAAGTCTGCTGATATGCTTATTAGTTAGCTGATCCATATTTTGCTAACTGTCTTTTATCTAACTTTGATTTATGAAGTTAGATTACACCATTTCGAACATAACTAAGTTCCAATCACCATTTAACTTATGGAACTTAGACCTTGTACACAAGGTATATGTAATCAGTTTAGGTCATCACGGACTTCCTTAAATTCTGATTCCATATCATTGAATTTAATTACAAAGTTTGATCCCTTAGCCTTCAATAACTGAGTTTGAGTCCTCATCCTTCAGTCTTCAGCAGGTTCCTGATTAGTCTACTGACTCAGCTACCCTACTGATCTTGACTAGTCTTCTGATATAAGTCAGCTGACCTATTACAATGCTTGTTTGATCAAACCTATACAAAGATCAAACTCTAATAAACCTATACATTTGATCTAGACATATTTTTGCCGTTGCTCTATAACAGCTAGTCTGGCACTCATCACTAAAACATAAAAATAAGTCCAACAATTTCCCCCTTTTGGTGATGATGCCAATACCCTCCTTACAGCAAAGCAAAAAGATTAAAACAAAAACAGAACAAATGCAGTCATTTCTCATTATAATCATTTGTTCAACAGTATTACAAACTAGATTCAGCAAAGATAAAGCAAATGTAAGTATGCTGATCTATTGTCTTCTTTCCCTTTCTTCTCTTGCCTTCTCAACTTGTTCTTGATAAACTCTGATTTCTCTGATCATTTCTCTCATCCATTCATTTTCAATCAGAGTGAAATAAATGTGAGGATTCACTTGTCTCCACCAATGCCATGCTTCAGGTAGAGTAAGATTGATCCGATGTACTCTAAAACCTAAACGCATGTATACTTCTTTAAATTCATTAAGTGACTCATTTGCATTTGTGGTAGGTAAACTCCTTCCACCTCTACCACCTCTTCCACATCTTTGTGAAATTCTCATGCCTTTCACTCTTGCTTCCCAAAATTTGAGTCCAAGAAAGGAATTGAGTCCCTCATGGAAACCTTTATCATGATAAGGTCTTCTTTTGCTGTTGTAGACCTGATGTATAACATTTATATGATAAAAATTATGATATTTTATATATTTTATAAACTCTTTCTATATAAAATATA
>CM044896.1:84926065-85192988 GCA_024500145.1 Gentiana dahurica var. dahurica
AGACCTTCTTGTACTCTCTGAGAAGATCATAATTAAGTGGAAGTCTGCCAGGTGCAGGCTCTCTGAAAGCATTTGTATCAGCTTCCCATCTCTTCTTTGCAAAAATCCTAGCAGACTCTTTTGCCTCTGTTGTTTGCTCTTCCCTCTTATTGATATCATCAACAAAACGGGACAACAGGCCATGTATACTCTCATGTGTGATCACTAGGTTGTTCATTTGACCTTCAATAATTTCAGTCCTAGTGTCAATTGTAGTGATCCTTTCTTGCATTGTTTGCTCCAGTAGATTTAATCTTGCAGTAAGTTTAGGATCAGGTACAGCAGGTGCAGCAGGTTTTTGTACCTCAGCAAGGTTATCTAACTTCTGATGAATGGAGGAAAGTTGATCCTTCAAAAATTTCCCCTTCAGTGTGTTGCCCTGTTTGATTCCTCTAACATCTTGAGCAAGGTCAGCAAGAGCATATTGTGTGGATGTAATATTGGAGGCAACAGTTTCAGTGGTCCTCCCTCTATTCTCCACCAAATTCATCAAATCTTCAAACATCTGCTCTTGCCTGTCAAGTTGAGTTCTTAGATTTGCAATGTCATTTCTGACAGTCCTCAACTCATCCAAAACCTCTGCTGGTACTCCACCAGCCATATTTCCGGCAGCTCCATCAGCAGGCACTTCTACAGTGTATTGTGCCCTTAACCTGCTGATAACCAATGCATAGCTCATATCCCTTCCAGCAGGGTTAGGTCCTTGGAATTCCTCCAGAACAGGATCAAGAGCAGGTTCTTCAAAAACTGGGACAAATGCCTGTTGTGGTTCATCAGCAACATGTTCTTCCTCAGGCACTTGAAACTCCTCATCACTATAGTCATAGTCCACCAGCTGCTCATCCTCATGAATAACAGCAGTCTACTGACTATCTTTCCCTATAGTGGTATTGTCTCCAGTAGGCTCCCCTACAGCAGCCTCTTCAACAACAAAATGAGGGGTTTCCTCCAAACCCAAAGTTTGTTCCAAACTTTGTCCATGTGATGTTTGAACCTCAGCAGCCTGTACCTCATGTTCCAACCTTTGTCCAGGTGCTGTTTGTACCTCAGCAACCTGTACCACCTGTGCCACAATAACCTGATCAGGGAATACATCCATATTTTCTTTTTGAAATTCCCTAAGATCAGTAATTCTTCTTAGAAAGTTTGCAGTCTTGGTTAGAGTGTCCTGAGTGTCGATCCATGATTGATATTGAATTGAATCCTCAGAACTCACATCAGGTTCACTATGATCAGTCACCCTTTCATCATCCAAATCCACAGCCTGCTGATCATTAGTATGCTCAGCAGGTTCTTCAACAAATAAAGCATCTATCTCACCAACCATCCTGTTTGCACCAATATGTATTCCCTCATTGATTTGTTCCTCCAGTTCATCCATGGTGAGATCTTCCAAGTCCTCATCCATTTGTCCAGTCTGTTGTCTCTCAGTAGACTGTCCAGCACCAGTAGGCTGCCCTACACTTGGTTCAATAACCATTGCAGTTCCACTGGTTCCTCCTGGACCTGATGGATGATCACCACCAGAATCAGATGATGAGTCATCACGGTTATCTCTTGGGTCCCTGAACTTTATACCCTCTTCTTTCTGTTGTTCATCAAAAATATCCATCAATATTGATTGTAGTAAAGAGGTATCAACTAAATCCAGTAAATTTTCTACTCCTACCTTCCCAAAAGCCCATTCTTCAAAATCTGTCATTGGTTCTGCTGCTGGCTTTTGTCTTTTGTAAAAACCAAACTTCCATTGGAAATAGTCAGCCACTTGCTGGAGTTTAGGATCAACGAACTCCTCTTTCTTCTTCTTCTCAAATCTTTCAAATGGCATAGTTGGTTTTCTGGGAGCAGTTTGACCACTCTGCTGACCTCCAAAGGTCTCAAGTAGCAGAGCCATGGTCTCTTCAACAGATGCCTCAAGGTCAGTAGGTTGCTTAGGTTTTATATTAGTGCCTACTACCTCCATCTGTTCCACACTTGGTTCCCCCTGACTTATATGCTCATCAGCAGGGTTAGTAGCAGACTGCTCTTCCCCCTGAACTATTGCAGGAATTGCAGGGTCTTGTACCAATGTTTCAGTTACCACAGCAGGTGCAGACTCAGTAGTCTGATGTGGTTCTTCAACAAGTTGCTCAACAACAACCTGTACTGTTTCAGTAGGCTCAGCAGCCTTTGCAGGTGAGGATTTAACAGTTTCTACAGCAGGCTCAGGGTCAGTATTCTGCTGTGACTCTCCAGTCGGTTGCTCAGAAACAACCTCTACATCATCAGTGCGCTTGATAATAGTTAAGGGTTCAGCATCAATAGCCTCTCCTTCTTCTTCTTGTTCCCTTTGAGCCTCCAAAAATTTCAATTGCTTGCCTTTGCCATGTTTCTTCTTTTTGGCAATCTCTTTCATTCTTTTGGATAGCTGCTCATCTTCAATTTCAGCAGCCTTACTTTTTCTACTTGCTTCTTTCTGTTGCTCCTTCAAGATTTCAGCAACAGTCCTTTTCTTATCAACTACAGCAGGTTCAGTAACCTTCAATTCAACTGGACCCTCAGCAGACTCAGCAGTATGTATTGTTTGCTTCATTGTCTTTTTAGGCTTTAACATTTCTGTTATTTTCCTTGTGTCAGTAGCCTTTCTTTTCTGAGTAACCTTCTTTGGTGCAGCAGGTTTCACAGTTTTCTTAACCTGCTCACCTCCAGCATCACCATCATCTCCACCATCATCACTTTCAGTAGTCTCATTATCCACATCTTCATTATCATCCAAACCAGGTATAAGAGTAGCAACCTCTGGCTTGAATCTAGATTGGTTTATCTTTTCAGATGAAACATCAGGTATCTGAAAATGATTAAGCAGGGTTTGAATCATTAGACCTAAAGGCTTCACCTTGGACTTCCTTGTCCCATCTCTATCTTCAATACACACCTTCTTCATATAGTGTATGAAGAATCCAGCCCAATCAAACTTCATACTTCTACAGATGATGATCAGCAGGTCTATTTTAGGTCCAGACAGAGTATCTAGACTTCCAACAAATCCCAAGATAGTTTTGGCAATCAATTTGCTCAGCAGGTTGTACTCATATCCAATATGTCTCACATTAATACCTAAGCTTGAAGGTATAGCATCATTGGTCTTTATCTGATCCACAAATTTCATTCTTGGTAGATTCATTGCCTCTGGATTAGTAGGAGCATTATTTCCAGGTGCAAATGAAAAACTTCTCTCAGCAGGTCTGAGGAAATTTCTATCTCTCTCCCATTTACAATTGTAGTGAAGGCCTCTCTACCTTCATGTATAACAATGTTTCTCCAGAATTCCAGTACATTAATGTATGAAATTCTTTGCAATCTCCTGTTGATAATACCTTCCAACCCAGCAAAAATCTGATTCTTCGTCCAATGTTAATGGCTAACTCAGGAGAGTTACAGTCATTGACATAGCCTCTCACACTTTGACTGGTGCCAATATGAACATCATCCTTAGGTGCCATGATAAATGAAAAAGATGAAGAAGAGACTGTTCAAATCTGTGTTCACACAAAGAAAATTTGCAGAGTGATAGCAGATTGAGAGTTGTGATTATCCTTTGTTTAAAGGTCTGTATGTATATATAGACAGAGGTAGATGTAACTGTCAGAGCACGTACAGTGGTATTTAACCATGATTAAATCTGAGTGAATGCTGTCTTGACACGTGGCCCATTACTTTTCATAACGTTTTGTAACCGTTAGATCATGTTAACTGCGGTTGTAAATAGAAAATAAATATCCTGCCAATTGCTTTTTGACTTTGTAAGTTTGACTGAGTAAAGTTTCCTTCAGCAGCCTTGTCATCAGCAGACTTGGCTCAGCAGCCTGCTGACATTGTTACTCTGCTGATATATAATTCCTTTTGTTTTGTCCAACTGATAATACAAGATGAAGTTTAATACCAATGACTGATCTGTCAAGTGAGCTCACCCAACATGACAAAGACCAATTCCCTTGGCAACCTCATTTGCTCAATTGTCCAAACATAAATAAATGGAATTGTTGATACCAATGACTAATCTGCTAAGTGAGCTCACCCAACATAGCAAAGACTAATCCCCTTGGTGAATTCCAGTACATTGCTGATTAAAATTGTATCAGTCAACTTTTACAATTCCAAGTTCAGTCCTTAGTTTAGCAAATCTTTCACTGTCCAGTGGTTTAGTGAAAATATCAGCAAGTTGATCTTCAGTAGGGATATAAAGAACCACCACATCTTTCTTTTCAACATGATCTCTTATGAAGTGATGTCTCACATCAATATGCTTGGTTCTTGAGTGCAAGACAGGATTTTCTGTTATTGCAATTGCACTTGTGTTGTCACACATAATTGGAATTTCTCTTTCTTCAATTCTATAATCCCTTAACTGTTGTCTTAGCCAAAGTACTTGTGCACAGCAACTTCCAGCAACAATGTATTCAGCTTCAGCAGTGGAAGTTGATATAGAATTCTGTTTCTTGCTAAACCAGGAAACCAGTCTATTTCCCATTAACTGACAGGTTCCTGTGGTGCTTTTTCTATCAATCTTGCATCCAGCATAATCAGAATCTGAGTAAGATATAACTTTGAAGCTTCCATCTTTTGAATACCAAATCCCTACTCCCAAAGTCTCTTTTAGATACTTGAGAACCCTTTTTACTGCAGCTAAGTGACTTTCTTTAGGTTTTGATTGAAATCTTGCACAAACACCTACAGCAAAGGATATATCATGTCTGCTGGCAGTAAGGTACAGCAGACTGCCTATCATCCTTCTGTATAAGGTCTGATCAACATATTTTCCTTCCTTATCTTCATCCAATCTGATGTTTGTACTCATAGGAGTTGATACCTTGGTGCTGCTTTCCATACCAAATTTCTTCAGTGACTCCTTGGTATACTTGGTTTGATGAATGAAGATTCCATCTTTCATCTGTCTGACTTGCAATCCCAAAAAGTAGTTCATTTCTCCTATCATAATCATTTGAAATTTACTTTTCATCATATTTGCAAACATCTCACACAGCAGTTCATTTTCAGAACCAAATATTATGTCATCAACATAAATTTGTACAAGCAGGGTGATGTTATTATCAATGGTGCCTTTTATAAAACCATTGTCCACTAAGAATTGAGATAGAGTCTCATACCATGCTCTTGGTGCTTGTTTCAAACCATAAAGTGCCTTGTTGAGTCTATACACTTTATCTTCTTGATCTTTAACTTCAAATCCAGGAGGTTGCTGAACATAGACCTCCTCTTTCAGAATGCCATTCAAGAATGCACTTTTGACATCCATCTGATATACTTTGAAGTTTTTATAAGCAGCATGTGCCAGGAATAATCTGATAGCTTCCAATCTTGCAACAGGGGCATATGTCTCATCAAAATCTATTCCTTCTGCTTGAGAATAGCCTTTAGCTACTAGCCTGGCCTTATTCCTCACAATGGTACCAGATTCATCCACTTTGTTTCTGTATACCCATTTTTGCCAATTATATTTGCATGATTAGGCCTTTCCACTAGTGTCCAAACTTGATTTCTTTCAAATTCATTCAATTCTTCTTGCATAGCAATTATCCAATCTGGATCTGAAATTGCTTCTTCAACAACTTTAGGTTCCATTTGGGATAGAAAATAGGTAAACATTGCTTCTAATTGTCTTCTAGTCCTCACACCTTGCTGTATATTCCCAATTACTTGTTCAGCAGGGTGATCCTTTAACCATTGTGGATTCTGGTTAGATTGATTTTCAGGAACATCATCTTCAGTAGGGTCTCTTGTTTCTTCATCAGGGGGTTCAACAGATCCTTGAACTACCTCAGTTGTTGCATCATTAGTATTACCAGCAGGGTGTTCAGCAGGGGCAGAATCAGAAAACTTTAAGTCATTAAACCTTTCCAAAACTTCAACACAATCTGGATCAGTGACTTGTAGATTCTCAGCAGGTTCTAAAGTTTCATCTTCCATACCAGTGAACTTTGGTTCATCAAACACAACATGGATTGTCTCTTCTTGTTTTAATGATCTTTTGTTCAGTATCCTGAATGCTTTACTGACTGAAGAATATCCTAAGAAAATTCTTTCATCAGATTTTGGTTGGAATGTTTTCAATTGTTCCTTAGGATTTAAGATAAAACATTTGCTTCCAAATGGATGGAAATAAGATATATTGGGTTTTCTTCCATTCCAAGTCTCATAGGGTGTCTTCAGCAGCTTTTTGTTCACTGAGGTTCTGTTTTGTGTATAGCATGCTGTATTAACTGCATCAGCCCAATATCTTTCAGGAAGCAACGCTTCACAAATCATAGTTCTTCCTTTTTCTTTTAGAGTTCTGTTTCTTCTTTCAGCAACCCCATTTTGCTGAGGTGTACCAGCAGCAACAAGTTGATGTAGTACACCATTCTATTCACAATATTCTCTTATAACTTTATTGAGAAATTCAGTACCCTTGTCTGATCTGATCTTCCCTACTGTTAGACTTTTCTCATTTTGTAATCTCTTCAAAAGTTCAGGCATCTTTTGAAGTGTTTCACTTTTCTTGTTCATGAATATCACCCAAGTGTATCTTGAATAATCATCCACAACCACTAAAGTGTACTTCTTTCCTGTAACACTTGTTGGTGTAACTGGTCCAAATAGATCCATATGCATCAGCTCCAAAACTCTTTTAGCTGATTCCTTAGTCTTTGACTTGAAGCTTGATTTTGTCTGTTTACCTTGCAGGCAGGCATCACATACTGCATCCTTTTCGAATGTGATCTCAGGTAAACCAATCACCAGTTTCTTCTTCACCAACTGAGTTATATCATCAAAATTTAGATGATTCAACTTCTTATGCCATAACCAATTAAGTTCTGACTTGGTATGCACAATCAGGCATGTTTCTGGAACAGCAGTAACCCAATCCACAACATACTTTGTTGTCTTCTTCCAGCCAACACAACTTGATCACCTCTTTCACTAATGACAATGCAGGTGCCTTTGTCAAAAGTGACCTTGTATCCCATGTCACAAAATTGTCCAGTGCTCAGTAGGTTGTAGTCCAATCCTTCCACATATGCCACATTCCTGATTGTCAGTCCATTTCTCATAAGTGTGCCATATCCTCTTATGTATCCAGGTGTATTTTTATTTCCAAAATTCACTCTTGGACCATCCTTTGCCACATAATCTGACAGACAGTGCTTATTTTTTGTCATATGTCTGGAACATCCACTGTCAAAGTACTAGACACCCTACAAAACAAAGTTAATGCATTTTAGGTACCCAAATCTGTTTGGGTCCATAATGGTCAGTGGTAAGCATGACCCTTGGCAAGTTTCCATAAGGTCTTCTTTGAAAGGTATTATACTGTGATTCATACATGTATTATACACATCCATAAGGCCTAGCAATTGATTGTGTAGGATTCACATATGCCTTCTGGCCTTTTGGTATATAATGTTGTTTGAAATGATTCTTGTTGTTAGAAGCATTAGCATAACCATTGAATTGCTGTCTGTTAGGAACAGCTCTGTAATATGGAGTCTGCTGAGGTCCTTGCTGAGGTCTTGTATAAGTCCTCTGCTGAGTCCTCTGCTGATTCCATTGCTTAGGTTTTACTCTAGCAACATGGTTATACTTATTGTTTCTAGAAGTGGGGGCAGGAATATTCCAGTCATCATCAGTAGGGAACAATCTACCTTTCCCCCATGTGATAAGTATCCCTTAAATGATTGACTTTTTTAGGTTTAGGATTCTTATCCTTGGAATATTTCTGAATTTTACCTTTTTATGGTCCAGCTGACTTGGTAGCAGGTCTGCTATCAGTAGGTCTAGAAGGTCCAGCAGTCCTACCTTTGGATTTACCCTTTTTGTTAGGTACTGATGTCCTTTTTGACTTCTGATTTTTCTTCTTTGAAGCATTCTCAGTAGGCTTCACTGCCCTAGCAACCTTACTAGGACTTGGATCTTGTGCAGGTATAATCTTAGGACCAATTCTGGTTCTAGGTTCAGGGACCTTACTGGATCCACTCTTATTGGATTATTGAGTTCCAAATCCAAGCCCTGTTCTATCACCATAAGGCTTTCTAGATTTGAATACAGTGGAGGAACAAGATGGTTCAGCAGACTCAGCAGCTACTGAATGTTCAGCAGGCTTATGCTGATTTTGTCCAACTTCTTTTTCCTTTCCTTTGAGAATTCTTAATTCAGCATTCAAACTTTCAACTTCTAGTTGTAGAGCTTCTTTTTTAGGATTCACAATCTCATAACCAGATTGTATTATCCTCGGTTGATTAAGGATGGCATCCAAAGTTTCTTTATTGTCAGAATTTTTAGGATTTGAACCACAGGTTGATTCACAATCACTTCCCAGCAGGAGTGTTTATAGATACATAATTGTATACCTCCTCTGTTTCATCCATATTTTCCATCAAAGCATAATCATCTATATCAGCAACAAGTGCAGTGTCATCAGATTCATTTCCTTTTTCTGATTCCACTTAATATCCTGATTCATCTTCAGCAACCATAGCCTTCTTGCCATGTCTTCTTTGTTGACTTTTGGTCTTCAGTAGGTCTGGACAGTCAGGTCTGAAATGTCCAGGCTTCTTGCAATTGAAGCAAAGATAATCAGGTTCCTTACTTTGTTTTAACTCAGGACAGTCAGGTTTGAAGTGTCCTGGTTTTTCTTGCAATGAAAGCACAGATAATCATTGTCTTTCTTTGGTTCTTCTTTCTTCTTTTCACTAGATCTCTTTGTGCAATTCCTTGAAGATCCCTTTCCAGTCTTCATCATCCTGATTTTCTTGCTCAGTAGGGCAATCTGCTCTTGCATCTCATCCAGTAGATCATCTTGAGCTCCTGATGTCTCTTCTTGATGTTTAGCATCCAAAGCAGTGGTCTTTGGTTCTTCCTTTTCAGTTATAGGTGCCAATTTCTTGCTGAATTCATAAGCTTTAAGATCTGAGAATAATTTGAAGGTATCCTCTTCATGTAGCTTCCTCATTTCTTCTATGGCAGTAACTTTCATCTCCCAAACTTCTTTTTCAGGTAATGCTTCCAAGATTTTTGAGTTGATTTCTTCTTTTGAGTAACTTACACTCAGCAGGGTAAGTTCATCCAGGATAGCATTGAATCTTGATTCCATTTGCTTAATGGTTTCATTTGGAAGCATTTTGATCTTTTGAAACTTCTTTTTGGCCACACTGATTTTGTTCTTCTTAATTGCATCAGTGCCTTCACAGATTACTGTATCTTGTCCCAAAGTTCCTTTGCAGTTTTGCAATCTTTCACCTTCATGTACATATTTCTATACAAAGTTCTGTATATAATGTCAATTGCAATATTGTTGAGGTTTGCTCTTTTTCTAACATCAGTAGTCCATTCCTTTTTAGGCTTCGGAATGTACTGTGTCTCATCTCCCACTGTTATTGACTTGGTAATCTCCAGTGGTCCATCTGTCAGCACATCCATCATTTCATCATGAGTTGCTGCTAGATAAACCCGCATACGACATTTCTATTCATCAAAACGATCCACAGAACACATCAACATTGTTCTAGCATACTGGTTGTTATCCATGATGCAAAGCTTTGAAAATCAGTAACTTGAAAAAGTTTTCAAAGTATTTTCACAAGCACAACAAGTAGGATTACTTCAGAACAGAAGCACTGCTCCGATACCAATTATTGGTCCCTTGAAAAGGCTTTGGTTAAGTTTAGAGGGGGGGTGAAAAAACTTAACAATTAAAACTTTTGGAGTTAACAATCTCAGCAACTTCAGCAGCCTGATGATGCTTCAGTAGTCTGCTGACCTTCAGTAATCTGCTGACTATGGAACTTACAGAATTTGTGCAGCGGAATATATCAAAAATTAAGCCTTGTTACTTTTTGTTAAAATATGATACTAAGTATTTGATACTCAGTAGTGTATGTGTGTGAATTCAGTTGCTAGGTTCAGTAGGTTGATATGCAAGATATACTAAATGCAGAAAGTAAGTGCATAAAGTAAGTAGGTAGATTTTATAGTGGTTTCAGGTGGTGTAATCCTGTCAGTCCACTATTCTCCTGTGATGTTAGAGGTAATTCAATGGAGATCTTTGAGATAGCAGTTACAAAAATCCCTAAGTTGCTTGTCCTTCTCCAATAACTATGGCTTCAAAAACTAAACACTTGGAACAGGTAGGATGCTGCTCCAAAGTCTTCCACTGGTCCTTGAAGGGTAAGATTGCCTCTTCACCAGCTCCACCACAAACAACAGTCTTTCACACCCAATAGATGTTTCACTGTCTTCAGTAGATTCTTGTAAAAGAAAGTTTGAATCAAGTAATTGATTCAGCTTTCAACAGCTTGATCAGGATGATATGATCAGCAACTAGATGTCTCCAAGTGTGTAAAATTGATGTATCTTGAATGGAGATTACACTTGAAGAGATTTTATGGATCAGTAGATTAAAGCTCAGTAGGGTCAGCATGGTGTTTTTCTTGATCAGAAATAGAAGCTCAGGATTTTTCTCTTAATGTTCATCAATTTTTTTTATCTTATGTATCTGAATCAGGAGTCCTCTATTTATAGGTAGGAATCCTTGTGACTTATGTTTGAAATTCAAACATAGCCGTTTCAGATTTTGTCCCATTTGACTTGCCTTCTATCACTGTTCATAGTACTGACACTGTCAGAATGCTTTTTGACAGTGTACAGTCTGTCCACCCTTTGACTTGTATCCATTGGATAATCCTCTGAATCTTTCCAACGTCCATTTAATCTTAACCATTGATTTGTTTGATAAAATCAGAGATGTTAACTGTCCCTTTCATGATTTCTTCCAATGTAACCTTTGAATAATTCGATGTATGTGTATCAGCAGGTTCCTGAAATAATAAGTCTGCTGATATACTTATTAGTTAGCTGATCCATATTTTGCTAACTGTCTTTTATCTAAATTTTATTTATGAAGTCAGATTACACCATTTTGAATATAACTAAGTTCCAATCACCATCCAACTTATGGAACTTAGATCTTGTGCACAAGGTATATGTAATCAGTTTAGGTCATCACAGACTTCCCTAAATTCTGATTCCATATCCTTGACTTTAATTACTAAGTTTGATCCCTTAGCCTTCAATAACTGAGTTTGAGCCCTCAGCCTTCAGACTTCAGCAGGTTCCTGAACTAGTCTACTGACCTTGCTACCCTACTGATAAAGACCAGTCTGCTGATGTAATTCAGCTGACCTTTTACAGTGCTTGTTTGATCAAACCTATACAAAGATCAAACTCTAATAAACCTATACATTTGATCTAGACATCTTTTTGCCTTTGCCCTATAACAGCTAGTCTGGCACTCATCACTAAAACTTAAAAATAAGTCCAACATACCCCATCAACTTTCTAATCATTACATCAATCACTTTAACTAAAAAAAACTCCCAAAAAAACTCTAAAAAAAACTTCAATCCAAAACGAACGGAGCCTTTGTGTCTATTTACTTTCAGCACTTTAATTTACTGCACTTACTTACTGCATAATTCATACTTTGTGGGTGTGTATCCTATTTTGAAACGTATTAAAAGAAGGGACTTATCCGCTGTCCACCTCTAACTATACTTTTACCCTTCTCTCGGACAAACAAGGTCGACTTTTTCTCTCTCTATAATCTCTCTCTAAGAAGCTCTCTGTTTTTCACAAAAGCAATTAGCTCTTGAATTTATGGTGTACAAAAGAGCTAGCCAAACCTTTCTTTTATAGTAGTAGGAGACGCCTATGTCATTCTAATCTGATTGGGATTAGCTTCTAGTAGATTGATGAGAGGGAAAACATTTTCCTAATAAAATAAGGAAAATCTCTTTGATTGATTTATCTTATTTAATATTCAATATCTTATATTTAATATATTTCCAAGATATATATTGACAATATCTTATATTCAATATATCTTATTATATTACCATAAATCAATTTACACAAGTGTATATATCACATATATATATATTACATATAAATCTATACTCATATATATTCAACACAAATGTGAACATGCATACATGCAAGTCACGCATGTGAACAAATATATATATATATATATATATATATATGTGTGTGTGTGTGTGTGTGTGTGTGTGTTAATATCTTATATTAATATATGGTAATACCATTATTTAAATGGCACAATCCAAGTGTATCTTATACACTCCAAAATTGCCACCTTTAGCCAACAAATTGGCATCCGGATTATTTTTAATTAATATAATACTATGATTAAATTGAAAATACATGTATATATATATATATATATACATATATATATATATATATATATATATATATATATATATATATATTCGAAATTATGTGTATCATAATACACATATTTAATTAATCAACATAATTAATATCTTGTATTATATTTATTCATAATAAATAAATACCACCATATTAATTGTTTATAGTATGATACAAATTCTTTCCTTATTTGGTTATCAACTATAACCACATTTTAATCCGACTCGATGTTCATCTGTGTATGACCCGATAGGCTTCTGAATATGTTGGCCGTAGACATAAGGCGCAATTATGAAAATGCCCTTCACATCTAACGATCATGGATAGGCAACACGTCTATAACCTCCAATCATCGGAAGATTCAATACGCAATGACTACTAACTTTAATGTGCTCGGTTAACATGTAAATAGAATCATATCATTGTAATAATATTTATACGGTCGTACGTCGAGTGTCAAGCATCAACGACCGTATCTTATAATCTGGATATCATGCTCTCTCGAAGTAACTCATTTACTTCCACTTTGCAAAGATTCACGAGAGTAAGACTTCCCTTACAAAAATGCCCTTTCGTATATTCACCCCTACTAATAGGGTACGTGATTCCCGGACAACCAAACATGTATACTCCGCATGCTTCAGTATCACACCCAATCACTACCGCATGATCGCCCCAAAGCTAGAGGAAACCTCAATAGTGTTAAAGCATGACAATCCACACCGTGATGCCATGAAGACTCAGGTCCTAAGCATAATTACACAACTGTCACATAGTGTGACACTTAACAGTGTAAGTGGGTCAGTCTAACGTACGCATTCTCTAATACACGTCCACATACATTCCAAGTGTCTACACACTTAGATAGACAATATCTATCCCTGCCCTTAAAGACAGAAGCCATCTAATACGTGCTAGTATGTTCATACTATCAATGCCCTGTTTAATAGTACATCAATCTAAAGATATTTAAGTATCAAACTTATTAAAGTGATTAGAGATCTCATCAACCATAATCGCCTATCATGGTTTCTCTATCACAGTTTAATACTAAGGACGTTATCATATAACAATTCATAATTGAATCTTTAAAAGAACAAATATATGACAATAGAAAAGACATTTATTATATATGTATAATCATAAAGAAATAGTAGAAATGATCCGACTCGGTCGGATCCGGTCCAACCTGATTGTGTTTAGGACACTATTTGAACATCAACAACCTTAGAAAGACCCCAAAAAAATAACAAACCTAAAAGGAAGAAACCTTCTCAAATCCATAAGACCAACCACCGACAGATCTTCTCTGGCAAGAAAGTGTGCAAGAAATTGTCACGGCACTAACGAATGAAAGGAAAATGGCACAAAAGAGCTATCTAAAGCAATAAAATCAGTCACAATACAATAAAAAAAAATGAAAGATCAGCCACTATGGATGATAAGCTCCAAATCAATAAAGCCAGTGAATCCGTCTCCACAACAATGCTCCCATAAACTGAGGAAATCGGCAAATTAATACCTAACTTGATTGTGTGCAACTCAATCAAAGATACTTCAAGAATACCATCCTAAACCCTATGAGATTACCCCCCTGGATGACGAAGTTCACCGTCAAACTCAACTCATGGGCCTTAAGCACATAACCCTAATGATCTCAAAAGATGTAGCCCAAGCCTTGAGAAACATCTAAAAGAGATGCATCTACATTCACCTTAATGACACTGATAGCTGGCTTGACTCACCTAACCGGCTAATTTGCACCCTCATTAGAAAAACATGACAAAACCACTAAGTAATCATGAGCATCGACTCATTGTAATAAGAAGTTGTGTCACTCGCTGGCTGTTCCTAAAATATCCATGCATGACAGACCTTTCATATGTACCAAACTACATTAAAAATGACAGCAGCTCGTGAGGTACATATGAAAGGTCCGTCATACATGGATATTTTAGGTACATCAAAACAGGGATGGACTCAGCCCTACCATGTGATTCTAGAGGTGGTAAGGATGTACCATAGAATCCTATGGTTCATCCCTACCATAGGCTTCTAGAGGTGGCCCCCACCGGCTCTCATGGTGTGGCACTTAGTTCCGTATGATAGTCGGCTCTGAACCATTATGTAACGCCTCCAGGCCTGGTAGCGTTAAATGAGTCATAAATGGTCCGGTCAACTGCTTAGACCGCCGTCCTCGCTTGGTCTAAAAGGGCTAACCTGAGTTGACAAGACCTTTATGTCTCGCACTTATATGGGGGTGAGAAGGACTTTAATTTACCGATGTGAGACTTTACATTACTATAGCGCGCCCCTCCCGGATACCGAGCCCTTATCCGGAAGAGAACGTTTGGCGCGTATAACATTAAGTAAATCTAACCTTATACGCAAGCCTCCACGTCTTTGTATCAAAATAAAGCAAACGGAAGCCCAGAAGACTCTTGTAAAATCATAAATGCTATAATGAGTAGATTACAAGCATTCTAAAGATTGGAATAGGTAATTTACAACAATGAAATAACTGTACAACATACGATATGTCAAAGATTACAAACTTGTCTTACAAAGGTCTTAGAATAAAGTACAAACAGACTGAAAATAAATACCACTAGTCTATTACAACTTTTACAAGGAACAAATATTAAAAGCATCTTCAAGGCATCGACATCACCAAAGGCCGTCATCTACACTTGGTCAACCTGTTCGTCTTCTCACCCCACAATGCATACAAAACAAACATGCAAAAGAGGTAAGTACAAAGTACTTTATAAAGAGGAAGAAGCTAATCTATAGCTAAGTTCTACAACGGAAAGGTTTACTTTATTATTATTAAGTTGTCTTTGTGAGACCGACTCAACTCTAAGGTTCACTCCATGCTCATCAACATGTCGTGACTAATGGTTTCTAGCTTAGCTTAACTTTGTTACATCCGCATTCAAGGGCACTACGCATGGTGTATATCCTCCATGAGATATCGTTTGAAACATAACAATGAATCACACAGATAGCCGCAGGTTTAACCCGATAATGCATGAATTCGGCAAAGTCCCTCTACCATTCAGCCATTTATAGGCCAACAGAGCTGTTCCCTTTTACTGACCACCCACACGTGGCGATATGGCCTTGTGCCTATCCAAGAATGGCATGATGTTTGTTCTTTTAACTACACAAGTGTTAGTAATATCATCCGCAATGGAAGCGATTTAAGGATCTAGATCTATAAATTACACGTAATAAAATAACTAGATCTACATCTACAAGGGGGTTGTAGAACATACCTCTTGGATCTCAAATTCCAAGTTGAAGAACCGCGATAGAAAGATTAAACGAAGGTGTGAAGAGCACCACGATCTTCCGTACGTGTGATCCAAGCAACTCCCGGTGGAAGGAAATCCTCGTCTCGAATCCTCCCGATATGCTACCCGGAAAAACCTCCAAGATTTCCCCTATTTTCACCTTGGCCGAAAAAATATTTCTTCTCCTCTCTAAGAGGTGAAGTCAAAATTATGCTAGTGTTTTAGGCTTGGGAGAACTCTCTTTATATAGGAGAGTAATCCTTGTCCTCCAAGGATTTTATTTTGCAAATAAATAAATCCAATAAATAAAAGATAATCCCATAATATTCTAGAACAAATCTAGAATAATATTTATTTTTATTTCTTACCATAAATATTTATCCAATAAATATTTTGTGCACATGTCTTAATACAATTCACAAGAAAACTAATTTCTTGTTTCCTAAACATGTGTAGGCCGAAAATTGTCATTGACCTAGTCAATGTGAATTTCGGCCAAAATACACTAATTTGCCAAGATTATGAAAAATGCCTTTTTAACATATTTAATTATTTAGTCCAACTAATTTAATAGTCTACTAAACAATTAATTCACATATCGTTTTAATTAAATTCTACTAAGAACTAAATTAACATTATTAGGATTCGACGTCCGAGAATAGCTATGCTATATTGGAGGCACGTCGGGGACCATGGACTAATAATCAGCGGCTCCGACAAATCAAATAAATAATTATCTTACAAACAGAATAATTATATTCGATAAATCAATCACAGAAATATGCCACCATAATCCCATGACTGCACTCCTCCGATTATGAGATTATATTTATCTCCTCACGAGAATGACAATAAGCGTCCATTGATATAATCATTACATATGGATTAATCCTCCATAGACTGTTCATTCTAAATCGGGAAGTTAACGTTAACCCTTTTTAGAACCTCTTATCCTTATTTACCATTAACCCCCTAGTGATCAATTAATTCATACAACTCACTGGTAGCTAATCAGTGTAATATGAACTCGTACGATCGATCAGTTTCTAAGATTAACAAATAAGGGAACTGCCTATCTACTTCCATAAATGGAAGGAATGGATTCCGTATCTGTGATAACACAGACTACTAACTCAATCCAGTACAATGCCAAGATGGGGTAATTCAGATCACAGACTCAATGTAATCCTTAACCGTCAAGTCAAACCTCATACTGATTCAAGCAGTTGACTGTGATCACCTCAGGATTAAGATATATCCATAAATATGATCATCGATTGATTCGATAAGGCTTTTCGATTACGGAATTATATCGTGAACTCTAATCAAATCGGTCCAGCCCTATATGATATATCTATCATATATAAATTCCCCACTAGATTCTCTTAACCGAAAGTCCGGATAAGACAATCACACCTATTGTGTTCTGGGCGCATTAATAGCACGTTAAAGGAGAGACCCGATACTCTCGATTAACTTCACTACGGGCTATTTGTATTTTAAGTACATCTTCACTAACTCAATCCTCCCATGTATATCCCATACACTGAGTTAAGTGATTACATAAACGATATACTTTAGGGTTTTCTATAGTGTAAATACTATTGTCACATCGGTGAATATGAGAATAATAAATATGAATAGTAATATCATTTCATTTATTAAATAAAACAATTACAAAATTGTCTTTCGGGCATCACACCTAACAATCTCCCACTTTCACGAAAGCATGTGATTAATTGTTTTAGAGCACACCCTATTATTTAAAATACAGCAAACTATCACTCCCACTTGCTCTAAAGAAAATGAGACATGTCTCTAATACCTATAGTCTCCAAGTGTCGACTAAAAGCTTCAATCGACAGCGTCTTGGTGAATGGATCAGCAGGATTATCGGCAGAGGCGATTCTTCGGACGGAAACGTCCCCTCTATCGACAAAATCGTTGATCACCCAGTATTCCTCTCTATATGCTTCGACTTACTGTGCTTTCGAGGTTCCTTAGAGTTGGCAATGGCCCCATTGTTATCACAATAGAGAAGAATAGGATCGTCAGCATTCTGGACAACGCCTAATCCGCTGATGAACTTTCTTAACCAAACTGCTTCTTTAGCTGCCTTGGAGGCCGCTAGGAACTCAGCTTCCATTGTTGAATCGGCTCTGCTAGATTGCTTTTGGCTTCTCCATTCTATTGCACCGCCACCAAGCGTAAACATTGAACCAGAGGTTGATTTAGAATCATCTCTGTCTGACTGAAAATCAGAATCGGTGTACCCCGCTAACTCCAAACTCCCACTCGAATAGACGATCATATAATTTCTGGTTCTCTTCAAATATTTGATGAGATTCTTTACTGCTGTCCAGTGCGGTTGCCCTGGATTTGACTGAAAACGGCTGACTAATCCAACGCCGTAACAAATATCAGGTCTCGTACACCTCATAGCATACATAAGACTACCAACAGCCGAGGCATATGGCACTCTTCCCATAGCTTCAATCTCTTCAGGAGTTTGAGGCCCCTGAGTCTTGGAGAGGTAAACGCCGTGACGGGTTGGTAGAAAACCCTTCTTTGCGTTCTCCATATTGAAGCGTGCCAGCACCTTATCTATATAAGTTGCTTGGGACAGAGCTAACATCCTGTTCTTGTGATCCCTTATAATTTGGATCCCTAGAACATAACTCGCTTCTCCCAAATCCTTCATTTGGAATTGCGTGGTCAACCAACTTTTCACGTCGGACATCATCCCCTTATCGTTGCCAATTAGGAGTATGTCATCAACGTACAACACTAGAAATACAACACTATCTTTGATAACCTTCATGTACACACAAGATTCAGCAAAGTGTTGTTCAAAATCATAAGACTTGATCGTGTGATCAAATCTATGATACCAGGAACGAGATGCTTGCTTCAACCCATAAATGGATCTGAGCAACTTGCACACTATGTGCTCTCGACCTTCTTCAATGAATCCCTCTGGTTGCTGCATATAGATTTCCTCATCGATAAAGCCGTTTAGAAACGCTGTCTTAACATCCATTTGCCAGATTTCATAATCCAGACATGCAGCAATCGAAAGGAGGATGTGGATGGTTTTCATCATGGCCACATGTGAGAAGGTTTCCTTGTAGTCTATACCCTCTCGCTGTGTGTAACCTTTGGCTACCACCCGTGCTTTGAAGGTTTCGACCTTCCCATCTACTCCTCTCTTTCGCTTGTAGAGCCATTTACATCCAATGGGCCTTTCACCCTGAGGAAGTTCTACAAGTTTCCAGACTGAGTTAGAGTACATAGACTCTATCTCTTGATTCATTGCGTCAATCCATTTATCCTTATCGTGATCCAATAGGGCCTTCTTATAGGTCGGAGGATCATCTTCCACCCCATCAGAGACGACTACGTTTGCCTCTAAATTCATGCCGTACCGAGCCGGTGGCCGAACCACTTTCGCAGTACGTCTAGGTGGAACAGGAATGTCGGAATTGACCGTTGTATTTGTAGTGTTGTTTATAGGAACATCAGCAGCCACAATAGGCCTGAAGTCATCAGAGAGTAATTCCTCTAGTATAATTTTACTTCGAGGTCTGTGGTCTTTCATATAACTTTCCTCAAAAAACGTAGCGTTAGTCGAGACTAGCACTTTGTTATCTTCCGGATCGTAAAATAGACCACCACGTGTACCTTTTGCATAGCCTACATACAAACATACTTTCGTACGCGATTGTAGCTTGGTAGTCTTGTCCATCAGCACATGTGCAGGACAACCCCATATGCGGAAGTGACGAAGGCTTTCACGATGTCCGGACCACATTTCTATGGGTGTCTTTTCGATAGACTTTGACGGTACTGCATTCAAAATGTAGACCGCTGCTTCTAAAGCATAACCCCAAAAGGATATAGGAAATGAGGCGTAGCTCATCATTGATCTAACCATGTTAATCAATTTCCTGTTTCTCCTCTCAGCAACACCGTTTTGCTGAGGTGTCCTAGGCGCTGCACGTTGGAAACATATTCCTTTTTCGGCCAAGTAGTCAATGAACTCAGTATCTAAATACTCACCTCCACGATCCAAGCGAAGGCATTTCAATGACTTGCCTAGTTGCCTCTCGGCTTCTGCTTGGAACTCCTTGAACTTACCAAAAGCCTCGGACTTCCTATGCAGTAGATAAACATAACCGAATCTCGAGTAGTCATCAATGAAAGTCACAAAGTACTCGTATCCGCCTCTAGCTTGTACGTTCATCGGACCACAAAGGTCTGAATGCACTAAGTCTAGAGTTCCTGTGGCGCTATTACCCTTTGATGAGAAGGGACGCTTAGTCATTTTTCCCTCCAGGCAACACTCGTAGACAGGCAGTGTGTCAACAGATGACTCACGTAAGGCATGAACCTTTTCTAGTCTTTTGAGTCTTTCCAAGGAAATATGGCCAAGCCTCCGATGCCACAAGTATGTTTTATCTTTTACTTGAGAAACTTTCTGCCTTTTAGCAGATCTTTGATGAGCAGTTTTAACCATTTCAGTATTAAGTAGGGGAGCTTTATGTGGTCTTACAAAATATAAACCGCTTTAATTCGTAGTTGAACACAATTCAAATCCATTCTTCGAAATAACAAATTCACCATTCAAATTTGAAACAGAAAATGATTGTTCAACTAAGGCAGAATGAGAAATCAAAATTCTCCTGAAATTCAAAATAAAATAAACATTCTCTAAATGTAAAATTCTATTATTAAAATGCAAGTCCACAGCTCCCACTGATTTAGCCGAAATGAGCGCCCCAGTGCCTACTCGCATCACTTGAGAACCCTCTTCCAGCTCCTCGTACGAACTAAGAATCTGCAATGAAGAACATACATGGTTAGTAGCTCCAATATCAAGTATACAAGTGGACACATCTTTAGCTACATTAAAAGATTCCAAGAATAGTAATTCCAAATTACCTTTCTTATCTTTCCCAGTGACAGCCTTGACTTTGCCATCCTTTACATCACGAAGATATTCCGGACAATGGCGTTTCCAATGTCCTACCTCCTTACAGTAAAAGCATTTGCCCTTGGGCTTGGCCTCGTCAACTTTCTTGGCTTTCTTTTTCTTCATTGGCTTGGGCACAGGTGCAACACTACCCTTCTTCTTTGGTTTGGCCTTAGGCTTGTTTGATGACTTGGCTTCGGCCATATTGGCTTCAGCTTTCTTATCCCCTACTTAGACCTTATCTTTTGATAGCAGTCCCTCGTAGATAGTCAGTTCATTAAGCATATGTGTCATGGTCAACTCATGTTTGCCCATCAGATACTGAGTTTTGAACGGGATAAACTCAGGAGTCAACGATTCCAAAATCATTGATACTTGAGTTGCTTCATCGAACATTGATCCATGAATACCAGCGTCATTGAAGTAACTGATCAATTTTAGGACATGACCATTCACTGCTTGACCTTTCTTCAATTTCGTGTTAACAGCCATTCTGATGGCATCGTGTCTTGCTTGGTTGCTAGGTGATCCAAACATCGAAGTAAGTTTCCGCATGATTTCTCCTGCAGTCTCAAACTCTTCAATCTGGGTCCTAATAACCTCCGACACTGCCGCCAGGATGATCCCACGAGCCCGGTTATCTGCCTCGATCCAGCGATTACGCTGTTCGATCTCAGCTTTTCTGGGTTTTTGGATCGCCACCGTAGGGCATTCAGATGTGAGTACATGCTGCACATTTTCATATGTGAGTACCACGTTTAGGTTACTCTTCCATTTCTAAAAGTTGTTTCCCGTTAATTTTTCAGACAGTAAAGCAGAAATTTGAGCAGACATTTTTGCTGAAAATAAAATGACATACATTAATTCAAGTTTAAAACTACTATACAAGTTTATTTTAGGAATTGTAAACTAAAATTAAGTCTACTCTACCATTCCAAGGTTTTAACCTCGCATCTTAGTGCCGCCTTAGGGTAGGTCAAAGAGATGACGGTTAAATCGAGACAATCTCATCAATGAATAACTTGTGCGAATCAAATATCCCACGAGAATCGAACATCCCTTTATTCATTGACTACCTTCCTTTTTTAGCCTAGATATTATCAAGAATATCCTTTATACTATATCGGATCTCTTAGTCGTAGGATAGGTCAGTGACCCGACGAGTACCCGGAAATCTTATCCTTTCGGAGACCAAGCCATGAATGTTGATAGGGGTGAACACTATCCTCAGGGGGACGAAATCAAAGTGCCGCGAGGCGTCACTCTTCTCTCACTTACTTGTATCTATAGTAGAGGCCGTGGGGTTGGCTGTCGCCTCCCCCGCTCCCACTCAATATTTTGAAAGTGGTGGTGGGTTAACTAACAACGTCTTTTTGATGTTAACATAAAAGCACATCAAATCAAGGATTCCGAATGGTGTCGGTAACGAAGGCAAGCCTACCCGTCCTATTGAGATAAGAAGGAATCACCCCTCCGCTCGTTGGTGTAGCTTAGTCTTGCCGGACCCCCGTGCATACATCACACTAGGAGGGTTAAGTCGGTTGAGCCCAGCTCAGTTGACCACCCAACCTATAGGCGAACTGTTTTTATCCAAGATTTATTGTTCTTTTACCATCATTCAATCTCGTAGACACTACGAATTGAAAACGTGATCTCGTTTAGGCTTTTAAGGCGGTTCACCGAGAACACACACCGAAAAGGCTTAACGATTTCATAACCCGTCCTCGGATCTTTAATTAGTTACTAAATTAATTAATTACCACGTATTAATTAAATTTCAACTAATTACGCGAGTTTGTATACATGCCTATTTTAATTACCAAAATTAAAATTATACATGTATGCATGGAGTGGATTTATGATATGATGCATGTCATGGCAATTCCGATTTTATATCTATTTTATGATCAAACACATAAAAAATAAATTGCGGAAAATTTAAACACCGAGATGGATTGTTGGTACCCCCGTATCTAATCTATCCTAGGAAAGCAGTAAATTACATAATTTATGTCTTCGAGTCTTGATCCTCAAATCTTGAACTCGAACCGCCGGATCACGAACCACGAACACCCGAGAGGAGAAAGGCCGTTGTTTTAATTAAATAAATCCAATTTATTATAATTAATCATATATATATATATACATATTTTTTTTTTTATTATTTTTTTTATTGTGACATGCGGCTGTTACAAATTATTTTCCAAAAAATAAAATTTTTTTTCTGCCTTAAACGGCAGTATTTTTAAAAAAAATTAAGTTAAAAAAAAATTTCATGCAGCCGCAATTTTTAAAACCCTAGCCGCATGCAATTTCATAAACAGGACTTATAGCGACGCTTTTAAGCGTCGCAGAAAGTCCTGTAGCAATTTTTAAAAAAAAAAATTTAACCGTTTCTCCTCATTCATACCTTGGGTTTCGCCTTGATCTTCAATTTTCCAGCAAGATCTTCATCTTTTCGAGCCGGATATTCAAAATTACAATAAAAGATGCTACTTTTACATGGAATTTTCGAAAATTGACATAAAAAAAATGCAATTCATATGCTCAATTGTTGCTAAACAAAGGAGCTACAAAATAGATCTAACGAGTAAACAGTATCAACCCCAATCCATCTCTTCAAACCACAACAATCGCAACATAAAAAAAAATACATACATGCATCGGCCCCAAGGAAAAAAATTTGGGACAAAAAATCTACATGTTTACCACTCCTAGATATAATATTTTATACGTATAAATAGATCAACCTGTCTCTGATACCACTGTTAGTAATATCATCCGCAACAGAAGCGATTTAAGGATCTAGATCTATAAATTACACGTAATAAAATAACTAGATCTACATCTACAAGGGGGTTGTAGAACATACCTCTTGGATCTCAAAATCCAAGTTGAAGAACCGCGAAAGAAAGAATAAACGAAGGTGTGAAGAGCACCATGATCTTCCGTACGTGTGATCCAAGCAACTCCCGGTGGAAGGAAATCCTCGTCTCGAATCCTCCCGATATGCTACCCGGAAAAACCTCCAAGATTTCCCCTATTTTCCCCTTGGCCGAAAAAATATTTCTTCTCCTCTCTAAGAGGTGAAGTCGAAATTATGCTAGTGTTTTAGGCTTGGGAGAACTCTCTTTATATAGGAGAGTAATCCTTGTCCTCCAAGGATTTTATTTTTACAAATAAATAAATCCAATAAAGAAAAGATTATCCTATAATATTCTAGAACAAATCTAGAATAATATTTATCTTTATTTCTTACCATAAATATTTATCCAATAAATATTTGTGCACATGTCTTAAAACAATTCACAAGAAAACTAATTTCTTGTTTCCTAAACATGTGTAGGCCGAAAATTGTCATTGACCTAGTCAATGTGAATTTCGGCCATAATACACTAATTTGCCAAGATTATGAAAAATGCCTTTTTTACATATTTAATTATTTACTCTAACTAATTTAATAGTCTACTAAACAATTAATTCACATATCGTTTTAATTAAATTCTACTAAGAACTAAATTAACATTATTAGGATTCGACGTCCGAGAATAGCTATGCTATATTGGAGGCACGTCGGGGACCATGGACTAATAATCAGCGGCTCCGATAAATCAAATAAATAATTATCTTACGAACAGAATAATTATATTCGATAAATCAATCACAGGAATATGCCACCATAATCCCATTACTGCACTCCTCCGATTATAAGATTATATTTATCTCCTCACGAGAATGATAATAAGCGTCCATTGATATAATCATTACATATGGATTAATCCTCCATAGACTGTTCATTCTAAATCGGGAAGTTACCGTTAACCCTTTTAGAACCTCTTATCCTTATTTACCATTAACCCCTAGTGATCAATTAATTCATACAACTCACTGGTAGTTAATCAGTGTAATATGAACTCCATGGATCGATCAGTTTCTAGGATTAACAAATAAGGGAACTGTCTATCTACTTCCATAAATGGAAGGAATGGATTCCGTATCTGTGATAACACAGACTACTCACTCAATCCAGTACAATGCCAAGATGAGGTAATTCAGATCACAGACTCAGTGTAATCCTTAACCGTCAAGTCAAACCTCATACTGATTCAAGCAGTTGACTGTGATCACCTCGGGATTAAGATATATCCATAAATATGATCATCGATTGATTCGATAAGACTTCTCGATTACGGAATTATATCGTGAACTCTAATCAAATCGGTCCAGCCCTATATGATATATCTATCATATATAAATTCCCCACTAGGTTCTCTTAACCGAAAGTCCGGATAATACAATCACACCTATTGTGTTCTGGGTGCATTAATAGCACGTTAAAGGAGAGACCCGATACTCTCGATTAACTTCACTACGGGCTAATTGTATTTTAAGTACATCTTCACTAACTCAATCCTCCCGTGTATATCCCATACACTGAGTTAAGTGATTACATAAACGATATAATTTAGGGTTTTCGGTAGTGTAAATACTATTGTCACATCGGTGAATATGAGAATAATAAATATGAATAATAATATCATTTCATTTATTAAATAAAATAATTACAAAATTGTCTTTCGGGCATCACACCTAACAACAAGTACGTTCATTATTAGATAATCATATAGCCACCTAAGTATTTTCATGTAATCTCCCTCACATCTCCTACTCTCTTACTTAGACCACTAGATGCGGACAAGCCTAGCACATACACAGACATGGATGAATTCTAATTCATCAAAGCACAAGCCGATCATACTCTTCCAACGGTCCCGAACTTCAACTCTGAGGAAGAGTACATTCGGTGCCGGAACTGAATGCATCAGAAGCTTAATCATGGCTTGTTCATGTTCATTTAGTTGTATTGTATCAAGATATAATAATTAAAACTGTAGTCCGGGCTTAAAACACATTATATCACAAAACGGGCCCAATTTTGGCAGAAAGCTAGCACAATGCGCACGCATTGAGCTTCTACCAGGGGAAATGCGTATGCATTGCTCTGGAATGCACACGGATTCGACGTTCTGACAGATTCATGATGCTGTTGTTTGAGCAATGCGTACGTATTGCTCTGGAACGCGCATGCATTAGCTCAAAAACAGCCCTAAAACATGTATTTTCGCTCTCTTAAACGATTTTTAACTCGTTCCCAACATGATAAACATCAATTAACACAGAAAAATAGCAGAATAACACAGCTTTTACATACCATAACATCCAACACTTTAACTACAACCTAGAACATGATTTCTAAGCAAGAATTCAACACAAATACTCAACCTTAACATCATAAAACCTTAATTAAACATTAGGAAGAGTCTCATACCTTTTAGCAATCAAAACCAAAGCCAAACTACCAAGAAAACTGCAGTACTCAAGAACTTTCTCCACAGGAACCTATTGATCAACAATCAATTAAGAATTAATTGTGATCACAAGCTTCTAACGGCAAGGACTACGAATTAAACCATTCAGAACATCATAACTTGATCAATTCTAAACGATTTCCAAAACTAGGGCTAAAACGAACTTTAACAAGGCTTCAACTTTTCTATACCAAAACGATCATCTTCACCCGCTGATTTCGAATCTTCAATCCATTCTAAAAGGCACCAAGAATTGGATAAGAATTTGAAAGAACTCTCTTTGGCTTTTCCCCTTTGCTTTCCACATTGAAGTTTTAACGTTTAGTTTTTTGATTTATTTTCTTTTGGAAACCTCCCAGTATTCCACTAGTTAAAAGAGTATGTTATTTTTCTTGTAAGGAACTTCCAAGGAAATAATTGCCATCTATTTCCACTAACTCCCCTTTAATTGCAATAAAATCATTTATTTACCATAAATATTAATTTCCCTAATTAATATTTACTCTTCGTTGAATAACCTTTAATCCAAAATAATGAATATAATTCGCCGTTTTTCACAAAAGTCACGTCTGCCTTTTTTTTCGAAAAAACGAGATATTACAGACCAAATGTACAAATTAGTTAACTTTCTGATAAGAATCAGAGTTCGATTCTATTTTGGTCGATCTCTAACAAAATAAAAGCTCTCTTCCTAGTTTCACGAGTTTAAGAAAATAATATTAATAAAAGGTAGGTATTCACAATGTCATCAATACATGAGTTTATATGTAAATGCTAGGAAGCACCGACACTTTCATCTGGTTGCCGTGCGTCGTGTCTACACTTTTCCTATACGATACACAACCGGAACGCCTCCGACACGTATCTATTTAAAATGTTATTTAAAAATTTAATATTCGACGTACTTCCGACACGGCATTGACACTCCCTGACACTAATGAACGCAAATGTTTTCAATTTTATTTTTTTTCATTATTCAATGTTTTTCAATAGAAACGTTAAAATATATAATTTTCAACTTTGCTTATAATTTGAAAAATAATAAGTCGTATATTTAGGTGTTAAATTTCTTGTTGACAAAAATTCATCTTTTACACATTGTATTATTTTGAAAGTCAATCACATTTTTATACGTTTTCTTAAATCATATAAATGTCGAATATATGTTTAAAATATTCAAAGAGATTACATATCCCTTCAAAAAAAAAAAATTATGTATTACATATCTTACTTAGTCAAGTTATTTAGATTTCTTTGAACCAGTTTTATTCTTCATAAATTGAATGTTATTTAAATAATAGAATGTGTGTGTGCATATATATATATATATATATATATATATATATATATATATATATATATATATATATGTGTGTGTGTGTGTGTGTGTGTGTGTGTGTGTGTGTGTCGCTGTCGCCGGGGCGGCTACACATGGTGACAAATGGGTCACCCGACACGTTAAAAAATATTACAGTGAAAATTATTTTTTAGGTAGACATTTTATATGTGTACCGACCCCCTTATTTTTATATATTAATCCTTATTGATCCGCATTACCTATAATATATAACATTAAGCTTCATAATCGTAAAATGTGATAAATTTCCAACCCGTATCATTAAATTTCTAGAGTCAACCCTGCGCTGACGTGTTGTGTTTTTAAATTTTAGAATTAACCGTATCGTGTCGTATGGCGTTTCTGATCTGTACTTCATAATACACATGTCTTATCAATCCTACATGCTGATGAGCCCATACACTTTTCTTACACGTAACAATAAGCAATTTATTTTTTCATGAAATATTTCATTAATTCAATACGAGCATCCGCTAAAACAGTAGTGGTAATAATCCAATAATAGTATTCACTTGGATTGCACGATATTCTAAAAGTGCTTAGAAACAAAAAGACATAACTATTGCTCAAAAACAAAACAAAAAAAAGAAAAAAAAAAAGATATAACTCTGTAATAGTAATTATAAAATTTAATAAAATTCATCAAAACGATATCATTTTAATGTATTGATATTGTGTGCTGAAAAGATTCTTGCTCAAGAAGGTCACGAGTGTTGCTTTCAATGCGTTACAACTTAACATGTTCATCATAGAGGTCCCAATGTGCACTGAAATTTTATGCCTTTCATGATAGATTACCTTTTTTTCTTACGGGAAAGTGAAACCGTAGCCATACCCATTTTACTCAATAAATTATATAATTTTTTTTTCTCTCTTTCGATAATCAAGTTTGATTTATAATTCCGCTAAAAAAAGAGTTTTATTTATAACATAGACACTATGTGTTAGTAATTTTCAATTGATTTTCCTTTTAAAAAAAACAAACAAAAAGAAGTTATTTGCTCCCCTTTTTTAATAATTAATTTATTACTGTATAAAGTGCTTGAAAATTCAAATGCACCATCCATTCATTGTGTGTTGTACTTCTATAACTTCTCAGGCAGCTTAATGCAGCTTGTGAATTCAATAGTGTTTGTAGGTACAGCCAGGCCTATTAACATTATTGCAGTCACATGTGACCTCCTTAAATTATCCTCCTTCCGTTTCAAAATATTTGAGTCGGTTGTCAAAAACACGTTTTTTTATAAAAGTGATTTAATTTTGTGACTTTTCAGATACAATGCCTAAAAATTCCCTATTTTACAATTAATGTAGTCTACTTTTTAACTTCTACTCTAATATTAAATAAAGGTAAACTTGGAAAGTTAGCAAAACAAATGATGTTTTGAAAAATGTTCTGCCTCAGTTATTTTGGAACAAAACTTTTTAACAACTGCCTCGACTATTTTGAAACGGATGAGTACTTCTTCATCTTAGATCTTTCAATACAGTTCAAATTTCAATGGCCCCATTACTCATTCCTATTCCATCTTACTATTTTTATTTAGAAATTTGTTTTATTCTTTTAACGTTTCCTAGTGTCAGCAATTCTGGACCGAGCTTCACAGCTTTCATTAATTAGTAAATCCAGGATGAACTTTTTCACTATATTGGAGATATTTTTTTTTCGAAAATGAAATATTAACACAAGGATTTTTTTTTTTACACGAATTCTCCGGAGTATAACCTAGTGTTAACTACTAGACCGCAGTGATGGATACAAAAATTTTGTTCAGAGATATCTGAAATTTTTTTCTTAGGTAATTCTTTTTTTCACGAGGTCCGAAATATTTTTTTATATATAAAATGTTGACTTTTTATTTTTATTTTTAACGGTGTCCGCGGACCCCGTTTCGGACATTGTGTGTCCTCCTCTGTTAGACCGATACCTTCTTGATACTCTATGCGAATTATCAAGTATGCTACATTTTGCAGATTTGATTAATTGAATTGAATTATATGAAATTGCGCAAATTCTTTGATGGGGATATTAGAGGAATTAACGTATGAGGGGGAGATTAATTATGAACTAATGTATGATGATTAAATGCTGAGTAGATGCTTACTAGGCCATACATCTCATGCTTAAGTAAATGACAAGTATAAGATTAAGATTATAGACACTTGTCTCGATCTTAGTGTGTTAAGTGTTAGCTAGTGATCGGTGTGATACCTGTTGAAAAGGTGTTCTAAAGTCAATCGTGTTGGACCGGATCCGACCGGATCGTATCGTTTACAGTCTATTCTAGTTCATTTAATAATTTTATTATGATTAATAAAATCACTTTTGTTATTATATATTGTTTATCTTCATGTTATTGATTGTATATATATATAGTAATGTCTCTAGTGTCAAACTGTGATAGAGAAACCATGATAGTGATTATGGTTGATGAGATCTCTAATCGCTTTAACAAGTTTGGTACTTAAATGTCTCTAGATATATTTACTGTCAAATGGGACATTGATAGTATGATTAGACTAGCACGTATTGGATGTCTTCTATCTTATTGAAGATAGGGATAGATCTCGTCTATCGAAGTGTAGAGACACTTGGACTGTACGTGAACGTGTATTAGAGAATGCGTACGTCAGACTGACTCACTTACATTAGTGTCGCATTATGTGGCAGTTGTGTAATTATCTTTAAGACCGGAGTCTACATGGCATCACGGTGTGGATTGTCATGCTTTAACACCATTGAGGTTTCCCCTAACCATGGGGCCATCATGCGGTAGTGGTTGGGTATGATATTGAAGCATGCGGAGTATACATGTTTGGTCGTCTGGGAATCGCGTATCCTATGATTGGGAGTGAATATCTGAAATGGCCTTCTTATAATGAATGTCTAGCTCTCGAGAATCTTTGCCAAGTGTGAGAGTAAATGAGTTATTCCGAGAGAGCATGATATCCAGATTATAAGATACGATCGTATGGATATTATTACAGCTGTAGGATTGTAATTTACATGGTAACTATTTCACATGAAATGTTGTAGTCATTGCTCCTGACTCTTCCGATGATTGGGGCCGGGGTCACGGTGTGTTGCTAGACGCTATCCCATGATCGTTAGGTATGAAGGGCATTTTCGTAATTTGCACTTTGTGTCTACGGCCAACATATTCCGAAGTCTATCGGGTCACACACATATGAACATCGAGTCGGATTAAAATGCGGTTATAGTTGATTACCAAATAAGGAAAATGTTATCTCAAGACTATAAAGGTTATATTGGTAAATTAATATAACGGTATTTATTTATTATGAATAAATAAAAACAAGATATTAATTATACACAAATAATATTAATTAAAAAATATTCCGGAAGCCAATTAATTGGCATTTGGGGCGCAGATCACTAGTGTATAAGATACACTTGGATTGTGCAATTTAATTAATAAAATCAAAACACTTCGATCCGATCGAGGTGGAGAATACCTAGATGGAGAGTTTCAAGATTATTTAAAGGAGAATGGGATTCTACCTGAATGGACCCATCCCGGGACGCCTTAGATGAATGGCGTATCTGAGAGGAGAAACCGCACCTTGTTGGACATGGTGCGATCCATGATGAGCTACGCAGTTCTCCCAAAATCATTTTGGGGGTATGCTCTATAAATTGCATCCTATACACTTAACCGAGTTCCATCAAAGACGGTTGAGTCCACTCCCTATGAAGTGTTCAAAAGGAAGATAGCAACACTGGGTTACCGGAAACCTTGGGGATGTCCCGTTTATGTGAAACGGACCATGCCTGACAAATTGGAGCCTAGATTTGACAAATGTGTGTTTGTGGGTTATCCTAGGGAAACCAAAGGGTACCAATTTTACCACCCTGAAGAGCAAAAGGTGTTTGTTTCCAGGGTTGGCCACTTTCTGGAGAAAGAGTTTATTCTGGACAGAGTCAGTGGGAGTAAGATTTATCTTGAAGAAATTCAAGAACCACTTATGTATAACCGTCCGTTGATGGAAGTAGAGGAGATGCCACATACAGATGAGACGCCAACCTCTACTGTAGACACACTAGCATCTCAAAGATCCACTAGGGAACGCCGTGAACCCGAAAGGTACACCGTTGTGTATCTCATGGAAGATGAGGATCCTAGAACTTATGATGAAGTGCTATTAAGGCATGACAAAGAGAAATGACTGGAAGCCATGAATTCTGAAATGGAATCCATGAAAGACAACCAAGTTTGGAACTTAGTTGATCCACCTAAAGAAATAGTTCCTATAGGGTGTAAATGGGTCTTTAAGAGAAAGACCGACATGGACGGTAACGTGACAACCTACAAGGCTAGGTTAGTGGCAAAAGGTTATAAGCAAAGACAATGAGTTGACTATGACGAAACCTTTTCGCTAGTTGCCATGTTAAAATCCATTAGAATTTTGCTCGCTATTGAAGCATACCCTGGTTACGAAATCTGGCAGATGGATGTGAAAACAGCTTTCCTTAACGGGAACCTGTCTGATGAGGTGTATATGACACAGCCTGAGGGTTTCACAACCAATGACGCCAAGATGGTGTGTAAACTGCAAAGATCCATTTACGGGTTAAAGCAAGCTTCTCGGAGTTGGAATCTTCTTTTTGATTAGACAATCAAACAGTTTGATTTCATCAAGAACGAAGATGAGCCTTGTGTTTACAAGAAGGTTAGTGGGAGTGCCATTGTGTTCTTAGTGCTTTATGTAGACGGCATATTGCTCACAGGGAATGATGTGCATATGCTACAGTCTGTCAAAGTTCGGTTATCCGAGAACTTCCCAATGAAGGACTTGGGTGAAGCAGCTTATATTCTAGGAATCAAGATCTATGGAGATAGATCCAAGAGGTTGCTTTGTCTGTCACAATCCACCTACATAGACAAGATTTTGAAGAGATTTAGCATGGAGCCGTCCAAGAGAGGATTGTTGCCCATGTCACATGGGGTCTACCTGTCAAAGGAAATGTCTCCTAGGACAGAGGAGGAAAGGGCACAAATGAGTAGGATCCTTTATGCTTCGGCTATTGGATCCATCATGTACGCCATGTTGTGCACTAGACCAGATATCTAATACCCCCTTAGTATGACTAGTAGGTACCAGTCTAATCCTGTTGATGGTCACTGGATTGTAGTCAAGAATATTCTCAATTACATTAGACGTACTAGGGATATGTTCTTGGTTTTCGGGAATGGTGAATTAGTAATATGAGGTTATACAGATGCCAGTTTTCAAACTGACAAGGATGACTTTAAGTCACAGTCTGGATTTATTTTCACGCTTAACGGCGAGGTAGTGAGCTGGAAGAGTTCTGAATACATAGCAGCCTCGGAAGCGGCAAAGGAAGCAGTTTGGATGAAGAAGTTCATTACTGAACTTGGTGTGGTTCCCTCCATTAAAGGTCCAATGCAACTATACTGTGACAACAACGTGGCAATTGCTCAGTCAAAGGTACCAAGGTCTCATCACAAGGCCAAACACGTGCTACGGCGCTATCACATGATTAGAGAGATAGTAGATAGATGAGATGTAATGATAGAGAAATTCCACACGGATGATAACATAGCTGTCCATTAACCAAGGCATTGTCACAGACAAAGCATGAGAAACATGTTCACATGCATGGGCTTAGGCATATGGGTGATTGGCTTTAGGCCAAGTGGGAGATTGTTGAAAAGGTGTCCTAAACCCAATCCGGTTGGATCGGATCCGACAGGGTCGGGTCGTTTACAGTCTATTCTAGTTCATGTAATAACATTAGTTTGATTAATAAAAGCACTTTTGTTATTATATATTGTTTATCTTCATGTTATTGATTGTATATATATAGTAACGTCCCTAGTGTAAAACTGTGATAGAGAAACCGTGATAGTGATTATGGTTGATGAGATCTCTAATTTCTTTAACAAGTTTGGTACTTAACTGTTTCTAGTTATATGTACTGTCAAATGGGACATTGATAGTATGATTAGAATAGCACGTATTGGATGTCTTCTATCTTATTGAAGATAGGGATAGATCTCGGCTATCGAAGTGTAGAGACACTTGGACTGTATGTGGACATGTATTAGAGAATGCATACGCTAGACGGACCCACTTACATTAAGTGTCGCACTATGGGGTAGTTGTGTAATTATCCTTAAGACCGGAGTCTACATGGCATCACGGTGTGGATTGTCATGCTTTGACACTATTGAGGTTTCCCCTAACCATGGTGCGATCATGCGGTAGTGATTGGGTATGATATTGAAGCATGAGGAGTATCCATGTTTGGTCGTCTGGGAATCTCGTATCCTATGATTGAGAGTGAATATCCAAAATGGCCTTCTTATAAGGAATGTCTTGCTATCGAGAATCTTTGCAAAGTGGGAGTAAATGTGTTATTCTGAGAGAGCATGATATCCAGATTAGAAGATACGATCGTTAATGTACTGACACTCGAGATACGATCGTATGGATATTTTACAGCGGTAGAATTGTAATTTACATAGTAACTGTTTCACATGAAAAGTAGTAGTCATTGCTTTTGACTCTTCCGATGATTGGCGGTCAAGGTGTGTTGCTAGACGCTATCCCATGATCGTTAGGTATGAAGGGCATTTCGTAATTTGCACTTTGTGTCTACGGCCAACATATGCGGAAGCCTATCGGGTCACACACATATGAACATCGAGTCGGATTAAAATGCGGTTATAGTTGATGATCAAATAAGGAAAGTTTTATTTCAAGAATATAAAGGTTATAGTGGTAAATTAATGTGGTGGTATTTATTTATTATGAATAAATAAAATAAAAGATATTAATTATACACAAATTATATTAATTAAATTATATTCCGGAAGCCAATTAATTGGCATTTGGGGCGTAGATCACAAGTGTATAATATACATTTGGATTGTGCAATTTAATTAATGAGATTACCATAATATTAATATTGGTTATTAATTGATTTTGGAAAAATAGATTTATGGTGATAAGATAAATATATTCAATATAAGATATTGGCAATATTTAGTTTTTATTTAATATAAGATATTATAGTAAAAGAGATAAATCAATCTAAGTGATTTTCCTTATTGGGAAAATGTTTTTCTCTTTCATCTATCTTCTAGGAAGCTTCTCCTAATCAGATTAGGGGACAATGGGGCACCACCTACACCTATATAAGGAAGGGGTTGGCTAGCTCTATTGTACATCACAATTCCAAGAGCTAATAGTTCTTGAGTAAAATAGAGAGTTTCTAATAGAGAGTTGGAGAGAGAGAAAAAGGCTGGCCTATCAGCCGGATTTTTCTGATAGCAATCCAAGGAGGATTCCGGCGAGAAGTTCGTGTGGATTATCGATAGAGGCCGGACTCATGGACAGCTTGCACACAGTACTACTCTACATTGGCGGTCAAAGCAACGATCTTATAGATCAGCCAGGGTATATACTGTTGGTCCCTTAGAAAGGGTACACAAGTTTAGAGGGGGTGAATAAACTTATCACCAAAAACTAGATCAATTAACAATTAAGGTTCGGTTTTAACTTGTGTGGAGTTGAGCTGACAAAGCTGAGTCTAAGTCAAACTGACTTATACAAAATTGAGTCAACCGGCAGCGGATTTAAGTTATAGCCTTTAACTGGATCTTGTTGATACTATAAGAAAAAGCTAAGTGTGCATACTTGTAACAATCAGTCTCAATATGCTGAATAAACAATAATAAATGATGTAAAGTAAATAACAGAATGTAAGTGCGTAAAGTAAGTAGAGCAAGAATTATAGTGGTTCCAGGTGGTGTAATCCTGTCAGTCTACTCTTCCCCTGTGATGTTGGAGGAAAATTCCACTAGAACTTCTTGGGGTACGCAGTTACAAAAAGTCCTAAACGATAGTCCCTGACTAATCCCTAGTGTCACTATCTAAACAACTAAAGAACATGTTGGATTGCTGCTCTTCAACTGCTTGAGCCACTGGTCCTTGGAGGGTTGTATTGCCTCTTCATCAGCTACCACCACAAACACAGTCTACCCGACTACAAACAACTGTCCTTAGCAACTCCTTGACGGGATTGCTTCACAGTCTAAACCTTTGATTAAGAATCAAAGTTGGGCTGTGAATCAATAAATTGATTCTTTCTTGTGGTTCTTCAAAGTGCGAAATCTGGATATATTCGATGTAGCTTGAACATTTGAAGAAATCTAGATATGATCTTGTTGAGCGCAGATAATGATAGCAATTTGAATGAACTAGACTTGTGCACAAAAATGCTTGTAATCGTGTTAATTCGGTGTTTGATCATTGATGCCAAGTCCTCTATTTATAGTGTGAGGTTCAACGTTCATCACGCTTGAATTTGAATTGCTTCAACGTCTATATTTTCAGATGTCAGGTGTCAGTGACCGTTCTGACATGTCTGTACTTCATCCAATAAAAATCCGTGATTTATGACGTTCGAATGTACCTTCAGTTGCTTAGATGGCTGACTATAAAACTGAGTGTCCTGATCAGTTTGATACTGAGTATGTCAGTTTTCAGTGTGTTAACTGACTTAGAGCATTACCTGAGTTTTTACTCTTCTTCAAAAGTTCAGTACTCTATTTATCTGATTTTATGTGACAGAATCAGATTACACCTTTCACTTTAGAGATCATCTAAGATATCATTGTCCTTATGAAACTTAGGTCTTCATTAAGATCCATAAAGTCAGTTCAGGCCATCATAGACTTACCTGAATTCTAACTTTACAGTCTCGGCTTAAAATCTTCATAACTTAGTTTGAACCCTCAGTTTTTCAATCTTCTACAACTGAGTCTGTGTCCCTCAGTTCTTCAAATACAGTGTTTGATCCCTCAGCCTTCAGTTCTTGATAAGTCAAACGAGTCTGTGACCCTCAACGAACTTACCTTCTTCAGTTCTGAGTGTGCTTCAGTTCTAGATGTACATCTTCAGTCTTAAGTTAAGTTCCAGTTATCTAGATGATTTCCAATTTTCAGTTTTACGACACATCTATCTATTACAGTGCTTGTCTGATATAACCTATACAATTATCAGACTCTAGTAAAACCTATACATTTTGTTCTAGACATCTTTTAGCCTTTCATTAAAACAGCTAGTTCCAGCACTTCATCAATGGGGTGTAAACAAACATATTATTGAATAAGATGAATCATCATCAAAACTAAATTTTATTCCCAACAATTTCCTCCTTTTTGATGATGCCAAAACCCTCATTAAAAGAAAAGCTTAAAGATAATAGCAATGTAAAACAAAGTAAAACTAGAAACTGGATTTCATTAAGATTTTTGCAAAAACTGGAATAGTTACACAATTGATAAAAATTGAAATAAGATCTAAGCATTTCTTTGTGTAACTTAGATAAACTTCTGTTCCGTATCATGAAGACGATATTCATCTTCAATCTTTGATCTTCCTTGTTGAATGTTCTGAGATAGTCTACTTGACTTGTAAGTTTCCACTTCCTCCAAAGAAGTAACTTAGGAAGGTGCCTTTCACCCTTGTAGTAATCTTCAAACTCTGAAACATCAGCTTTCAGCTGTTCTCTCTTATCTTTGATTTGAAGTCTTTCTTCAATTCTCTTGATCTTCTTGTGCTGTGTCATCTTCTGATTGTGAAAAACATCATAAAAGAAATAGGCAAGAGATTTTTCATAGTTCTTGTGCTTGTACTTAGTTTTGACATGGATGTAATCTTGCACAACTTTCATCCATAGATCCATTTTCAGAGTAGCTCTTCTTTCATCAGGCTGACTGTACTTGGCAATGAGCTGTTCATCAGTGAGTTCTACTATATCCCTGACATAAGGATCTGCTGCTGATTTGCATTTCTTCAATTCTGCCAATTCAGCTTCAAGCTTCAGTTTTTCTTCACATAACTTCAGCTTTTCTTTCTCTACTTCCCATTTTTTTTGGCTTCATACAACTCATTGATTAGTTGATTTGTTGCCTTCTGATTTGTTGACATATCTTTTTGAGAGGTGGGAACTTCTATGAGCTGAGTTTTCAGACCATAAATGCGTTGATTGAGATGCCATACGGCTTGAGCATGAGTTTCTCGATCTTCAAAAGTTGTAACTTCTAGTTTTTCCTTGAGACTGAGAATCTCTGAAACTGAATCGAAGTGGATTTCTTGATAACATCCAACTTTGCATGAGTAGAGACATCAGTTTTATTCCTGTAATCCAAGTAACTTGAGATATATGACAGAAGACCATTGTACTCGTCCTTTTGGTTGAGCATAATCTTCAATCCTTCTTGTACTTTGCTCAATTCTTCTGTTGTAAGCTTCTCAGAAGGGTCTTCTTCTGTTTCTTGGATTTTAGACTGACTGGCATCTTCAATTTTCATCAGTTGCTGGGTATCATCAGCTCTGGCTTCTTCTTCTTTGTTGTGAGTTATCTGATTTCCAACTGGCAATTCTTCTTCCTTAGTATCAGTTTGCTTTAGTTGTTGTTCAAGCTGAGTGTTTGACTGCAAAACTGTACTTTTCTGAGCTTCCTTCCTTGAATCATCATCCTTATCATCATCTTTCTTTTTTAAAATTTCCTTCGGTATTGATGATGTGGTTGATTCAGTTCTCTTAGCTAACTCTTTGAATCTATTGTATCAGTTGGTGAGAAACTCTTCTATTGGAAATAAGGCATAGAGATTTTGTATTTCCAGTTTCTCCAACAATAATTTTTCTTCAGTAGGTAGAGTATCTTCACGAGAATATTCAATTTTGAGCTTCATCTTCATCAGTTTGATGATCCTTTCAGCATCGAAGATGTACTCCTTTGGTTGCTGAGTTATCTGTTCTTCTTGCTCAATATGCATAGCAGAAACTTGTCTCTCTGATATTTTCTGCTTAACCTGATAAACAATTCCAGGAACCAAAGCCTTCTACTTACTGTCTTTAGTTGTCAGCTGTTGTTCACCCTCAGTTGGTGCTGACTGACTTGAAGTACCTGTAACAAACAGCGTCCAACAGATTTTTCTCCCTGTATCTCAGCTTTCCTTTTAATTCCTTTCTGCAGAGCGATCTTTTGAGACACAGTTTGCCCATTGGCTTCAGGTTGGGAAGTCTTCGATGTTTCTTTCCTAGAAAGAGCTTGTGCTGCACCTGTTGTAGATGAAGCAATAGTTTGATTTGCTTTCTTCCCACCAGTGAGTCTTTCAAAATAATATTGAATCACTAAGCTAAGTGATTTCTTCAGTCGAAATCTTCCCTCAGTTTGTCTTCCTTCAGCTTGGGCTCTGCTGACACTTTCTAGTTTAGCCAAGTGTTGCTACTTGATCTGATTGAAAATATAACCTGCCCAATTTAACTCAAATCCATCCTAAACGACGTTCATTAGGTGAATGCCATCTTCAGTTAATTTATTTAGCCCTTTGTGTTGTCCGACGGCATGTCTGCTGATCCATCTGCTGAGAAGACAAAATTCAGGTTTGAGGTCCTCAATATGTGTGTCGACTGCGGCTGGTTGCTTTGAAGCTGAAATATGCCTAAGAAAGGCATCACGTAGGAGTGGCAAAAAACCTAGCTCAAATGATTTCATTAAACGATCTTTGAAGTCAAAACGCTGTCTGATAATGTCTTCATTGATGAAAATTTTCTGTCCACAAACTCTTGTTAGCAGAGAGTTCTTCAGCATCTTCATATGTTCCCAAAATTGCAGTAGACCTTCCAAGTCCATATCTTGCTGCAATTCTGCTTCCAGCAGGTTCTTTAAACCTTGTAATCTTCCTATCTTCTCACTTGTATGGTTGGAGAGAAGAGTATTACCACACATCTGTTCAAATTCTCTGAGTGTGAACGTATCAGGTGTGGTGATTAATCTTTCTTCTTGAGTTTCTTTTGAAGTGGCCATTTTTGAAATTGTTTAAGAGAAAAATTTCTGGCTAATTCAGAAAGGAAAATGTTTGATTTTTCTTTTGTAAGGAGAGAGTATGAAAAATGGTTGTATATATAAGAGTAGGATGGTTGGTGATTTGATCCACGATTTTTAGAAAGATTTGTACAATCTTTACAAATTCCATCATGGTTTGTATAACCGATGTGTACTATCTGACATATTGGGGGTATGCACGCTACAAATTCTGAGAAAACAGCGGTAATTAATTGTGATGTAACTGTTGTCGGTTTTATCCGTTCCTTTATTGACTTTGTTTGACTGGGTAAAACTGAAACTGATATCAGTTTTACAAAAGTGTTGAGTTCCGTCAAATCTTCAGTTCAGTTGGTCAGTTTGAGATTGTTGATGTCAATGACTGATCTATCAAGTGAGGGCACCCAGCATGACAAAAATCAATCCATTTGACGAATCTATAAGATTGAACTGACTTTAATAATCCCCAATTCAGTTCTCAATTTAGCAAACCTTTCTTTATCCAGAGGTTTGGTAAAAATGTCAGCTAACTGATCTTCAGTTGGAACATAGAGAATTGTAACGTCCTTTTTCTCATGATCCCTTATAAATTGATGTCTCACATAAGATACAATCTTGATTGTGATTTGTTCATGGATTTTATCTAAGAAAAACAACAAGTAATAAATATTTATAAATCCGGTATTCCCCAAATGCAGGGATCGTAATATAGAGGCTGATACCGGGTCGATCTTACGGGGAACTGACGATTGTTAATCCTAGTTTCTAACTAAATATGTCACGAAAACTAACCTAAACAGCAAATAAAACTAAACGAGACTGAAAGTAAAGATAACATGAATGTAAAACTGGACAGAAGAATGAATCTAAAGCCAGGGAAGATACGGGTTGCGAACAATTTAAACTACAACTAAACCTAAGATGCAATAAGAAGATTTGACTAAACTAAACAACTCAAGTTTTAAGGGATTAAATTCAAATTATAACGAACAAACAAGCGATTGATCCACCTATCCTAACAAGTATCAACTCCTATCTCGATTATATTGTGTTTTCTAACCAAGTTGTGATTTCACCTTGTCTAAAACATGAACCCTAATTTCTTAGATAGTTCACCTATTAATCTATATCTTTCGATTTAAAGATTAACGACTTTACTAATTAAAGGTGTAAACTTTAACGTTTGTAACCTAGAAATCTAACCTATTAACTCTCGTTATATAGATTAAACATCTATTCCTTATCACGATGATCTAATGTTTATATGACTTTCATCAACATAAAACAATCAAACATGCACATCTTTCGATATAATTGCAATGAACAATATAAAACATGATAAGGGAAACGACTTTAGATAAAAACTCACAATATAATCGAAGAAACGGAATCAAAACGTGTTGGATAGGATACACAATGCTCGTTTGATGAAGGCTTAGCCTCTAAACATCCTCTTGCAACTTGAAATTGTAGAAGAAAAGTACATAAAAACTACTAATTTTAATCTAGAATTTGAATCATAAAAACTGGAATAAAAAGTGTAAAAACGCAGCCTAAAGCCGCCCCTAGGATTAGGGTTTTGAGTAATGAGTATATGGTATCATTCATGGGGAAAAACAGCAAGTATTTATAGGAAACAAAGTCAGTTTTGGCAAAGTCGGCGTATGGACGCCCGTCTAGAATTGTGAACGCCCGTCCAGATGGGCTTGAAACTCTCTGTATTGAAATTCGACATCTGGACGCTCGTTTGAATGCCTTGGACGCTCGTTCACTAAACTTGGAAAAACTCTGTATTGATTTCATCAGGCCGGACGCACGTTTGATCTTCAGACGCCCGTCCACTATGGACGGGACTTGGACGCTCGTCCAGGATTGACTTAATCTTGATTTTTCCATACTTATCTCTTCTTCTTCAATCCAAATCATCATTATCTCTTCTATCATCAATGTAATTCGACTCTTATCTCTTTTTGATCATCATTTGAGCATCAAACATGTACCTATAACACATTAAAACATCGCAAAACGTAATATCATCCAAATAATCATAAAATCAAAATTAAAACACCAAAATTAACCTATTTTGCGAATAACTCATTAAAAACCTCATTTACTCAATAATTCCATTAAACACTCATTTCTTATGCAAATTATACAAATATGAGGGAAATTATCATAAAATATATCAATATAAATCGTATAAATTCACCCTTAAAACTCCTCCACACTTAGCTTTTGCTCGTCCCGAGCAAAACAAAACGAAAATTAGGGCTCGAAACGAAAACAGACATCTCAGACAATATAGCATAGATCCAATAAATCAGAAGTTCACCACTGTGTGTGCATAGCCATAGAAAACTTCCACTAAATCCAAACTTGAGAAACTCAAAGCAAAAACTAGCTAATACCCCATCGTAGACTAGCAATAAATGATACTCATAAGATGTACCCTACAAACGTAAAATATCCCGAAAAGAATGATCGAATAAATCTAGGGCCTTTCTGAAATACTCAGAGGATAATCCCTACAGCATATCTATCAGTTTCTACTGGGGATAAGATAGACGATAACTTAGTCTTATATCCATTTCATAACAATTCATTAGTTGATTTAACTAGTTCACTTTTTAAACGCACATTAGAACAAGCTATTGCCCTCATAGCAGAATAGGATATTTGAGATATACCCTACCTTACTCCAATCATAAGGCAGTTTTTTCTGACTGTCGTGAGCTTTTAGTCATCATAGTGGTATAGGACATACGTGGTATACCCTATCGCACTCAAATCATTGACTAGCTTTCGACACACCCAATTACTTCATTATAAACTCAACTTTTTCATTTGACAATAAGTTACGTGTTACTTATCACATTCAAACCTTAGATATTCACAGTATAACATACTTTGGATCTAAATACAAACTATCATAAATCTCAAGATATATACGTAGCACTAAGCACATGACTTATAAGAAAATCAGAAATCACTCGTCAAAAGGGGTATAACTTTATAAATTAGCTCATCGTTCACTATGGCTCGTGAAAAATAGATCTCAGGTGAAACAACTAACTTATCAAACATATGATATATAGCTTGGATGACTATAAAAATAACGAACATTGAATTGAATTGCCTACTCGGGACAAAACAAAAAAACAAAAATGTCGAAATTTTTTGAAAATTCTAGCTCATTTTGCATAGACTCGTAACGAATTAAGAAAATGTATAGATACATATCAAATCATTCCCCTCCCCCACACTTAAATATCAACATGTCCTCATGTTGTGCAGAAATAAACAGACAGGAAACTTAGCTGATTTCGGGCAGAAAAATCGAGACGTGGTCAGGCTGGAGCATGAAAGAAAACAACGCTCTCTAAAGAGTCGAAAAATCGTCCAAACTAACTCAAGCGAGATCCCGACCAAAACTATATCCGCACTACTGGACAAGATAGAAAAAATCTCGGGGAACAACGGGGAATATTATCGCAACACAAGAAAAGATAATTCGAAAGTGAAATCGAATCAAACAAAGAGATATATCACGAGGCATAAGGAAAATAGAAATCGTACAATATCAGTCAAAATACAAATCAAAGTACGAGAGTGCCTTAGGTCTTACATGATCCAATGAAAAGAAAACTACGCCTACGGAAAACCGACAGTAGCGTAAAATGAAAGAAACAATGAATCATGAAAGTACAATAGTAAAAGTAGCAATACAACCAGATCGAATAATGGATAAAATCATGAAAAACTCCAATCAGAAAATACATAAAGTCTCACGATGGCCCCGGAGTAGACTCAGCAGTGGGAGGTACATCAGCCGTAGAAGTCGTCGATGAAGGCCCCAGCTGTGTAGTAGGAGCAGTGGTAGTCTCAATCGGTGTCTCCTCCTCATCCTCATCGTCAGAAGGCTCCTTCTCCGCGTCTACCACATCAGCAATCACTTGCTCAACCGCATCGGAGAAGAGGTAATTCTTGACGCGTGCCTGGAAGATTCTCTTGTCTCTCGGTTGCCGGCCCTCACTGATACACTACAGAATCGATAGGATGTTGTTCTGCGTCTCCTGTATATCACTCATCCATTCCCTTAAACTATTCACCATACTGTACCGCATCCTCTCCGCGGGAGACAAATTAGAAATGGATGAAACTCGGGGTGGTGTAGATGTAGACCCCGGCTCCTGTATCGTGTCAGCCTGCCCCGAAATCTTTACTTTCTCACGCTGAATAGCCCTCGGGCTCTTAGCCTTATGATCTTGCCTATTCTCCGACACACCGGCATCAATACACAAACTATGAATCAAGTGGGGGACAATCAAGCTACGCGTGTAAACCTTCTGATTGATAGCTATCTCATCGTATAAAGCTTGTCCAACATTCACATTCAATCCAAAGGTCAAAGCGTACAACATCCCTAAGTCACCGATATGAAAATGCGTCAGGTTGTTCTTTGGCAACAACCGACTCTGTATGAACCTACACTGGACTTTCCAATCCTCCGTCCAGGTAGTGGTCACCAACTCCTTACGATCTCCACCCGGCCTTAGTGTCCATGCAACATCCGGGCACACTTTTAAACGCAACTCCTCCAAAGGATCCTGGCCGGCATCATGCCTTCTCTTAATCTCCTCCTTGTAATCCAAACCCTCGAAAGACACCAACTTGTACTTTTCATTTATCACCTGTGGCGTAAAAGGTACATTGACATTCCTAATCATTACAACGCCTGACTCCAAATTGGTTTCTGAACAATTGCTATAAAACTCACGAACCAACGTGTCATTGACCAGGGTACTTGGGATTATCATCAAGGCATACCACTTCCTATCCTTTAACAACTTCACAAAAGCCGGATCAACCTTAGTGTCCATCACCGCCCTCTCTATCAACATGGTCCTCGATTGATATTGCTTCGAAAAAACCTCATAAGCCTTAGGATTTATGAAACGACGAGCTAAAGGGATAGAAGATCGAGCAGTTTGCCTAACCGGTTCAACTCTCGTACTTGCCTCCTCCTGTCTAGGCACATTCTCAGCAGGTTCGACTCTAGATGGTTCACCACTTCGTTGACTCCTAAGAAATCTCACTAAAGGGACATTATCCTCTGTATCGGAACCAGATGTCGACTCATCTCTTAACGGGGCCCTAGATTGAGCTTGTGTAGACCTAGGAGGGTTGTGTCTGTCACCAATCCGAATCCCTTGAGTAGGAGGCACTACAGTAGGATCAACAACCTTCCGTTTCTTACTAGGATCCTGAGCCACACCCTTACCATGCCTCTTGACTACTGCTTTACGAACCATTGTTGAAGCTTAGTCTAAACAAATCAAAATCCCAAACCAAAGCAAACAAACCACCCGTTTATCATCCAAACGGGATTTCAAATCAACAAACCAACACCAACACAATCACCAACCACCCATGCATCAACCACCATCATCACCACAGAAACAACACATCAAGAAACAAGAAACAAAACAGGGAAAAAAAACAAATAAGGTACAACTCACATAAAAAAAGTCGAACTGAAGATCGAACTCCAAAAAACGTGAACTAATCCTTGAAAAGTTACTAGAAACTTACTAATGATGATGAAAAGATGATGATGATGCTGGAAAGGATCCCTAACAATGCAAATTCGATCCCAAAATCGAATTTTTTTCTTGGAAAAAGTCGGACCAAAATAGGGCTCTGATTCGTCAGAATAGTGGATTGTTGGAGGATTTAAAGTAGAAAATCGAAAAGAAGGGGCTGAGAGGAGTCTATAGAACCTTGAATCGCTCAAAATGGTTCAGAAATGAGGATTTTAGGGCTAAAGAGCTTCAAAAGTCGGGTTTTTCGATTTGAAATCTTCGGGTGCAAATGAAGTTCAGGAGTCGGATGTATATATAGGATCAGGACTGAACGGGCGTCCAACTCAGTGGACGGGCGTTCACTGGAGATAGCAAGAACTGGACGGGCGTCCAATATATCAGACGCTCGTCCATCTTTCAAATTAGATACAGGATTGGAGGGAACATTGCAGACGGGCGTCCAAAATTTCGGACGGACGTCCAGTAAATACAGGGGCAGACGGGCGTCCAGAGTTTCTGGACGGGCGTCTAAGCAGGTAAAAAGCAAAAATTATATAATTCTCCACATAAATCAAACTCAAACTCGTAAATAAAAAAAGAAATTCAAAAGTACAATATGAAACATAAAATAACTTGAAAATAAATAAAAGCAAAAGAAAATAGTGGGTTTCCTCCCACCAAGCGCTTTTGTTTTACGTCGTGAGCTCGACGAAACAACCTAACTAACGCTAGTCAGCATAAATCTCGTCCCAATCCACAACACGGATGAGACAACGGAGCATGTCAACAGCAAGAGGATAGTCATACTCATCCTATAGGTTCCAGTCCTCTCCAGCCACCTCTATCCCTCTAAAGTGTGAAGCTTGTAGCACCAGCGCTAAATCAGTCAGCATCGGGTCGTTCAGGATCGTATATGGTCGGCCTATAGCTGCCTGCAACTCCTCAGTAGTGAAATCTCCACCTCCCGAACAGCGGGGAACAATAATGACATACGTGATGGTGCTGATGTGAGTACTAACAACGAAATCTACGTGCAACACTATAGTGCCTCCTGGTCCATCATCGACCGTAATCAGTGGGATCCTACTAATGAGAGGGTATTCCTCTGGAAGAACTCCAAGATCCATATCTAAAAAGCACAACTCACTGACAGATACAACAAAAGAAAAACTTAGTAAACTAAACTTAAATAACTAAAACAACAAAAAGCATAAAACAAAAACAACTAAAGATGACGATAACTAGGATGCCCCCTAGTGGCGCTTTTGGTTAATATCGTTAGCTCCACACTGTTTAAGCTCAGCCTGGATCAGGCCATTTGGCTTTTCTGCCAGCCACTACCTCATCTAGACTTGGGTCAGTAGTTCGCCTGCAGAAACAGCACTTAACACATGGGGTGAAATCTTTGATAGCTTTCCAAATACGTTTAAACTGCCCCATGGTCGACTTCTTCTTCTTCTGAGTATTCTGATGACGTTTTAGCTTACGCTCCCTCTCAAACTCTTCCATATCCCAACTACCTGCTAGAACTTCTTCAGATCGACCACTACCGTCATCCTCTGAAAACAGGTCGGGTGAAAACTCGTCAAATTCTTCGACTTCTTTAGTACCACACCCGAGGATATCGAGGAAACGAACAATCAAAGGCTTTTCCTTGGGTTCACCAATGTAGTGCTTACACCTTTGACCATTTACTCAAAACGGTTGGTCACCATAACCGCGTAGTTCTAGAACGCCTCCAGGAATAATTTGGAGAATCTCAAAGGGACCGGACCATCGTGTCCTTAACTTTCCAGGAAACAGATGTAACCTGGAATTATACAAAAGAACTTGTTCCCGACTTGAAATTCTCTCTTCTTAATCTTGGCGTCATGGAGGAGTTTCATCTTATCTTTGCTGATCCTGGCGCTTTCGTAGGCCTGGAGTCTGAATTCGTCCAACTCATGCAACTGTTGCAGTCGATGCTTACCACAAGATTGGGAATCAAAGTTTAGAAACTTTGTAGCCCAATAAGCTCTATGCTCTAACTCGACTGGCAGATGACATGGCTTACCATAAACCATTTGATATGGAGATGTACCCATAGGAGTCTTATAGGCGGTTCTGTATGCCCATAGTACATCATCCAATTTCAAACTCCAGTCTTTTCTATGACTGTTGACCGTTTTTTCCAGGATTTTCTTAATGCTTTGGTTGCTCCGTTCAACCTGACCACTCGTCATAGGATGATATGGTGTGCCAGTCTTATGACGAACACCATACTTTTCAAGCACTTTTTCTAAGGGTCGGTTGCAAAAGTGCGTTCCTTCATCACTGATCAAGGCTCGAGGGCATCCAAATCTCACGAAAATATTTTTCTTTAAGAACTTCATGACCGTCTGATGATCATTGTGAGTCGTGGCCTGAGCCTCCACCCATTTGGACACGTAATCTACGCATACTAAGATGTATTTGTTACCACAAGATGATGGGAATGGTCCCATAAAATCGATGCCCCATACATCAAAGACTTCGCATTCTAAGATGTGTGTCAAAGGCATGTCAAAACGCCTTGTCAGAGTACCGGTTCTTTGGCATGTATCACACGCTTTACAGAAAGCTTCTGTATCTTTAAAGATCGTAGGCCAATAGAAACCGGATTGGAAGATCTTAGCAACGGTTTTCCAAGGACCAAAGTGACCTCCAGTGGGTCCACTGTGGCATTGCTCAATAATATCGCGCTGCTCAGATTCTGGAACACATCTTCTAAGCAGACCATATTTACAGATCTTAAAAAGATAAGGTTCATCCCAAACGAAGATTTCAAATCCGAGAAGAACTTTTTCTTCTCCTGATAGGACAATTCTGGATCAAGATATCGGGAATGAAGGTAATTGACAATGGAAGAATACCATGGAACATCTGGAGCGCAGCCATCGATAAGCATAATGTTTTCTAGAGGAAAGTAAAGATCTATATCATCTGGATCATCCTTTTCCTCACTTAACATTCTCGAAACATGATCCGCCACGACGTTTTCACTGCCCTTTTTGTCTTTAATTTGAACGTCAAACTCTTGTAGGGTCAGTATCCAAAGCAGTAGGCGCGGTTTGGCCTCTTTCTTCGTCATCAAGTATCGCAAAGCAGCGTGATCAGTCCACACAACTACTTGAGCACCCAACAAGTAACTATGAAATTTGTCCATAGCAAAGACTACGGCTAATAATTCCTTTTCAGTCGTCGTGTAGTTTACTTGAGACGGATTCAGTGTGTGACTGGCATAATAGATTGGCTGGAATTTCCCTTTTATTCTCTGTCCTAAGACTGTACCAACAGCATAGTTTGATGCATCGCACATAAGCTCGAAGGGGAGATTCCAGTCAGGCAAAATAAGAATTGGAGCAGAGATTAAACGGTTTTTAAGATCCTCAAACGCCTGCTTGCAGTTTTCATCAAAATCGAACTCAACGTCTTCCTTGAGTAAAGTAGACAGGGGCTTGGCTATCTTGGAGAAGTCTTGAATGAATCTTCTGTAGAAACCGACATGTCCAAGAAAGCCTTTCACTTCACACACATTCTTAGGATAACTCATCTTCTCGATAGCTTCTACTTTGGCCTGTCTACCTCAATACCTTTGGCGGAGATCTTGTGGCCAAGAACTATTCCCTCATCTACCGTGAAATGGCATTTTTCCCAATTGAGTACTAAGTTCTTTTCCACACATCTGGATAACACTTGATCTAGATTGTCAAGACAGTCCTCGAAGGACTGACCAAAGACCGAAAAATCGTCCATAAAGATTTCCATACACTTTTCTACTAGCCCGTCAAAGATAGCCAGCATACATATTTGAAATGTAGCTGGGGCATTGCAGAGACCAAATGGCATTCGCCTGTAAGCGAATGTACCATAAGGGCAGGTGAAAGTGGTCTTTTCTTGGTCAGCTGGATCAATGGGTATCTGAAAGTATCCTGAATATCCATCCAGGAAGCAGTAGAATGCGTGCCCTGCCAGACGCTCAAGCATCTGGTCAATGAATGGAAGGGGAAAGTGATCTTTCATGGTTACTTCATTGAGCTTTCTATAATCGATGCAGACTCTGTAACCAGTAACAAGCCTCAATGCTATTTCTTCTCCCTTCTCATTCTTCTCAATCGTAATTCCACCTTTCTTGGGAACTACCTGAGTCGGGGATACCCATTCACTATCAGCGATGGCATAAATGATACCCATATCCAGAAGTTTGATGATTTCTTTCTTAACCACCTCTTGCATATGAGGGTTGAGCCTCATCTGGGGCTGTCTAACATATTTCGCACCCTCATTAGTCTTGATCTTATGCATACAGATGTCGGGAGATATCCCTCTGATATCTCCTACTTGCCACCCAAAGGCTTTCTCGTTCTTTTTCAAGACATTGATTAATTTCATTTCCTCTAAACGAGACAACTTGGCAGATATAATCAAAGGAAGCTTGTCACCTTCTCTTAGGAACACATACTTCAGATGTTTAGGCAACGGCTTCAACACCAAATCTGCAGGGGGGTCTTCTAAACTTGATTTAAGATCTCCACCTTTCAACTCAACATCACTGAGTTTACTTAGTGGTCCCACCGCCAAAGCTTCTCCTTTCAACAACTCATCCTCAAAATCAGCTTCTAACTGATCTAGATTGACCGCACCATGATTATTCAAATTATCAACCAGTCGCTCATATTCAGTTGCAACCGCCATGACTTGCTTTTCCATGAAATCATCGAAGTCATCAGACATATCCTCAATGGAAAAGCCGGTTGGAGGACCATAGGGTACTTGAATGGATCTGGAGACATTATAGCTTACTTCTTGATCACCAACTCGTATCGTCACTCGCCCACCATCGCAGTCAATGAGGGCTCTAGCTGTAGACAGAAAAGGTCTTCCAAGTATCATGGGGAGATTTTCATCCTTTTCAATGTCTAGGACGTACCAGTCAACGGGAAAGGTAAATCTATCAATTTGAACTAGTACGTCTTTTAAGATTCCCGCTGCTTTCTTAGAAGATCTATCAGCGAATTTCAAATTCATGGTAGTGGGTTATAGAAGATCAATTAAACCCAGCTGTTTGCACACAGACAATGGCATGAGGCTTATAGATGCACCCAGGTCACACAAAGAGTTAGGGAAGACCAGGCCTCCCATTAACACTGTAAGCACGAACTTTCCAGGGTCACCTCTCTTGGTTGGTAAGTCTTCATAATTGATCATTGAACGATTAAATCCTCACCAATCAGCCTCTCCATGTCTGACAACTTCCTTTTTGAAGAAACAACATCCTTGATGAATTTTGTATACTTAGGCATTTCAACCAAGACCTCTGATAATGGAAGATTCACCTGAGTATTTTTCAAGAGATTCAGCACCTTTTCATACTTCCTATCTTCGCCATTGTTCAAGTCGGCTTGAGCAACGTGACCGCCCTTTGGATTTTTCTCAGTGAAACTGGGCAGTTGCCCTGGGGGTCTTGAAGCTAACTGCTCAGCCAGTTGCCCAATTTGTCTCTCAAGGTTCTTATTTGTACTCATCAGGAGTTGGATACTTTTATTTTGCTCCTCCAATTTAAATTCAAGATTGTTAGATTGGGAGGGGCCTTGAGAGTTTTGGAAATTTTGAGAATAGGGCTGGCTGGGCCGACTTTCGACTGCAGGATTAGAATTGGCGGGCCAATTCTGATTGAACCTTTGATTAGAATTGGAAAAATTATTATTTTGGTTCTGAGGAAAACCAGGGTTTCGATTTTGATTCTGATTGAAATTAGAATTCGGATTGAAACTTGAAGATTGATTGAACCCTTGGTTTTGGAGATTATTCTGGCCAGAAAATTGATTAAACCTTTGATTGTTCTGGCCATAAAATGCATTCACTTCAGCACTATGTCCGTTCATAGGACATAAACGAGAAGTGTGCCCACCTCGTCACAATTCTGACATGTGACGTGATTATATTGTCCATAATCATGAACAGCATTAACTTGACAGGGAGCAGGGGGATTAAATTGACACTGGCCAGTCATATAGCCATTTTGACAGCAATTTTCACAATACAGAACCTGAGAGTTCTGTGGAAAAGGGGAAGTTTGATTGATCGGATCGGAAATTTGAGATGTTGCCATCTGCTTCTGCAGCATGGTGATCCAACTTTGCATATTCACTTCCTCAACCTTAGGAGGAGGAGGTGCTTGAATGGCTTGATAAGAGGGAGCATAATTATATTTAGCAATGTCCTCAAACAATGCCCACCCCTCTTCAGGTGTTTTCTTCAAAAATGCCCCACCAGAAGAACTATTGACCATGCCCTTCGTGAGCTCGGACAATCCGCTGAAAAAAGTATTGACTTGCCTTTGTAGCGGCAAGCCATGATGGGGACACTTTCTGAGAAGAGACTTGAATCTCTTCCAACATTCGAAAAACGACTCATTTTCTTTCTGATAGAACGTGAAAAAGTCGTTTAAACAATGGGCTGTCTTTGAAGGTGGGAAATATTGACTTAAAAATTCTTTTTCAAGTTCAGACCAGGTGGTAATAGATTCAGCGGGGAGAGAGGTATACCACTCTTTAGCTTCTCCCTTTAAAGAAAATGGGAACAGTTTCAGTTTTATAGCATCCTCGCTTACTCCTTGGATGCGTGTAGTACCGCATATCTCTAAGAATGTATGTAAGTGAGTATGGGGATTCTCTGACTGAAACCCGTGAAAAATGGATGCATGCTGCATCATCTGAATAAGTCCCAACTTTAGCTCGAAGGTCTGTGCAGTTATGGTTGGGATAACAATAGCCGGGTTGACTTTGACTTCGCCAGGCATGGCGTAGTCTGCCAACATACGTCTATCTTCAGCAGCCATAATTATGAAGTTTTCGAATTCTTCGGCTAAACGATCCTCTAAATCTTGATCGGCTTCTTCAGAAGGAGCCGCAGAACGGATTTTCCGCCTGTTTGGCCGGACTATGGTCCGCTCTAAGTCAGGGGTATACAGTAATGGTCCCTTTTGACTCCGAGTTTGCATAAACTGGACCAACAACAAGTGAAAGAAAACTAAAAACTAAGAAATTAAAAGCCTAAACTAAAAATTAAAGCCTAATAAAAGAAAAGAAAAGAAAAGAAGAAAAAGAAACAAAATTATTGACGAAAAGAGGGACCAGACGGACGTCCAAAGGTTTGGACGGGCGTCCGGATGGAATTTAGACTGGACGGGCGTTTGGCGGTCCAAACGCTCGTCTGCAGGGCAGAAGACTTGGACGGGCGTCCGAAACCTATGGACGCTCGTCTAAGTGAGCAAAAACGGTCCAGGATTGAAAGTTTTCCAGCAAACGGGCGTCCAAATGTCCAAACGCCCGTTTGGAAGCGGGAAAACAAGAACAGAGCAGAAAAGATAGCAGAAAAGAAGGGGAAAGAAGAAAGACAGAAACAGAAAGAGGAAACAGATAGAAAGGAAAAACTAATCACGAGGGAACTACAAAGGGAAGACCTTAACCCCTAAACTAAAACCCTAATTACCTAATTAAAAATCTACCTAAAACATGAACAAAAACGATTAAACACAAAAAAAAACAAAAACTAGGCAACCGTCCGGTTCCCCGGCAACGGCGCCAAAAACTTGTCAACGGCGCCAAAAACTTGTTCACGGATTTTATCTAAGTAATAAATATTTATAAATCCGGTATTCCCCAAGTGTAGGGATCGTAATATAGAGGCTGATACCGGGTCGATCTTACGGGGAACTGACGATTGTTAATCCTAGTTTTTGTCTAACTAACTATGTCACGAAAACTAACCTAAACAGCAAATAAAACTAAACGAGACTGAAAGTAAAGATAACACGAATGTAAAACTGGACAGAAGAATGAATCTAAAGCCAGGGAAGATACGGGTTGCGAACAATTTAAACTACAACTAAACCTAAGATGCAATAAGAAGATTTGACTAAACTAAACAACTCAAGTTTTAAGGGATTAAATTCAAATTATAACGAACAAACGAGCGATTGATCCACCTATCCTAACAAGTATCAACTCCTATCTCGATTATATTGTGTTTTCTAACCAAGTTGTGATTTCACCTTGTCTAAAACATGAACCCTAATTTCTTAGATAGTTCACCTATTAATCTATATCTTTCGATTTAAAAATTAATGACTTTACTAATTAAAGGTGTAAACTTTAACGTTTGTAACCTAGAAATCTAACCTATTAACTCTCGTTATATAGGTTAAACATCTATTCCTTATCACGATGATCTAATGTTTATATGACTTTCATCAACATAAAACAATCAAACATGCACATCTTTCGATATAATTGCAATGAACAATATAAAACATGATAAGGGAAACAACTTTAGATAAAAACTCACAATATAATCGAAGAAACGGAATCAAAACGTGTTGGATAGGCTTCACAATGCTCGTTTGATGAAGGCTTAGCCTCTAAACATCCTCTTGCAACTTGAAATTGTAGAAGAAAAGTACATAAAAACTACTAATTTTAATCTAGAATTTGAATCATAAAAACTGGAATAAAAAGTGTAAAAATGCAGCCTAAAGCCGCCCCTAGGTTTAGGGTTTTGAGTAATGAGTATATGGTATCATTCATGGGGAAAAACAGCAAGTATTTATAGGAAACAAAGTCGGTTTGGGCAAAGTCGGCGTATGGACGCCCGTCTGGAATTGTGAACGCCCGTCCAGATGGGCTTGAAACTCTCTGTATTGAAATTCGACATCTGGACGCTCGTTTGAAAACAAAGTCGGTTTGGGCAAAGTCGGCGTATGGACGCCCGTCTGGAATTGTGAACGCCCGTCTAGATGGGCTTGAAACTCTTTGTATTGAAATTCGACATCTGGACGCTTGTTTGAATGCCTTGGACGCTCGTTCACTAAACTTGGAAAAACTCTGTATTGATTTCATCAGGCCGGACGCCCGTTTGATCTTCAGACGCCCGTCCACTATGGACGGGACTTGGACGCTCGTCCAGGATTGACTTAATCTTGATTTTTCCATACTTATCTCTTCTTCTTCAATCCAAATCATCATTATCTCTTCTATCATCAATGTAATTCGACTCTTATCTCTTTTTGATCATCATTTGAGCATCAAACACGTACCTATAACACATTAAAACATCGCAAAACGTAATATCACCCAAATAATCATAAAATCAAAATTAACCTATTTTGCGAATAACTCATTAAAAACCTCATTTACTCAATAATTCCATTAAACACTCGTTTCTTATGCAAATTATACAAATATGAGGGAAATTATCATAAAATATATCAATATAAATCGTATAAATTCACCCTTAACATGATTCCATTCCTGATTAAATTTCCCTAACCTTTTGTGTAACCAGGTTTATATTTACTTCCAAAATTGACTCTTGGTCCATCTTTAGCTACAAAATCAGCGAGACAGTCCTTACTCTTTGTCATGTGCCTAGAGCATCCACTGTCAAAGCACAAAATATAATGCAAAACAAATTAAAATGCTTTAGGTACCAAACTCTGTTTGGGTCCATAGAGGTCAGTTGTCAGTACAACTCTGGCATATTTCCATAAGGTCTTCTCTGGAAATTGTTGCACTTGTTTTCATAAATATAAGCCACACTTCCATAATATCTTTTCTTGGATTGTGTCTCATTTATATGATTTCTCAAATCTTCTGGTTGAAACTGATTTCCAAAATGTCTTATATTATTAAAAGTTGAATAATAACCATCATTCCTTTTGTACTGGGGTCTAGATTGACCTTTATACTGAGACTTTTGCTGAGAACTGAGATAGGTCCTCTGCTGATTCTTGGGCTGAAATTTATGATAAGTTTTCGGTCTGAAATGATTGTTCTTATCAGTTTTAATAGCAGGTTCAGTAAAATTCTAATCATCATCAGTGGGATATAAACTTTTGAATAACTGTTTCGTTTATTTTGAAATGGAGGGAGTACTTGTTCATCTTAGATCTTTCAATACAGTTCAAATTTCAAAGGCCCCCATTACTCATTCCTTTTCCATCTTACTATTTTTATTTAGAAATTTGTTTTATTTTTTTTTAACGTTTCCTAGTGTCAGCAATTCTAGACCCAGCTTCACAGCTTTCATTAATTAGTAAATATTGGCTGAACTTTTTCACTATATTCGAGATTTTTTGTTTTCAAAAACGAAATATTAACACACTTTTTTTTTTTTACTCGAACTCTTCAGAATATAATCTATTGTTAACCACTAGACCGCAGTGATGGATACAAAAATTTTGTTTAGAGAGGTTCGAAATTTTTTTCTTAAGTAATAATTCATTTTAACGGAGTCCGGATTTTTTTTTTATATATAGAATGTAGATTTTTTTATTTTTATTTTTAACGTGGTCCGTGGACCCCATTACGGACATGGTGTGTCCGCCTCTGTTAGACTGATACCTTCTTGGTACTCTATGCGAATTATCAAGTGTGCTACATTTTGCAGATTTAATTAATTGAATTGAATTATATGAAATTGCACAAATTCTTTGATGGGGATATTAGAGGTGTAACGCAAATTTCTTATTTATCCCTGAAATACAAAGAAAAAAACACGAAAATTGTAACAACTAAATTTTTATTAATTTATAAAATAAAAGTGGTACAATCTCTTGAATTCTTTGATTCTCCATTTTCTTGTCGGTGATGATTAATGCTCTCCCGGATATAGCGGGAGTACTTTTAATTTGGTGTTGATTGTTGACCTACCGGATATAGCGGAAGTGCTTTTAATTTGAGTTGACGGCTCCGGATATAGCGGAGGTGCTTTTAATTTGAGTTGACGACTCCGGATATAGCGGAGGCGCCTTGAAGTTGATGAAGATTGAAAGGAACTTTTGTGTTACCTTCGATCCCCTTGTTGAAGAACTTCAAGTCTTTTGTGTTGATTTTTGAGTGTTGGAGATGCTTTTGGATCTTCTTTTTTTGAAGAACTCCCGTCCCTTTTTCTTGGAAGATCTCTGATGCTCATAGTGTTGTTGCAGAGTGCTTGAAGCTTTTGCTCTGAGACTTTCACCTTCTTTTTGTCTTCTCTTCTTTTTATGTGTTGTTCTGTGTCTTTTGCAAATGATCAAGGCCTCCTATTTATAGTGGTAGATGGAAAGCCAATGATTGATTTGCATTAAATGTAAGAAATATTCTGATTGATTTTAGACAATCCTTGGAATATCCACATTTATAAATCAATAAAATATTCTAATTATATTTAAAAGATTTTATGATTTATTGTTTTCATATTATTTCCTAATATTTAATTTGGAAAATAATACCAAACAATTCTAATTTCATGGCATATGTAATATGTAACATATATAATGTGTCACACACACACACACACACACACATATATATATATATACATATATATATATATATTGTATATTTACCTAGCCATTAAAATAAATTAAATCTCTAATATTAATTTAAGAGACTTTAATCAAATATCTATTTTATATTATTCCCTAGAATTTTTATAGGAAATAATAAATTTCAATTTAGGACGAATGTATCATGTGATATATAATTTGTCACATAAAATGTATATATCTACAAGAGGAATTAACGTATGTGGGGGATATTATTGAGGAACTAATGTATGATGATTAAATGCTGAGTAGATGCTTACTAGGCCATACATCTCATGCTTAAGCAAATGACAAGTATAAGATTAAGATTATAGACACTTGTCTCGATCTTAGTGTGTTAAGTGTAAACCCAATCGGTTTGGACCGGATCCGACCTGGGCGTGTCGTTTACTGTCTATTCTAGTTCATGTATTAACTTTATTATGATTAATAAAATCACTTTTGTTATTATATATTGTTTATCTTCATGTTATTGATTGTATATATATAGTAAAGTCCCTAGTGTCAAATTGTGATAGAGAAATCATGATAGTGATTATGGTTGATGAGATCTCTAATCGCTTTAACAAGTTTGGTACTTAAATGTCTCTAGTCATATGTACTGTCAAATGGGACATTGATAGTATGATCAGACTAGCACGTATTGGATGTCTTCTATCTTATTGAAGATTGGGATATATCTCCTCTATCGAAGTGTAGAGACACTTGGACTGTACGTGGACGTGTATTAGAGAATGCGTACGTTAGACTGACCGACTTACATTAAGTGTCGCACTATGTGGCGGTTGTGTAGTTATCCTTAAGACCATAGTCTACATGGCATCACAGTGTGGATAGTCATACTTTAACACTATTGACATTTCCCCTAACCATGGGTCCATCATACGGTAGTGAGCGGGTATGATATTGAAGCATGCAGAGTATACATGTTTGGTCGTCCGGGAATCGCGTATCCTATGATTGGGAGTGAATATCCGAAATGACCTTCTTATAAGGAATGTCTAGCTCTCGAGAATCTTTGCAAAGTGGGAGTAAATGTGTTATTCCGAGAGAGCATGATATCCAAATTATAAGATACAATCGTTAATGTACTGACACTCGAGATACGATCGTACGGATATTATTACAGCGGTAGGATTGTAATTTACACGGTAATTGTTCCACATTAAATGTAGTACTCATTGCTTTTGACTCTTCCGATGATTGGTGGTCACGGTGTGTTGTTAGACGCTATCCCGTGATCGTTAGGTATGAAGGGCATTTTCGTAATTTGCACTTTGTGTCTACGGCCAACATATTCGGAAGCCTATCGGGTCACACACATATGAACATCGAGTCGGATTAAAATGCGGTTATAGTTGATGACCAAATAAGGAAAGTTTTATCTCAAGACTATAAATGTTATATTGGTAAATTAATATAGGTATTTATTTATTATGAACAAATAAAATACAAGATATTAAATATACACAAATTATATTAATTAAAAAATATTCCGGAAGCCAATTAATGGGCATTTGGGGCGCAGATCACAAGTGTATAAGATACACTTGGATTGTGCAATTTAATTATTGAGATTGCAATAATATTAATTTTGGATATTAATTGCTTTTGGAAAAATAGATTTATAGTGATAAGATAAATATATTCAATGTAAGATATTGTAAACATTTAGTTTTTATTTAATAAAAGAGATAAATAAATCTACGTGATTTTTCTTATTTTATTGAGAAAAAGTTTTCCTCTTTCATCTATCTTCTAGGAAGCTTCTCCTAATCAGATTATGGGACAATGGGGCGCCACCTACACCTATATAAGGAAGGGGTTGACTAACTCTTTTATACATCACAATTCCAATAACAAATAGTTCTTGAGTAAAATAGAGCTTCTAATAGAGAGTTAGAGAGATAGAAAAAGGCCGGTCTAGTAGCCGGAATTTTTTGATAGCAATCCAAGGAGGATTCCGGCGAGGATTTCGTGTGGATTATCGATAGAGGCCGGACACGTGGACGGCTTGCGCACAGTACTACTCTTCATTGACGGTCAAAGCGACGATCTTACAGATCAGCGGTATATACCGTTAAACTACTTAACGTGTTTATTGTATTAAACGAAATCGATCTTGGGATCGGAAATCAAATTTTAAATTCCACTGCGTTAAACTAGTGATTTTCTAACAGTGGTATCGGAGCCAACTTCGAACTTAAGCAATAAGCACTAATTAAATTGCGTAGTAATTAATCGATAGATGCAAGATCTAGATTCACGAAATGATAGAAACAAAAAAAGGGAACCGACTGGGGGCTCGGCCAATCGGCGACGGCCCCCTCCTCCACGGCGGCGGCTGGCAGCGTCGGCGGCCCTAGAGCTGCCAACGTCGGCTGGTCTTCTCCAAAGGAGAGATCGATTCGTTTTGTGATATTTATTGTGCATTGATATCTCATTTGTTTAGTTGTGTCGTAAGGCTAACAAATGGTTCAAATAGTTTGGGCCATTAGGATGCCATATGGCATATCACCCAAAATATTGGCCTTTTCAAATTTTGTTTAGAATAGACCTAGGCCCTTTCCAAATATTTGATTTGGAAAACGGCCTAAGCCTAGGCCACTTTCAAAATTTTGATTTTGAAAAGTGGCCATGCAGTCAACCAAATTTTGTTGGGAAAGATGCCTTTCGGTTTTGGAAACCAAAAGGAAAAGAAACAAAAATGAGACATTTTCATTTTGAATTGTTCCATATTAATAAAATTGAAATAACAATCGATTTAAAATTAAATGTTATTTTTATTTTTAATTAAGTCATTTAATTAATTATTTGATGTGATATAATAAGACGCATAAGTAGTTAAATTTTTTAATTTGATCTTTTATGGATTAGATGTGTAGATATAATATGATTATATGGACCCCGATTGATCATGGACTCGACCAATAGGATAGATGGGAGTGATTTTCTTTATGTTGGTTCTTCAAATTGTCCTAGGACGTTATGAAGAAAGTGACTTAGTTTAATTTTTGCATTTATCCCATTCCCGTTAGCTCCCCCATGCACGGCAGGTGCAATTATTTATTAGATAGATTATTATGTAACAAGAATGGAGCAAGAAGACAAAGACCAAAGAGAAATAAAGAACCCATTGGCGTACATCAATAAAGATCCTCTTGACGGTTGCAGCTACCCTTAGATTGTGACCCGCGGTTTCGTCAGTTTGTATTCGAAACCGCACCTGGGGAAAGTCCATGATCATACCGGTTATTTTGTGTGCGGAATGTTGTGTATGTTTTACTTTATATGATATCGTAGTAATATGCACATAGTAGATGAGACCATGATTAAATAAAATTAATTAAGTGAAATAATTGAAAATTATTCCCACGATAAAAATCGAGCCAAAATTGTCTCCCAATATTATAATGACGGTGAAGAGCCCTTGTTCGGATCCAACCGATCGACCACCGTCGGGAGTTGACCTATCTCGGCTATAGCGTCGTTATTGAGATATGACCGTATGAGATCTCATGAATATTGGGTTACGACTCGACTAAAGTCTTTCGGTGATTGGCCACCGTCAGGGCCGCTTGACTTTAGAGACTAGGGGTTGACCACCACATAGTGATGTGAACTGTCAAAGAGTTGTCTGGTCATCACTGGAAGTTGCATAAGATGCAACTGGTAGGAGTACCTACCTTTTGAAATTGCCAAAGTTGATCGACCACCGTCGGGGATTGAGGCGACTAGATTGGATCCTAGCCACTAAGGAATTTATCAAATTCTTGAAAGCCAATTGGGAATAGTTGGCTAGTGGGAGCAAAACCTAATTAAAATTTAAGTGAGATTTTAGGGTTTTGAATACATGAACATTTACTTATTCTATCTTTATTTATTGTTGTAGAAAATGTCAAACAAATTGAACCTTCATTTTATCATCGACAATAAGCTTGAAGAAACCAACTTTCTCGATTGGGAAAGAAACCTAAAAATCGTTTTGAGGCATGAGATGAGTGGCTATGTCTTGGACGAACCCATACCGGAAAAGCCCATAGAGGGCTCAGCTGCAAATGCTATCGAGAAGTATAACAAGCACTGTTCTGACAGTACTAATGCTACATGTATCATGCTTGCTTCTATGACACCTGAATCGCAGAAACAACACGAGTCTATGGACGCCTACTAAATCATAGTCCACCTAAAGGAGCTCTATGCTTCTCGGTCTCGCACCGAGAGCTACGAGGTCTTGAAGGCCCTGTTTGGTTGTAAGATGGCATCCATGATTGCTATGGGGTCACACGTGCTTAAAATGATCGGGTACATAGAGAGGCTTGGGAAGTTGGGCCACAAGTTGGAACGAGAGTTAAGTATTGACTTAATTCTGCAGTCTCTACCCGATTCATACTCGCAGTTCGTGATGAATTATCATATGAACAAGATAGATTGCTCCCTTGCGGAGTTATTGGACATGTTGAAACCTACTTAAGGCACTGTGGGGAAGGGAAAGCAAGTGTTGCTGGTCACTTCTAATAAGGGCAAGGTTAAAGCCCAAATGAAGTCTAAGAATGCGAAGGCTGCACCTAAGCCAACGCCTAAGATAGCTAAAGACAATTCCAAGGATGCTTGCTTCCATTGCGGTGAGACCGGACATTGGAGGAAAAACCGCAAAGGCTTCTTGAGTACCAAAGAAGAGGCATTCCGATGCTTCGACTTCGGGTATGTTTATGATTGAGATCAATATTGCTTCTTCTAAGTCTAACCATTGGGTATTAGATTCTGGTTGTGGTTCTCATATTTGTACGAATATGCAGGCACTAAGAAGAACTAGAGAACCGAGGAAAGGAGAGGTGGACCTATGCGTTGGAAATAGAGCAAGTGTTGCTGCACTAGTCGTAGGAGTTTATTTTCTTTCATTACCCAATGAGCTAGTACTAGAACTCAATAACTGTTATTTTGTTCCTGCTCTTACGAAGAGCATTATTTATATTTTTGCATTAGATGTTGAAGGATTTTCATATACGTTTAAGAAAAAATATTGTTCTTTTTCACGTGATGGAATTTTTTATGGTACTGGAATGCTTAGCAATGGTCTCTACATATTAGATAAGAATGTTGACGCATTTAATATAAACAACAAGAAAGCCAAAATGAATGACATGAATGAATCCTACTTATGGCATTGTAGACATGGCTATACAAATAAGAATCACATTTCCAAACTCCACAAAGATGAAATGTTGGATCACTTCAATTACGAATCGTTTGATACATGCGAAGCTTGTTTAGTTGGCAAGATGACAAAGTCACCATTTAGTGGCAAAGGGATAAGATCCAATGAATTACATGAGCTCATACATACTGATGTGTGTGGCCCAATGTCAATTCAAGCCAAAGAAGGATACTCATATTTTATCACCTTCACTGATGACCATTCACGCTATGGTTATGTATACATAATGAAGTATAAGTCTGAGGCATTTGAAAAGTTCAAAGAATTCAGAAGTGAGGTTGAGAAAAAACTAGGTAAAGAAATCAAAACACTTCGATCCGATCGAGGTGGAGAATAACTAGATGGAGAGTATCAAGATTATTTAAAGGAGAATGGGATTCTACCTGAATGAACCCCTCCCAGGACGCCTCAGATGAATGGCGTATCTGAGAGGAGAAACCGCACCTTGTTGGACATGGTGCGATCCATGTTGAGCTACACAGTTCTCCCAAAATCATTTTGGGGTATGCTCTAGAAATCGCATCATATACACTTAACCGAGTTCCATCAAAGACGGTTGAGTCCACTCCCTATGAAGTGCTCAAAGGGAAGAGACCAACTCCTGGGTTACCTGAAACCTTGGGGATGTCCCGTTTATGTGAAACGGACCATGCCTGAGAAATGGACCATGCCTGAGAAACTGGAGGCTAGATCTGACAAATGTCTGTTTGTGGGTTATCCTAAGGAAACCAAAGGGTACCAATTTTACCAATCTGAGGAGCAAAAGGTGTTTGTTTTCAGGACTGGCCACTTTCTGGAGAAAGAGTTTATTCTGGACAGGGTCAGTGGGAGTAAGATTGATCTTGAAGAAATTCAAGAACCACTTATGGATAACAGTCCATTGATGGAAGTAGAGGAGACGCCACATACAGATGAGATGCCAACCTCTAACGTAGACACACTAGCACCTCGAAGATCCCCCAGGGAACGCCGTGAACCCGAAATGTACACCGGCGTGTATCTCGTAGAAGATGGGGATCCTAAACTTATGAGGAAGTGCTATTAAAGCATGACAAAGAGAAATGGCTGGAAGCCATGAATTCTGAAATGGAATCCATGAAAGACAACAAAGTTTGGAACTTAGTTGATCCACCTAAAGGAATAGTTACTATAGGGTGTAAATGGGTCTTTAAGAGAAAGACCGGCATGGACGGTAACGTGACTACCTACAAGGCTAGGTTAGTGGCAAAAGGTTATAAGCAAAGTCAAGGAGTTGACTATGACGAAATCTTTTCACCGGTTGCCATGTTAAAATCCATTAGAATTTTGCTCGGTATTGCAGCATACCATGGTTACGAAATCTGGCAGATGGATGTGAAAACAACTTTCCATAACGGGAACCTGTTTGAGGAAGTGTTTATGACACAGCCTGAGGGTTTCACAACCCATGACGCCAAGATGGTGTGTAAACCGCAAAGATCCATTTACGGGTTAAAGTAAGCTTGTCGGAGTTGGAATCTTCATTTTGATGAGACAATCAAACAGTTTGATTTCATCAAGAATGAAGATGAGCCCAGTGTTTACAAGAAGGTTAGTGGGAGTGCCATTGTGTTCTTAGTGCTTTATGTGGACGACATATTGCTCAAAAGGAATGATATGCCTATGCTACAGTCAGTCAATGTTTGGTTATCCGGGAACTTCTCAATGAAGGACTTGGGTGAAACAGCTTATATTCTAGGAATCAAGATTTATAGAGATAGATCCAAGAGGTTGCTTGGTCTGTCACAATCCATCTACACAAACGAGATGCTGAAGAGATTTAGCATGGAGAAGTCCAAGAGAGGATTGCTGCCCATGTCACATGGGGTCTACCTGTTGAAGGAAATGTCTCATAGGACAGAGGAGGAAAGGGCGCAAATGTGTAGGATCCTTTATGCTTCGGCTATTGGATCCATCATGTACGCCATGTTGTGCACTATACCAAATGTCTCGTACCCACTTAGTATGACTAGTAGGTACCAGTCTAATCCTGGTGATGGTCACTGGATTGCAGTCAAGAATATTCTCAATTATATTAGACGTACTAGGGATATGTTCTTGGTTTTTGGGAATGGTGATTTAGTATTACGAGGTTATACAGATGCCAGTTTTCAAACCGACAAGGATGACTTTAAGTCACAGTCTTGATTTATTTTCATGTTTAATGGCGGATCGGTGAGCTGGAAGAGTTCCAAGTAGGAGACTACTGTAGACTCTAAAACGGAAGCCGAATACATAACAGCCTTGGAGGCGGCAAATAAAGCGGTTTGGAAGAAGAAGTTCATTACTGATCTTGGTGTGGTTCCCTCTATTAAAGGTCTTATGAAACCGTCCTGTGACAACAATGGGGAAATTGCTCAGTCAAAGGAACCGATGTCTCATCGAAGTCCAAACACGTGCTACGGCGCTATCATTTGATTAGAGAGATATTAGATAGAGGAGATGTAAAGATAGAGAAAGTCCACACGGATGATAACATAGCTGTCCGTTAACCAAGGCATTGTCACATGCAAAGCATAAGAAACATGTTCACATGCATAGGCTTAGGCATATGGGTGTTTGGCTTTGGGCAAAGTGGCAAATTGTTGAAATGGTGTCCTAAACCCAATCGGGTTGGACCGGATCCGACCGGGTCCGGTCTCGTTTACAGTCTATTCTAGTTCATGTAATAACTTTATTATGATTAATAAAAGCACTTTTGTTGGGGAGATTTTGCATCATTAAAACAAAAGAAAATTTATTAACCTATACTACCATGCAAAACTACCTCCTAACCGGCCGAATACCGGGTAGTTGCTAGTAAAGTTGGATAAGTACGGGTATCGATCCTCAGGGAAAAGGGATGTTGAATCTAATCTTATTAATCCTTAAATTGTTACTTATTCAAAACGTAACTGAAAACGAAAAACGAAAAGTAAACTGGACAGAGGATTGTTAATCCAAAGCCAGGAAGGATAAAAGCGATAAAAACTAAATCTAAACTACTAACTATAAAAGGAAATAGACAAGAAGATGAACATGGAGATTAACAATGAACAAACAAAATCATCCAATCCTTCAAACCCTCTATCTCTATCTAAGGTTATCTTGTGATGATTAACTAAAGATGTGGTTCACCTAATCAAAAGTATGAATCCTACTTCCGTAGATAATTCGTCTATCAATCAAAACAAGGTGTAAGATTTATTCAAATCTAGCAACCTAGATAATCAACCTATCAACTTCCGTTATGTCAAGGTTAAAAATCCAATCTTTCCTATGGTGATCTAAGTCTAACATGACTTCCATCAAAATCAAACATCGATAAGCAACCATCTTCCGATATACGTTGCATAACAAATAATCGCATAGGAAAAGATACAACTTTGAGATAAAATCATAAAACAAACTTAAATAAAAGTAGATAAAACCTGAAGAAGAAGATTCAAATCGTTTGAACAATTGCAGCCCCAAGCATTAAGCTTCGGAAAACAACAAAATAAAACAATGGAAAAGAAACACCCTCGGCCGGCCAAGCACCAAGGCTCACCGGCCGAGGTGACTTGCTCTCAGAATTTAGGGTTTTCTAAAGTAATGTGCGGTAAAAGTTATGATCCTAGGGTTTACATAATGCGGCTATTTATAGATAAAGTAAGTCGGTTCTGCTGTAGTCGGTCGTGGACGCCTGTTCTGAAGGTCGGACGCTCGTCCGCTTGTTCTGGACGCTGGCTCAACGCTGGTCCGAGTGGCGTATGAACTCTCTGTATTAAATTTTCCTTCTGGACGCCCGTCCACTCCTGGACGGGACATGGACGCTCGTCCGATATGTCTGGTCTAGATATCATCATCTTTATCTCATTCTTCCTATCTCTATCTCTTCTCTTCTTCATATAACTCTTCCTTATCTCTTGTATGTCAAATAAATCCGACTTGTATCATCTTTTGATCCCTTTTTCAGCTCGAGATATGCACATCTACAAACATCAAAACCATTGAAAAGTGTAACATCATCCAAATAATCATAAAACCACCAATTAAACACATAATTTAATCACTTTTGCAATTAGACCCTTAAAACATCACTTGCTTAATATTTCAATATAAAGGACAATTCTTATGCAAATAATATAAATATGGGGAAAATCATCGTAAAATATATCGTTATAAAACGTACAAAATCACCCTTAACAACTTTTGTTATTATATATTGTTTATCTTCATGTTATTGATTGTATATATATAGTAACGTCCCTAGTGTCAAAATGTGATAGAGAAACCATGATAGTGATTATGGTTGATGAGATCTCTAATCACTTTACATAAATGTCTCTAGTCATATGTACTGTCAAATAGGACATTGATAGCATGATTAGACTAGCACGTATTAGACGTCTTCTATCTTATTGAAGATAGGGATAGATCTCGTCTATCGAGGTAAAGAGACACTTGGACTGTACGTGGACGTGTATTAGAGAATGCATACGTTAGACTGACCCACTTACATTAAGTGTCGCACTATGTGGTAGTTGTGTAATTATCCTTAAGACCGGAGTGTACATGGCATCACGGTGTGGATTGTCATGCTTTGACACTATTGAAGTTCTCCTAACCATGGGGCGATCATGCGGTAGTGATTGGGTATGATATTGAAGCATGCGGAGTATACATGTTTGGTCCTCCGGGAATCGCGTATCCTATGATTGGGAGTGTATCCGAAATGGCCTTCTTATAAAGACTGTCTTGCTATCGAGAATCTTTGCAAAGTGGGAGTCAATGTGTTATTCCAAGAGAGCATGATATCCAGATTATAAGATACGATCGTTAATGTACTGACACTCGAGATACGATCGTATGGATATTATTACCGCGGTAGGATTGTAATTTACACGGTAACTATTTCACATGAAAGGTAGTAGTCATTGCTTTTGACTCTTCCGATGATTGGGGGTCATGGTGTGTTTCTAGACGCTATCCCGTGATCATTAGGTATGAAGGAATTTTCATAATTTGCACTTTGTGTCTACGGCCAACATATGCGGAAGCCTATCGGGTCACACACATATGAACATCGAGTCGGATTAAAATGCGGTTATAGTTGATGACCAAATAAGGTTTTATCTCAAGACTATAAAGGTTATTGTGGTAAATTAATATGATAGTATTTATTTATTATGAATAAATAAAATACAAGATATTAATTATACACAAATTATATTAATTTAAGAATATTCAAAGCCAATTAATTGGCATTTGGGGCGCAGATCACAAGTGTATAAGATACACTTGGATTGTGCAATTTAATTAATGAGATTACCATAATATTAATATTGGATATTAATTGATTTTGGATAAATAAATTTATGATGATTAGATAAATATATTCAATATAAGATATTGACAATATTTAGTTTTTATTTAATATAAGATATTATAATAAAAGAGATAAATCAATCTAAGTGATTTTCCTTATTGGGAAAATGTTTTTCTCTTTCATCTATCTTCTAGGAAGCTTCTCGTAATCAGATTAGGGGACAATGGGGCGCCACCTACACTTATATAAGGAAGGGGTTGGCTAGCTCTATTGTACATCACAATTCCAAGAGCTAATAGTTCTTGAGTAAAATAGAGAGTTTCTAATAGAGAGTTAGAGAGAGAGAAAAAGGCCGGTCTAATAGCCGGATTTTTCCGATAGCAATCCAAGGAGGATTCCGGCGAGGAGTGCGTGTGGATTATCGATAGAGGCCGGACTCGTGGACGGCTTGCGCACAGTACTACTCTACATTGATGGTCAAAGCAACGAACTTATAGATCAGCCAAGGTATATATTGTTGGTCCCTTAGAAAGGCTGACACAAGTTTAGAGGGGGGAGTGAATAAACTTGTAACCAAAAACTAGATTATTTAGCAATTAAAGTTCAGTTTTAACTTGTGTGGAGTTGAGCTGACAAAGCTGAGCCTAAGTCAAACCGACTTATACAAAACTGAGTCAACTGGCAGCGGATTTAAGTTATAGCCTTTAATCGGATCTTGTTGATACTATAAGAAAAAGCTAAGTGTGCAAAACTGAATTCTGGTGAATGTCGGTTTGTAAACTGTGCATGCTTGTAACAATCAGTCTCAGTATGCTGAATAAACAATAATAAATGCTGTAAAGTAAATAACAGAATGTAAGTGCGTAAATTAAGTAGAGCAAGAATTATGGTGGTTCCAGGTGGTGTAATCTTGTCAGCCCACTCTTCCCCTGTGATGTAGGAGGAAAATTCCACTAGAACTTCTTAAGGTTTGCAGTTACAAAATGTCTTAAACGATATTCCCTGACTAATCCCTAGTGTCGCTATCTAAACAACTAAAGAATAGGTTGGAAGCTCTTCAACCGCTTGAGCCACTGGTCCTTGGAGGGTTGTATTGCCTCTTCACCCGCTACCACCACAAACACAGTCTACTCGACTGCAAACAACTGTCCTTAGCAACTCCTTGACCGGATTGCTTCATAGTCTAAACCTTTGATTAAGAATCAAAGTTGGGCTAAGAATCAATAAATTGATTCTTTCTTGTGGTTCTTCAAAGTGTCGAAATTTTGATATAATCGATGTAGCTTGAAAACTTGAAGAAATCTAGATATGATCTAGTTGAGCACAGATAATGATAGCAATTTGAATGAACTAGACTTGTGCATAAAAATGCTTTTAATCTTGTTAATTCGGTGTTCGATCCTTGATGCCAAGTCCTCTATTTATAGTGTGAGGTTCAACGTTCATCTTGGTTGAATTTGAATTGCTTCAACGTCTATATTTTCGGATGTCAGGTGTCAGTGACCGTTCTGGCATGTCAGTCTTCATCCAATAAAAATCCTTGATTTATAACGTTCGAATGTACTTTAAGTTGCTTGGATGGCTGACTATAAAACCGAGTGTCCTAATCAGATTTATCCTGAGTATGTCAATTTTCAGTGTGTTAACCGACTTAGAGCATTAACCGAGTTTTTACTCTTCTTCAAAAGTTCAAGACACTATTTATCCGATTTTATGTGACTGAACCAGATTACACCATTCACTTTAGAGATCATCTAAGATATCATTGTCCATATGATTCTTAGGTCTTCATCAAGATGAATAAAGTCAGTTCAGGCCATCACAGACTTACCTGAATTCTAACTTTACAGCCTCGGCTTAAAATCTTCATAACTGAGTTTGAACCCTCGGTTCTTCAATCTTCTGCAACGGATTATGTGTCCTTCAGTTCTTCAAATACTGAGTTTGTTCCTCAGCCTTTAGTTCTAGATAAGTCAACCGAGTCTGTGACCCTTAGCGAACTTACCTTCTTCAGTTCTGAGTGAGCTTCAGTTCTAGGTGTACATCTTCAGTCTTATGTTAAGTTCCTGTTATCTAGATGATTTATAGTTTTCAGTTTTACGACACTTCTATCTATTACAATGCTTGTCTTAAATAACCTATACAATTATCGGACTCTAGTAAAACCTATACATTCAGTTCTAGACATCTTTTAGCCTTTCACTATAACAGCTAGTTCCAGCACTTAATCAATAGGTTGTAAACAAACATATTCTTGAATAAGATGAATCATCATCAAAAATAAATTTTATTCCCAACAATTACTCCCTTTTTGATGATGCCAAAAACCTCCTTAAAAGAAAAGATTAAAGATAATAACAATGTAAAACAAAGTAAAAATGGAAACTGATTTCATTAAGAATTTTGCAAAAACCGGAATAGTTACACAATTGATATAAACTAAAATAAGATCTAAGCATTTCTTTGTGTAACTTTGATAAACTTTTGTTCCTTATTGTGAAGCCGATATTCATCTTCAATCTTTGTATCTTCCTTGTTGAAAGTTCTGAGATTGTCTACTTGACTTGTAAGTTTCCATTTCCTCCAAAGAAGTAACATAGGAAGGTGTCTTTCACCCTTGTAGTAATCTTCAAACTCTCAAACATCAGCTTTCAGCTGTTCTCTCTTATCTTTGATTTGAAGTCTTTATTCAATTCTCGTGATCTTCTTGTGTTGTGCCATCTTCTGATTGTGAAAAACATCGGATAAGAAATAGGCAAGAGATTCTTCATAGTTTTTGTGCTTGTACTTAGTTTTGACATAGTTGTAATCTTGCACAAATTTCATCCATAGATACATTGTCGAGTAGCTCTTCTTTCATCAAGTTGACTGTTCTTGGCAATGAGCTGTTCATCGGTGAGTTCTACTATATCTCTGACATAAGGATCTGCTGCTGATTTGCATTTCTTCAATTATGTCAATTCAACTTCAAGCTTCAGTTTTTCTTCACATAACTTCAGCTTTTCTTTCTCTACTTCCCCCTTTTTGGCATCATACAACTCATTGATTAGTTGATGTGTTGCCTTCTGGTCTGTTGGCATATCTTTCCGGGAGGTGAGAACTTCTGTGAGCTGAGTTTCCGGACAATAAATGCGTTGATTGAGATGCCAAACAGCTTGAGCATGAGTTTCTTAATCTTTCAAAGTAGTAACTTCTAGTTTTTCCTTAAGACAGAGAATCTCTGAAACCGAATTTGAAGTGGATTTCTTGATAACATCCAACTTCACATGAGTTGAGACATCGGTTTTCTTCCTGTAATCCAAGTAACTTGAGATATGTGACAGAAGACCATTGTACTCATCCTTTTGGTTGAGCATAATCTTCAATCCTTCTTCTACTTTGCTCAACTCTACTGTTGTGAGCTTCTCGGAAGGGTCTTCTTCTTCTATTTATTGGATTTTAGACTAACTGACATCTTCAATTATCATCGGTTGCTGATTATCATCAGCTCTGGCTTCTTCTTCTTCTTTGTTGTGAGTTGTCCGATTTCCAACCGGCAATTCTTCTTTCTTAGTATGTGTTTGCTTTGGTTGTTGTTCAAGTTGAGTGTTTGACTGCAAAACTGTACTTTTCTCGAGCTTTCTTCCTTGAATCATCATCCTTATCATCATCTTGCTTCTTTAAAACTTCCTTCGGTATAGATGATGTGGTTGATTCAGTTCTCTTAGCTAACTCTTTGAATCTATTGTAGCAGTTGGTGAGAAACACTTTTATTGTTAATAAGGCATAGAGATTTTGTATTTCTAGTTTCTACAACAATAGTTTTTCTTTATTAGGTTGAGTAGCTTCATGAGAATCTTCGGTTTTGAACTTCATCTTCATCAGTTTGATGATCCTTTCAGCATCGAAGAGGTACTCCTTTGGTTGCTGAGTTATCTGTTCTTATTGCTCAATATGCATAGCGGAAACTTGTCTCTCTGATATTTTCCGCTTAACCCGAGAAACAATTCCAGGAACCAAAGCCTTCAACTTACCGTCTTTAGTTGTCAGTTGTTGTTCCCCCTCAGCTGGTGCTGATTGACTGACTTGAAGTACCGGGGAACAAACAACGTCCAACTGATTTTTCTCCATGTATCTCTGCTTTTCTTTTAATTCCTTTCTGCAGAGAGATCTGTTGAGACACAGTTTGCCTATTGGCTTCAAGTTGGGAAGTCTTCGATGTTTCTTTCCTAGAAAGAGCTTGTCTGCACCGGTTGTAGATGAAGCAACCGTTTGATTTTCTTTCTTCCCACCGATAGAGTCAACTTTACGTGACTCCGGTGCATTATTTATCCCCGATTATCACATTTTCATCACATTTTTGGGTAACTTAGACCATTTTCGGGGTGATATTGTGAGCTCATGGCACGGGGAATGAATCCATTACTTTTTGGATTGTTACCCCTTTTTAGTTGATATTGATCCCATTCCCGAGCACTTTTACCCTCCGGAATTGTTTGTATGTTTTTGGTCATGTGTGATGTTATAGGGTATCGGTGTCTCGAGGACCCGGAAGGCGATGATTTATGGTAAAAGGCATGATCGAGGCAAGAGGAAAGATCAAAGGAGGAAAAGTTGAAGATTTGGGGCAACAGGGGTTCAAACGCACGTTTGAACCCCCCAAACGTGCGTTCAAAGTTTCCAAAGTTGATACAGAGTTGAAGCTCTCCAAACGCGCATTTGGAATTTCCCCAAACGCACGTCTCATACTCTCTAAACGCGCGTTTGAACCCCCCAAACGTGCGTTTCAAGTACACCAAACGCGCGTTTGACCCACCTTAAACGTGCGTTCAAGATGAAGATATTCAAGACCCTGCCCAGAAATGATGCTAAACGCACGTTTGCATCAATCCAAACGTGCGTTTGAATAAGCCAAACGCCAGTTCCAGCCCTCCAAACGTGCGTTTGGGCCAGTTTTCTGCAGATTTTCTCCCCAACTATAAATACCCCCCTTAGACTATTTCTTGATCATCATCTAGTTTCTTAGCAAAACTCTACCCTATCTTAGCTCGATTTTTGTAATAGCTCAGAATACGTTCTCTTAGCTTACATCAACATAATATTAGCTTAAACTTTCCATTTCTTAGCTTAGATTTCCATTCCAAACACTAAGAGACCACATTTTAATTACTTCTTTATTTTGTACTTTTTGGATCTCAACTCAATTTCTGCAAAGTAATGGTATATTTCTTCTCTCTTTTACTTATTATGACTTTCATTTACTGTTTTATGTATGTTTCGATTAGTATAATGAGTAGCTAATCCCTTTTCATAGTCGAATCATGTGAAATTTGGTGAAATTACCCTTTGGGTGATGAAATTGGGAGTGGGTAGTGCTTGTTATTGTTGTATCTTGCATGTTTCACGTCTTAGAACTTGTTATAACAGATTTGGGCTAGATTGATCACCTAGGTCAAAATCACACACATCACTCTTGAGAGTTGTTCAGATGGAGGGGTGTGGGAAAAGGGTTCTAAGATCATTGCATATAGTGAGGGCACTCGTTTTAACGCTTAAGCGGCTCTAGTGCATAACATGTCTTGTTAGTGAGTCTTCTTTCGGGAAGGGTAGTTAGCATGGCATAAGGTGTTAAGAGAGAGTTGTTCAGATCTTAGCATCGGGATTAAGAGTTTGCACCCGTGAGATTGAATGCAAGAGTTCGTTCGTTTAATGCACACTCCTGGTTTTGTCATTCCTTGGGGTGAAACTAGCTATTTTGATCATGGTTTGGCTATGTCCCTTAATCTATCTTAAAAACCTAGTAGTTTAGCCTTCTCTCTTTCTTGTCTTTAAACTCGTTAGTAGGAATCACTTTAGTGTCGTTGTAGTATACAAACACTTTAAAAAGATTGTTCACCTACACTAAGTAATATGTTCGCTTTGGTACTCACAAACACTTTTCCCTTGGGTTCGACCTCGTACTCCTGTAGCTATTCAAGCAATCGACCCATTACACTGCCGGTTAGAGAGTTAGTTTGCCCATGGTTTCGAGTCCTTATAAATTGTTTTTGAAGGGTGAATTTAGCCTCAATCAAAATGGTACCGTTGCCGGGGAATTGTGTGCTATTTGTGATATCTTGCAAGTGAACCGAAAGCTTAGGCCTAGGTTGTTTTCTTTTTCTTTTTTTTTTCTTGATGATGGTTTTTTTGTTGAAAAGTCACACCACCTATTGCGGTGGTGGTGGCGACTAGATACCGTGATTGTGTTCTTGTTGTTTTCTGAGATCTTGCAGCTTGAGCTTAAATGGATGGATTTTTCAATCAATACTACTCACCTGAACAACAATACCCCTACCAACCTCCGGCACCTGAACAATGTTATCAACAACAGTTCATGCCTCAGCCTCAGTATCAACAGCAGAGTAACCAAGGTTCATGGGCTTATCAGTGCCCGAGTGCATGCCAAAGTCAAAATTATGGTTATTCAAGTTATGAGCCACAACATTATGAGGGTTGTCCAAACCCTAGTGCTTATCAGGATTACGGTGTTCATACTCATTGCGTTGATAGCTTCACCCAGATTCAGCCACTTGATCAGAGTCTGGCATGGCAAGAAGCCTACTACTCACCTCCAATGAATCAAAGTCAGTATGATCAGTTTCCCCCCATGCCACAAGAAGGCTTCACCGACATTCAAATGGAGCAGTTGATTCAATTGAACGAGAGTTTGATTCAAATGAACAAGGATATGCAAGAGTTCAATAGAAGCTTTGACTCCGACATAAGAAATCTTGAAGACAGGATAGGGCAATTGATTGAAAAGAGGAGGCATGAGAAAGAGGAAGAGACATGTGCAATAGAGGTGGTCCGGGATGATGATGTTATCACTAAAGAAGTTCAGGTTGAGAGTGAGGTTGATGATTCAATTTGCTATGATGAGATTTCTGAGCCAGATAGTAAGTTGGGATTGCTCATAGTGCCACCTCCATTTGCGATATTTGATTATGGCAGGCTTCACGTTCTACCTACTGCACCTTCACCCCTTGAGATGAAAATTGATGAAACCTTGGTGGAGTGTGTGGTGGAACCGACCATTGTTATGACTGAGCAAGAATTCTTTGGTGATGAGAATAGCTCGTTTTGGGATGAAGAGGAAGTGCAAGATTTGGAGATGGAAGAGGTGCAAATTTTATCTATTACACCGCCTCCTGAAGAAATGCAAAATGACCTCGAAGGGTGTATGATAAATTTGAGCACACTGTTTGATGAGACAGAATTAGAGTCGGAAGAGAAACTGGGATCGCCCATTTCACCCTCACTCCCAATGGAAGTAAATAAAGATGTCATTATGAAGAGTGTGGTGAAATCGTATGAGACTGAAGAGCCATCTATGGTAGAGCTACCGGGAGAAGTGGAGATTATTAGCATGCCGGTCCCGGATTATTACACTCTTCCACCTTGTGTTGATGAGTATTATACGATCGATTTTGTGTACTCACCGGTAGATGGAGCTCATAGAAGTTGTAAATGGGGACAACTACCATGGAATGGCAATTACAAGAAGAAGGTGATGAGAGATTTTGACAAAAGAGGATTCCCGAGTTGGGAAGAGGTAACATCGAGGGCCATGAGAGGTAAGTTTCTAGTGAACTCGGTTTCCGTGATGCTTGTTATTTTTAGTCTTCTTGAGTTGTTGATCTTTTTGAGCTCGGATTTTGGTTGATGTCTTTGGTGATACTTGTTTGAAATAAAATATTTGAATTGTTGTTTTGAGTCTTTTGAGGTATGAGTCCGTTTAGTGCAACTACGTCGATGCTAACGACGTTAAACAAAGCACTTCTACCTTTTCTCACCTGTGCCAATAGTATAACTTTGAAAAAATTGGCACTGTATAAGTCATCCCGTCGAGCCAACGACACAAAACAAAGGCGCTTGGGGGAGGCAACCCACCTTTTTGGTAGTAATAATGTTTTTGGAGTGGTCTTTGGGTGCAAGAGAGGAGAGTTTTGTATTAAAAGAGAGGTTGGGGTGAGAATTTCCTTTTGGTTCCGGCTATTGTACATAGACGGGGATGTTTTTATGTGAGCCTCTGTGGCCTTATTTTATGCGTGGATGCTCTGTGTTTCTTTTGATTATCTTTACATCCAGTGCGATTCCCGTCTAGTATGGTTGATATGCTTTGATACTTTGTTTGTGGCATGGCTTCTATTTTTATATATCTCGTATCTATCACCATCTTTTGGCACGTGGACTTTTTTCATGCATGTGTTTGCCTTGGTTTTTGTGTTTCTATGGTTTTAGATACTCGAGATGGAGCTTACTAGAAGATGTCATGTGGGCTACTAGTGCGCCATTCTGCCGGGTTTTTGGTCAAACAGCTAAGTCTTTTACTCTTTTTATCTCTCACACACTAAGGACAGTGTTTCGTTTAAGTGTGGGGTGGGAGACTTAGCCGTTTTCTTGTTTTCGTTGTTAAATGTGCTTAATATGTGGTATGATTAGCCTATGACCGGGCTCGAGTCGATTTTTGGGCAATTTATAAAAAATTTCAAGGGTTTTTAACACCGTGTTGTATGTGTTATTCTCACATTTGAGTGGTGATCACCTTAGTAAGACCCTGAACGTGTACACTGCGGTTTGATATTATCTTGAGAATGGAGTTTATTAATTTCACGTAAGCTACAGTTTGTGCACAATTTGATTACTACCACCTCACATACCACTAATCTTGAGGCGAAATAGTAAGGTTCACCTAAGTAGGATACGGGATGACGGTCATGGCGTCTCTTTGAACAACCATAGCCAAATAAGCCTTATCCCAACATTAAACCTTTGTAGCCCCTCTCAGCCTTGATAGAATGGTCTGACCACCATTCGTTTTATAGCCGTTTTGTTACTTAGTCAGAAACCTACCTTGAGCCGTAATTTTGGTCACATATCCTTCATTTATACCCTACGAGTGGACTTAGTCTGTTGTTAGGCGACACTTGCTAAATCAAGTGTGGGGTGGGGGAAATGAGGTTTTGATGGGTTGGTGTTTCATCGGTTTGGAGCTATAAGGAGAGGAGGAGCTCGTTCGGGCCTAGTGCTTGGGTTTGGCCCAAAAAGAAAAGAAAAATCTGTGATATTTCTTCTTTCTTTCAAAAAAAAAAATTCATTCAAAGTTCAAAATAAATTAGCTCTCGTTGAATAAAAAGTTTGGAGAAGATTGGAATAAAGGGTTGGAATCAAAGTGTTGAGCTCAAAAGTTATACTTATGGTGTTGGAGTCGGGATAGTGAGATACGTGCTAATGTATCCGACCTCGCCTTATGAAACTTGAAACATAGTTAAATTAGGCAATGAGTTCGGGTATGTTAGCATCCTATGGTTCCCAAAGTGTTAAATTAATCAAAAATGAGTTTAGATGATTTGTATAGTAGAGATGAAGTGGTACACTTGTTGATTAGGTTCACTCGTACTTCTTTTTCTCCGGTTCCCAAAATATCCTTTTCGATTAACTGGAATTACCCCGAGCCTAACGTTATAACCCTTCAAGTCCTACCCGGTTGTGTCCAAACTTAGTGACCTCGATTAGCAGAGAGGGTGGTTGGTATGAGATGGTTGGTAGACTTTTGGTCGGGATTCAAGCCCCGACAATCTTTTTGAACACGTGGTTGTAGCTTGGCACCACACACACTCCATTTTCTTGATAATGTTATACCGGTGTGTATATGTTCGTATGTCTTACTTTGTGGTTACCTCGAGAGTGTGAGTAGTAGCACCTACATCACAAAGTTGAATCCCTTGGTTGGTTTTAAAACGCCTAATTTACTCGAGGGCGAGCAAAGGTTAAGTGTGGGGTGGTTGATGGGGGTCAACTTTACGTGACTCCGGTGCATTATTTATCCCTGATTATCACATTTTCAGCACATTTTTGGGTAACTTAGACCATTTTTGGGGTGATATCGTGAGCTCATGGCACGGGGAATGAATACGTTACTTTGTTGGATTGTTACCCCTTTTTAGTTGATATTGATCCCATTCCCGAGCACTTTTACCCTCCGGAATTGTTTGTATGTTTTTGGTCATGTGTGATGTTATAGGGTATCAGTGTCTCGAGGACCCGGAAGGCGATGATTTATGGTAAAAGGCATGATCGAGGCAAGAGGAAAGATCAAAGGAGGAAAAGTTGAAGATTTGGGGCAACAGGGGTTCAAACGCACGTTTGAACCCCCCAAACGTGCGTTCAAAGGTTCCAAAGTTGATACAGAGTTGAAGCTCTCCAAACGCGCGTTTGGAATTTCCCAAAACGCACGTCTCATACTCTCTAAACGCGCGTTTGAACCCCCCAAACGTGCGTTTCAAGTACACCAAACACGCGTTTGACCCACCTTAAACGTGCGTTCAAGATGAAGATATTCAAGACCCTGCCCAGAAATGAAGCTAAACGCATGTTTGCATCAATCCAAACGTGCGTTTGAATAAACCAAACGCTAGTTCCAGCCCTCCAAACGTGCGTTTGGGCCAGTTTTCTGCAGATTTTCTCCCCAACTATAAATACCCCCCTTAGACTATTTCTTGATCATCATCTAGTTTCTTAGCAAAACTCTACCCTATCTTAGCTCGATTTTTGTAATAGCTCAGAATACGTTCTCTTAGCTTACATCACCATAATATTAGCTTAAACTTTCCATTTCTTAGCTTAGATTTCCATTCCAAACACTAAGAGACCACCTTTTAATTACTTCTTTATTTTTTACTTTTTGGATCTCAACTCGAATTTCTGCACAGTAATGGTATATTTCTTCTCTATTTTACTTATTATGACTTTCATTTACTGTTTTATGTATGTTTCGATTAGTATAATGAGTAGCTAATCCCTTTTCATAGTCGAATCATGTGAAATTTGGTGAAATTACCCTTTGGGTGATGAAATTGGGAGTGGGTAGTGCTTGTTATTGTTGTATCTTGCATGTTTCACGTCTTATAACTTGTTATAACAGATTTGGGCTAGATTGATCACCTAGGTCAAAATCACACACATCAATCTTGAGAGTTGTTCAGATGGAGGGGTGTGGGAAAAGGGTTCTTAGATCATTGCATATAGTGAGGGCACTCGTTTTAACGTTTAAGCGGCTCTAGTGCATAACATGTCTTGTTAGTGAGTCTTCTTTCGGGAAGGGTAGTTAGCATGGCATAAGGTGTTAAGAGAGAGTTGTTCAGATCTTAGCATCGGGATTAGGAGTTTGCACCCGTGAGATTGAATGCAAGAGTTCGTTCGTTTATTGCACACTCCCGGTTTTGTCATTCCTTGGGGTGAAACTAGCTATTTTGATCATGGTTCAGCTATGTCCCTTAATCTATCTTAAAAACCTAGTAGTTTAGCCTTCTCTCTTTCTTGTCTTTAAACTCGTTAGTAGGAATCACTTTAGTGTCGTTGTAGTATACAAACACTTTAAAAAGATTGTTCACCTAGACTAAGTAATACGTTCGCTTTGGTACTCACAAACACTCTTCCCTTGGGTTCGACCTCGTACTCCTGTAGCTATTCAAGCAATCGACCCGGTACACTGCCAGTTAGAGAGTTAGTTTGCCCACGGTTTCGAGTCCTTATAAATTGTTTTTGAAGGGTGAATTTAGCCTCAATCACCCACCATTGAGTCTTTCCAAATAATATTGAATCACTAAGCTAAGTGATTTCTTCAGTCGAAATCTTCCCTCAGTTTGTCTTCCTTCAGCTTGGGCTCTACTGACACTTGCTAGTTCAGCCAAGTGTTGCTGCTTGATCTGATAGAAAATATATCCTGCCCAATTGAACTCAAATCCATCCCAAATGACGTTCATTAGGTGAATGCCATCTTCAGTTAATTTATTAAGCCCTTTGTGTTGTCCGATGGCATGTCTGATGATCCATATGCTGAGAAGTCCAAATTCAGGTTTGAGGTCCTTAATATGTGTATCGACTGCTGCTGGTTGCTTTGAAGCTGAAATCTGCCTAAGAAAGGCATCACGTAGGAGTGGCAAACAGCCCAACACAATTGATTTCACTAAAGGATCTTTGAAGTCAAAAAGCTATCTGATAATGTCTTCATTGACGAAAATCTTCTGTCCATGAAGTCTTGTTAGCAGAGAGTTCTTCAACATCTTCATATTTTCCCAAAATTGCAGTAGACCTTCCAAGTCCATATCTTGCTGCAATTCTGCTTCCAGCAGGTTCTTTAAACCTTGTAATCTTCCAATATTCTCACTTATATGGCTGGAGAGAAGAGTATTACCACACATCTCTTCAAATTCTCTGAGTGTGAACGTATCCAGTGTGGTGATTAATCTTTCTTCTTGAGTTTTTTTTAAGCGGCCATGTTTAAATTGTTTAAGAGAAAATTTTCTGGCTAATTGAGAAAGGAAAAGGTTTGATTTTTCTTTTGTAAGGAGAGAGTATGAAAAATGGTTGTATATATAAGTGTAGGACGGTTGGTGATTTGATCCACGATCTTCAGAAAGATTTGTACAATCTTTTCAAATTCCATCATGGTTTGTATAACCGATGTGTACTATCTGACATATTGGGGGTATGAACGCTACAAATTCTGACAAAACGGCGGTAATTAATTGTGATGTAACTATTGTCGGTTTTATCCGTTCGTTATTGACTTTGTTTGACTGGGTAAAACTTAAACTGATATCAGTTTTACAAAAGTGTTGAGTTCCATAAATCTTCTGTTCAGTTGGTCAGTTTGAGATTGTTGATGTCAATGAATGATCTTTCAAGTGAGCGCACCCAGCATGACAAAGATCAATCCCCTTGACGAATCTCTAAGCTTGAACTGACTTAACTGACTTTAATAATCCCCAATTCAGTTCTCAGTTTAGCAAACCTTTCTTTATCCTGAGGTTTGGTAAAAATGTCAGCTAACTGATCTTCAGTTGGAACATAGAGAAATGTAACGTCCTTTTTCTCTACATGATCTTTTATAAAATGATGTCTCACATAAGATACATTCTTGATTGTGAGTCAATTTCTGGTTAAATTTCCATAACCTTTTGTGTAACCAGGTTTATCTTTACTTCCAAAATTGACTCTTGGTCCATCTTTAGCTACAAAATCAGTGAGACAATCCTTGTTCTTTGTCATGTGCAAAGTGCATCCACTATCAAAGTACCAAATATCCTGCAAACAAATTAAAATGCTTTAGGTACCCAACTCTGTTTGGATCCATAGTTGTTAGTTGTCAGTACAACTCTGGGCATATTTCCATAAGGACTTCTCTGGAAATTGTTGCACTTGTTTTCATATATATAAGCCACACTTCCATAATATCTTTTCTTGGATTGTGTCTCATTTATATGATTTCTCAGATCTTCTGGTTGAAACTGATTTCAAAAAAGTCTTCTATTATTAAAAACTGAATAATAACCATCATTCATTCTATACTGGGGTCTAGATTGACCTTTGTACTGAGACTTTTACTGAGAACTGGGATAGGTCCTCTGCTGAGTCATGGACTGAAACTTATGATAAGTTTTCGGTCTGGAAAGATTGTTCTTATCAGTTTCAATAGTAGGTTTAGTAAAATTCCAATCATCATCAGTGGGGTATAATCTACCTTTCCCCCTGATGTGTAAATATTTGAACGATTAACATTCTTAGATTTACTCTGATCATAATTTTTCTTGTTCTTGACTTGATCAGTTTTTGTATATTTTGCAGTTGATCTATCATTCATGTTTCCTTGAGGTACAGCTAATCTACCATTCGATTTACTTTTGTTGGTAGGTGCGGCTGTCTTCTTAGAAAACTGAGTTGTCTTATGTGAGGCTGACTTTACTGGTTCAGCAATTTTCTCAGTGTGTGGAAGTTGCTCAACAACAAACTTAATACTAGTTTTGATATTAGGTTCAGCAGCTTCGCTATTTCCCTCCTTAGAAGATTGCTGTGTATCAAATCCTAAGCCAGTTTTGTCTCCATACGGCTTTTCTGATTTGAATCTAGTAGTGAACTTGATTGAGCAAAAGATTCAGTTGCTGCTACTGCTGCAGGAGGCTGATACTGATTCTTCCCTTTATCAGTTCTAGTCAGTTTCATCATATTTAGTTCAAACTTCAATCTTTCAACTTCAAGAATTAGAAATTCTTTCTCAGCTTTAATTGATTCATAACCAGCTTGTATGGTTACCATATGATTCATCAATTCGTCAAGTGTTTCTTCTAATTCTAGATTTTTTGGATTGGAGACTGCAGTCGAAGACCATGCATTTTGCACGAAAATCTGAACTGAGGAATAATGAGAGTTAGATTCACAAACTTCATTTGGATCCTCCATATGAGCCATTAGAGCTGTGTCATCCGATAATCTTTCAGTGCCAACTTCATAGTCTGACTCATCTTCGGCTAAAAGTGCTCTTCTTTCAGTTCTTCGTTGCTGAGTCTTCTTACCAGTCAGCTCTGGACATTCAGCTTTATAGTGCCCATGCTTTTTACAGTTGAAGCAAAGATACTCATCGCCTTTTCTCTTTTCAGGAGTCTTCTTCATAAACTTCTGAGTAACTGGATGTCCACTCGTCATTCTTCAAATTCTGTTCATCATTAAGGCCATATGTTCTTCAATTTCATCCAATTGCTGAAGATTGTTAGATGAGGTTTCTTGATTTTCATTTGAGGCTGCTGCGAGTGCTGTTGTTTTGGGTTCCTCCAGAGCCTTGATTATGGCAGCTGTGCTTGTGAAATCCTCACCGAATTCATAAGCCTTCAGGTCTGAGAAGATTTGAAGGAATCTTCTATTTCAAGTCTTCTTGATTCTTTCATTACAGTGACCTTCATTTTCCAGCATATGGGTAAAGCCTCCAAGATTCTTGTGTTGATTTCTTTCTTGGTGGACTAGATCTTGAGTAAAGCTTGTTCATCTATTATGGCGCTGAACCTTGTTTCTATCTAATCAACGTTCTCGCCTGACTTCATCTTGAAATTCTCAAACTTCTGTTTGGCTACAGAGATTTTATTTTCTTTAATAGAATTAGTTCCTCCACAAACTAATTGAAGTTTCTCCAACATTTCTTTTACAGTAGTGCAATCCTTGACTTTCAGATACATATTGATGTCAAGAGTTCTCAGTATGATATCCATGGCAACGTTGTTGAAGTTTTTCCTTTTTCGATCATCACTGGTCCATTCGCTTTTGGGCTTGGGAACTCTAACTTGATTTTCACCAACAGTTTGCATGTAAGTGATCTAGATAGGTCCATCAGTGAGTACATCAATCATCTCATCATGAGAAGCTGTTAAAAAGGCCTGCAAACGACATTTGTATTCATCAAATATGTCCATGTTGCACATTAGCATCTGTCTGGCATACTAATTGTTATCCATTGTGAGAGTGAGTGAAAATTGGATTTTGCAAACACTGGAAACTGAAAGACTGAGCTTTTTCAAGAGATCAACTAGAGGAAATAGTTAGAGCAGGTGAGTTTTCAACAATAGCTTGTTAAAGAACACTGCTCCAATTGTTGGTCCCTTAGAAAGGCTAACACAAGTTTAGAGGGGGGGGTGAATAAACTTGTCACCAAAAACTAGATTAATTAACAATTATGGTTCAGTTTTAGCTTGTGTGAGTTGAGCTGACAAAGCTGTGTCTAAGTCAAACTGACTTATGCAAAACCGAGTCCACCGGCAGTGGATTTAAGTGATAGCCTTTAACTGGATCTTGTTGATACTATAAGAAAAAGCTAAGTGTGCAAAACTGAATTCTGGTGAATGTCAGTTTGTGAACTGTGCATGCTTGTAACAATCAGTCTTAGTATGCTAAATAAACAATAATAAATGTTGTAAAGTAAATAACAGAATGTAAGTGCGTAAAGTAAGTAGAGCAAGAATTATAGTGGTTCCAGGTGGTGTAATCCTGTCAGTCCACTCTTCCCCTATTATGTAGGAGGAAAATTCCATTAGAACTTCTTTAGGTACACAGTTACAAAAAGTCCTAAACGATAGTCCCTGACTAATCCCTAGTGTCACTATCTAAACAACTGAAGAACAGGTAGGATTTCTGCTCTTCAACTGCTTGAGCCGCTGGTCCTTGGAGGGTTTTATTACCTCTTCACCAGCTACCACCACAAACACAGTCTACCCGACTGCAAACAACTGTCCCTAGCAACTCCGTGACCGGATTGCTTAAACCTTAGATTAAGAATCAAAGTTGGGCAGAGAATCAATAAATTGATTCTTTCTTGTGGTTCATCAAAGTGTCGAAATCTGGATAATCGATGTAGCTTGAACACTTGAAGAAATCTAGATATGATCTTGTTGAGCGCAGATAATGATAGCAATTTGAATGAACTAGACTTGTGCACAAAAATGCTTGTAATCTTGTTAATTCAGTGTTTGATCCTTAATGCCAAGTCCTCTATTTATAGTGTGAGGCTCAACGTTCATCTTGCTTGAATTTGAATTGCTTCAACGTCTATATTTTCAGATGTCAGGTGTTAGTGACCGTTCTGACATGTCAGTTCTTCATCCAATAAAAATCCTTGATTTATAACGTTCGAATGTACTTTCAGTTGCTTGGATAGCTGACTATAAAATTGAGTGTCCTGATTTGTTTTACACTGAGTATGTCAGTTTTCATTGTGTTAACTGACTTAGAACACTGAGTTTTTACTCTTCTTCAAAAGTTCAGAACTCTATTTATCTGATTTTATGTGACTGAATCAGATTACACCATTCACTTTAGAGATCATCTACGATATCATTGTCCTTATGATACTTAGGTCTTCATCAAGATCCATAAAGTCTGTTCAGGCCATCAAAGACTTACCTGAATTCTAAATTTATAGTCTCGGCTTAAAATCTTCATAACTGAGTTTGAACCCTCAGTTCTTCAATCTTCTACAACTGAGTCTGTGTCCCTCAATTCGTCAAATACTGAGTTTGTTCCCTCATAATTCAGTTCTAGATAAGTCAACCGAGTCTGTGACCCTCAACGAACTTACCTTCTTCAGTTCTGAGTGAGCTTCGGGTCTAGGTGTACATCTTCAGTCTTAACTAGTGATTTCCCAACAATACCTTGGGCATAAGCATGATGAGGATATTTTTACTTCGCCATGGATAAATGGCATTGACGGATGTCGGACTACTAACTCGCCACGTGTCATCCATATATTAACATATTAATAATGTCAAATAATAGAGTTAAAGCCAGACCTATACCTCTGGTGGGAGGTTTGCTCGGCTAGCTTCCCGAGCCATTGTAGGTCGGCTAGGGCATAGTGGAAATCAGCCAGTGCAGCTCGGGGCTCACAACCAAAAGGACTCGACGCAGGTCGGCCTGAGTATCCCTTAGACGGATCAGCCCACATGCATAATATAACAGATAAACATGGAAAGACTCCTCATCCATAATGGCTCCGATCCTACATTTAAACTACCATGATTATCTCCTACAATCAAGGGGATCAAATCATAGTTATCCATTCCTTAGGGAACATGAAATTAGAGTCTAACAATGACACGGCCCATGCAGACCTAAGGCACATGCCCCCTCTATATAAAAAAACCCTAAGGACGAGAGACTTGATTCCTGATTCATAAACAGGATACGTAGGCAACTTGAGATTCAATCATCTTAGGCTTAGTCTAAACACACACAAACCACCCCCCATTTTTTACATCTTTTCAAGGGTTCAACCTTGAATAAATTGTCACTAGGATAATACGGCCCAGGTTTGTTACCCGACGAGATCCAGCATCGTCAATTGGTGCTAGAATGAGGGCCCTTCTACTGGAAATCTAGTTCGAGGTTCTGTTATCATTTCATCATGGTGACAATACGAAAATAGGTGGAAAATGGCCATAACACCAACGACGGAGGTGCCTCAGCCTCCAATGCCTGTAATCAAAATCCGGAGCAAGAAGAAAGCATTCACAATTCTACCCATAAAGCACTGGTAGATCAGTTGGTGGCTATGGATACCACTACCAGACATGCCATCCCCGAGGCAGCTACAATTAAGGAGGATGTAGAAGAGGACCTAGAGGAAGAAGATCTAAGTGAAGAAAATCTATAGGAAGATAACTTACAGGATGAGGATCAAGAAGATGAGGAATCACAGGAGAAAACGCCTTCTCCTCCTCCGAATCCTAAGCAAGGAAGGGAGGCTGATCAGGCATCCTCCTCAAATCGTGGGAAGCAACTACTAGATCCTTGAGCAATAGATGCTACCAGGGTAGAGTTGGACGTCATACTGGAAAAAAGATCTACGGATCCCTCCCTCGTCTCACCATTTACGGTGCAGGTGGAGAACTATCCCCAAACTATGAGGTTCAAAGTTCCCAAGCTAGATACATACAACCGAACCAAGGATCCACAGGATCACTTGTTCCAGTACCTGACTCACATGAATCTGGATTGTGCCCCGGATGAGATGAAGTGCAAGGTCTTTCCTGCGTTATTGACAGGCTGACCTCGAGAATGGTTCAGGTAGATCCCGGCTAGGATAATATCCAATTTTGAGATGCTGGGAAGGATGTTTCTCAACGCTTTTATCATGGCCAATCCATTCCAAAGAAACAATATGCACCTACTTACTCTCAAAAAGAAAAATGATGAAACGGTGCTATAATTTCTAAATCTGTTTAATAAGGAGTCTGCACAGGTGAAGGATGCCGATGAGTGCATTTTGATCGATTCCATTGTGGCGGGGCTGCGGGAAGGAAGGTTGTATGCCAAACTAAACATCAAACTACCTAAGTCAATGGAAGAGTGCATGGAGGTAGCATATAAGCACTGCCAAGGAGAGAAGCTAACCGGCTGAAGAGGGAGTTGGAAAAAGGAGAACATAAGAAAGAAAGAAAAAATATAAGAGCAGTCAGAAAGGAAGAGAAAATCGATATGGGACCGCATTACAACCCCCCCATCACAGAACGGTTTGTGAAGAAATGAGCGTTGCAGGAGAGGGACTTCATCCCATTGAACTGGCCACGCGAGCAGGTTCTCACGATCATGAAGAGGAAAGGATTGGCCCAAACTACACCACCGATGTGAACCCCTCTAGAAATGAGGGGCCATAGCAAGTTTTATGCCTACCATAAAGGTGTTGGGCATGATTCGGAGAGTTGTAGAGAGCTGCAGAGAGACAATGACGCATCAATCATGGAAGGGAAATTGGATGAGGTCTTGGATCGATCTCAGAATGCTGAGCCACGAGGTCGCACGGAATTCAAGTGAAGAAACTACAATCAAGATCGAGGTAAACAGGGAGAACCCCACGAGAAGAAGACACCGATCTCTGGATGGTTATCGACAGATAGATAATCGCCCCATCAACATGATTAATACCATTGTGGGTGGTCCTACCAAAGACATTGAGGAAGTAAGCAACCAGAGCAACCGACCTGTGAGTTCGGTGGTGAGCAGCAGAAGTCAGAGGCTAGCTCGGGAAGTAACTTATGGTCCCAAGGACTCACTTCCGCTGGTTAGAAACAATGAGGGCCTGGTCAAAGAGGCCATAGTAAACAAGAATCTGGTAGAAAGGATTTGCATGGACACATGAATTGCTATTAACGTCCTCTATTATTTTGCTTTTCAATCTATGAATCTTAAGAATTGAGAGCTAATCCCCATCACAACACCACTATTCGCGTTCGCAGGACCCCCGGTTCTTCCTATGGGGATGGTCAGGCTTGCAACAACCTTTGGACAAAAATCAAATGGCAGGACCCTCATGGTCACTTATGTGGTGGTCAGAGCTTCATCAGCGTACAACATTATATTGGGAAAACCCGCACTGATCGATCTCTGAGGTGTGATTTCACCGGCCCACATCAGTCTGAAGTTCCCTACCGTGAAAAGGTCGGTAGAAAGAGGATATGGAGGTAGCTAGGAATTGCTACGCCACCACCATCAATAGCAAGGGAGTCTCCTTGGCTTAGGGAGCTCGTCGGGTTCCTAACATTTGTGATATGTTTTTTGTTCTTGCAATTTAATTAGTCTTTTTTATTTTCACTGAATAATGTTTCAATAAAACGGTTCTCAGTGAGTACCCAACCCGCATTTCTTTTCAATAGGGCCTTATTTCAATATATTGTCAATTTTATATGGCTAGTAGTAATGGTCCTAGTTAAGTTTACAGGACAAAGTATATACATAAAGTCTTTAAGACTCGTTAAATCTGAGCGCCGACAAGTCGGACTCAACAAAAACATGCGAAAAGTCAGCAAAAATTCTGACCCAGTACGCCAGAAATCGGTATCTGAGCTCCGGTAAGTCGGACTCAGCAAAAACATAAGAGTGAAACATCAGCGAAATTATGACCCAGTTCGCCGGAATTCGGTATCTGAGCTCCGGCAAGTCGGACTCAGCAAAAACATAAGAGGGAAACGTCAGCAAAATTCTGACCCAGTTCACCAGAATTCGATATCTAAGCTCCACCAAGTCAGACTCAGCAAAAATGTAAGAGTGAAACGTCAGCGAAATTCCGACCCAGTTCACCAGAATTCGGTATCTGAGCTCCGCCAAGTCGGACTCAGTAAAAACATAAGAGCGAAACGTCAGCAAAATTCTGACCCAGTACGCAAGAATTTGGAATCAACTCCGGCAAGTCGGATTCAGTGAAAACATGCAAAAAGTCAACAAACTTCTGACCCAATTCGCTAGAATTTGATATTTGAGCTCGAAAAGTCGGACTCAGCAAACATATGTGAAATGTCAGCAAAAATGACCCTGTTTTCCGAGTCTGACATCTGAGCTCCACAGTCAGACTCATCAAACATATGTTAGCTATAAAACAAGTCAGCAAACTTCTGACTTATCGATAAATCTGAAATCTGAGCTCCACAGGCCGGACTCAGCAATCATATGTCAGCTCAATCAAGTGAAGACTTCTGGCAGCACTTTACATAACGTTCAATTCCCGTAGGTTGGATCGAAACAAAGACATGGCAATAAAATTAGTATGTCATCCTAAAACTACAAGTTAAAGCATGACATACTGGGGGGCACGATATCCCCAACAAAGAGGTACTTAAAAGTACATAAAAATTGTACTTGAAATTGTAAAATCAGAAAATTACTCAAAGTAAAGTGCTTACAGAAACTACTTCATTAAATCAACAAAATTACAATAAGTTTTGATAAATTCAAAGCAAAACATACAAAATCCATAAACCCTAATAGACTAAGCCTCTGGGGTCAGATTTTGCTTTGGCTCTGAAGAGGTAGGAGCCGAGTTGGGGGTAACCGTTGACTTACTAGAGTACTTGGACACAATATCCACTCCATCTTTGAACTCCTTTAGACGGTTGTCATAGACCAAGCTCATACCAAGTTTGTAAAAAAATCTTCTTGGGAATACTGTCTATGAAAAGGTCAGGAAATTGACCCTTTGCATCATCTACATCTTAAGTGTAGCCATGGTTCAGGATTAGGACAAGCATTAGCTTCAAAGCCTTGGCAAAGTCTTATGAAGCCTTATACTCTTGAACGGCCACAGCAGGCCGAACTGGAACTCTTGCTTGGAGTTCGGCCACTGCCTGATCCTTCTTGATGATGCTTAAAATAGTCTATCCTGCGGCATCAACATTCTGCCCATTATGAGCTAAAAATAGTTGTTTCGACCTATAAATATGAACCATTTAAGTTGAATATCATATGTCGGGTTCGTGAGTCGAGTAATTCGAACTTAGCGTTTATTTTCCTTATTTTGATATTATTTCATGCATTGTTTGATAATTTTTCAGGATATGAAATATTGGGTTAATCATCATGGAAAAATCTGGAGTGGACTGAATGAAATGATTGGGCCTAGGGTATTCCAGAACATTCCATGTTAAGTGGGCAGAAGAAAAATGACAAAAGCACCCCGGGTTTACCGTGAGTGGGCACCGACTTACCGAGGGTCCAGAATCTTCTAAAATGCGTTTTCTTGGAAGAGGGGTAGAACTAGATGTTTCTATGTGTGTTTATGTAGCTATAAATAAGAGGCCTCGCCTCAGAATTCAATGTACACAAATTTTAAAGACAAATTATGCAATAAAAGTTCTTTGTTCATTATTTTATTATTTTATGAGTTCTAGTTGGAGAGACGAAGGAGTCGCCACCTATGGAGAGATCCGAGGGAGATCTACACTCGTCCTCGAGGGTATGATTTTTTGTCTTTTCCAAGATGTAGATATGTCGTTGTTCTACTCGACTAGTATGTGTTAATTGCTTATTTAGTTTAATTATGTAGTAGTTAGTTTTCTTTACCCCATGTGTTATAAATCTAATTCATTGCTGAAGAAATCATGGAAAAGTAGCTACGTTCTACCGATCTGCGACGGTCTATAGCGCTAGATCTGAACACCGAGTAAATTACTAATTCATGATAATCGGCGCCTGCTACGTTGATCGAAAGATTTAATTTACATGTTAGTAGCCTGATCAACTGTTTGCATGTCATCATAAATTAGCATGAAGTACTGATAGTGAAGTGCTAGTTTGGACATTATCTTGATGGACCCTAGGAACATGTTGATCAGTGTCGACAGCTGTCTAGGCGGGTTAGCGGTATGAGTTAGCGCTCTATACTGACAGCTCTAGTTCTTTATGCGTATGAGCTATTACGGACCAATTAAGAGGGTAGCTTGTGTATAGATTGTCTACTACCATGGTCGGAGTAGATAGGGGTAGGAGTTGTACCCGTAGATGAACAATGAATTAAAATTCACCAATGGGGAGGACTATTGCATGTGTGGGGGGAATGACTAATTACTCATAATTGAACTAATACATTAGAAACTCTTGTTTGCTTTGTGAGAACTAGCGTAACCTTGTTAGTTTGTGGCACCAATTTCACCACTGTCTAGATGAAAGTTGGTCGTAGACCGTTAATTGTGACAAGCCCAATCTAGATAATTTGACGTTCTTACGAGTCTCTGTGGGATTGACTTTGACTCGCCAGTACTCTACTACGATAGACATAGTTCTATTGCTAGTAAGTGCTTTGCACGCGATCAAGATTTTTTGGCGCCGTTTCCGGGGACTCGTGTCAAGAATACTTTTTATTTAAGATTGAGTGTCTGTATATATTCGAGTCGGTTTAATTGAGTCTATTTTATAGTTTGTTTATACTGGAGTTGTACAGAGTCAGTTCTGTTAAAATCAGAGAAATTTTTTTATCCGGTTTACCGAGGGTATACCGCGGTAAACCGAGGGCCTCAGGTTCGGCAGAATCGGTTCTGTCAGTTCAGCGTCGAGTCAGTAGTCAGAGTCTGTATTTTTGAGTCTGCTAGGCATGTGTAACAGCCGGCGAGGCAAGTCACTAACTTTTTCAATTTTTTTTTGTGTATTGTAGTACGCTACACGAAGTTTAGCAGCCAAACTCGAGAGATTCATACCTGAGAGTGAAAAATTTGCTAGGAAAAAGAGAAATCTGTTAGGCTGGCGGACGACATGAGTTCGCACGAAGGAGATCACAGCGAGAGGGAAGAAGAGATTCCACCTTTGGAGGATACAGAAATCAACATGGCGTAGAATGGACAAAATGGACAAAACGGAGCAGGAGTTGTGGTACAAGAATATTGGAGAACTCTATAGAGTTCTGCAATGCCGATGATTGAGCAGTTCATTCCAGCAAATGTTCAGCCTGAGGATGCGGCTGAGATCTTCCATCCAAAACCAAATATGATACAGATGGTGAAAAAATGCACTACCTTCCATGGGGTACCAAACGAAGATCCAAGTGTACACGTCGCCAACTTCTTGGAGATAGTCAGCACAGTCAAACTAGCAGGAGTGGCTGAAGCTAACATTATGCTAAAGTTGTTTCCATTCACTCTGAAGGACAAGGCAAAGATATGGTTATTGTCTCTAGCACCGGGATCGATCCAAACTAGGACCGATCTAATGCTAAAATTTATGAACAAGTACTGCCCACCTGGGAAGTCACTACAAATGAGACAAGACATTATGAATTTAAAGCAGAAACCCACTGAAATGTTCGAAGAAGTTTGGGAAAGATTTAAGGAATCGCAAAAGAGATGTCATCACCATGATATCACTCTGCCTGTACGAATGCATAGTTTCTATCATGGATTACGGCCAAGTGATCAAATGAGAGTCGATGTATCGAGCAACGGATGTTTGGCGTTGCTATCACCTGAAGAAGCTGAAGAAAAATTAGAGCAAATCGCACTTACAAGTCAATGGGGAACGCATCAAAGTGAGAATGCGAAAGTAGCTGTAGGCGTATTTGGAGAAGATACTTCTCAAAATATCTTATACCAGCTAATGGCGATGAATGATAAGATAGATGACACGCAAGATCGCATTGCCAAGGTTGAGAAAGTTCAAGAAATCGAAGCAACCAACACTGAGGACATGAACTATATAGTAAGGCAAGGAAATCATTATGGGGGCGGATATCGCCCAGGTTCTCATGACCACCCTGGTTTTTGACTGAGTGATTCTAACTGTGGAGAGAGACCAAGACAAACTGGTGGATTCCTGCCTCAATTCTACAAGCCCGGTGGTTGGGAAGCAGCCATGGATTAAATGAGCTCAACTGTGACCGACACGGTCAATCAACATACAAAATCCATAACTGAGCTGGATACAAACTTCACCACATATTATCAGAAGAAAAATACAATACAGACCAATCAAGAAGCCTTAGTGCAGAATCTATCGCACTAAGTAGGGCAGATCACCGAACAAGTGTCAGCCAGTCCTCCGGGAGGATTTCCATGTAATACTGAGAAGCACCCGAAGGACGTGAATGCAATCCTGGCTCGAAGTGGAAAGGAACTGTCTTGACCAATTATACCAACTGTCCAGGAAGAATCAGGAAGCAGTCATCAGCAGAACGCATCAGAATCTGGAGAAAAAGAAGGGCCGGTAAACCGGGACACCACTCCGGTAAACCGGGACTCTGAAAATATAGCAAAAAAGCAGGCAGAGTAGCAGCAGTCAGCAAGTAAGTCTTCTTGAACTGTAACTATTAATCCTGCTACTTTACCCTATCCCCCTAGGAAATAAAAACCGAATAATGATGATGCTCGTTATAAAAAGTTCATAGAAATGTTTAAGAAGTTGCAAGTGAATATACCTTTGGTAGAAGCTCTAGCCGGAACACCAGAGTATGCGAAGTTCTTGAAGGAAGCAATCTCTACCAAAAGGAAGTTGTTAGACCTTGAGACTATTTGCCTTAACGAGGAATGCTCAGCAGTTGTGCAACGCAAACTGCCTCCTAAGTGTAAAGATCCAGGGTGCTTCCTCATACCTTACACAATTGGAGGAGTGTGCCTAAACAAAGCATTGTGTGATCTTGGAGCCAGTGTCAATCTAATGCCACTCTCCATCTTTTATAAGTTAGGCATGAAAGAGTTGAATGAAACTTCTATAACTCTTCAATTAAAGAATAGGTCTATGAAGCAACCATGTGGAGTGGTGGAGGATGTTTTGGTGAAAGTTGATAAGTTTGTATTCCTTGTAGACTTTGTGGTGCTATACATGGAGGCTAACCATGATGCTCCACTAATTTTAGAAAGACCTTTCCTAGCAACAAGCAAGACATTGATAGATGATCATAAGGGTGACCTGATTATGAGAGTGAATGAGGACAAAGTAGTGTTCAATGTGATGAATTCCATTAAGTATGCACAAGACGAAGGAGAAGCATGCTACATGCTAGATGCCATAGATGAGCTTGTTTTGGAATTATATCAGCAAGTGGAACTAGACCCGGAAGTAGCTGAGACTTTACTCTTGAAGGAAGAAGAAAGTTGTGAGGAAACCTGGCATGGGTGTAGCGAAGGTCAAGTGCGAGAAGTAGAACCTATATCTTCTACGGATTTAGGAGGAACCATTCATAGACCTTCATGGCACAAGTTCTTTGACTTACAATTGACTGGTAAGCTGTTAAGATCATCACTAGAAGAGCCACCAAGGAATTTAATGTTGAAACCTTTGCCATCTCACCGGAAGTACGTATACTTACAAGATGATACTCTTCCCATCATAATTTCATCGTTGTTATCACCTTTAGAGGAAGAGAAACTTTTAGGAGTACTGTGAGAGCATAATGGACGATTGCAGATATTAGAGGGATAAGCCCATTGGTGTGCATGTATAAGATCACTGTAGATCTCAAGAAGAAAGCGGTAGCACAACCACAAATGAGGTTGATGCCACAACTGAAGGATGTTGTTAAAGAAGAGATCATAAAGATGTTGGAAATAGGAATCATTTTCCCCATTGTAGACAGTGAATGGGTAAGCCCGATTCATGTGGTGCCCAAAAAAGGAGGATTCAATGTACAATCTAATGAGTTTGATGAGTTAATTCCTGTGAGACTAATTACTAGACATCGAGTTTGCATTGATTTCAGGAAACTGAATGACACAACTCGTAAAGATCATTTTCCCCTAACATTCATTGACCAGATGCTAGAGAGATTAAGCGGTCGTACGTTTTATGGTTTCTTAGATGGATATTCCGGTTACTATCAGATCCATATTGCCCCTGAGGACCGAGAGAAGACCACTTTCACATGTCCCTATAGAACTTTTGCATACAATCGCATGCCTTTTGGGCTTTGTAATGCACCGGCAACTTTCTAAAGGTGTATGACGTCATTATTTGCGGACATGGTGGAGGACTTTCTAGAAATTTTCATGGATGATTTTTCTGTAGTGGAGATAGCTTTGATAATTGCTTGGACCATTTGAGTTGAGTGCTGAGGAGATGTAAAGAGACAACCTTTGTACTTAACTAAGAGAAATTCCATTTCATGGTAATAGAATGAATAGTGTTAGGTCATAAGATTTCAAAGAAAGGATTGGAAGTTGATAAGGCAAAGATAGAGGTAATAGAGAAGTTACCCCCTCCAACAAACTTAAAGACATTGTGAGCCTTTCTTGGCCACGCAGGATTTTATAGGAGGTTCATCAAGGACTTCTCTAAAGTTTCTAGACCTTTGACGGAATTACTTGCAAAAGATGTGCCTTTTTTATTTGGAGAAGAATGCAAACAAGCATTCAACACATTAAAGAAAATGCTTATAACCGCCCCAATTCTGGTAGCACCAAATTGGAACAAACTTTTTGAGCATATGTGTGATGCAAGCGACACGGCAGTTGGAGCAGCCCTGGGACAAAGGGAGGATAAATTCTTTAAGCCTACCTATTATGCCAGTCATACCCTTAATAGTGCCCAGAGGAATTATGCGACTACAGAGAAGGAACTCTTAGCTGTCATCTTTGCATTTGACAAGTTTCGACCATAACTGATAGGATCGAAAGTCACTGTATTCACTGATCATGCAGCTCTGAAATACCTTCTAACCAAGAAAGACTCCAAGCTGAGATTGCTAAGATTGATTCTACTCTTACAAGAGTTTGATATAGAGATTAAAGATAAAAAGGGATCTGAGAACCAGGTGGCTGATCACCTGTCGAGATTAACTTTGCTAGAAGAGGAGCAACCGACTGAGATCAGGGAGAGCTTCCCTGATGAATAGCTTTTTACCGTCTCAGTGGTAGCTCGATTTGAATCTCACACCCGACATCTTACATCAAGAGTGGGCAAGGTATACCCTTGCTTTGCTAACATTGTCAATTATCTAGCAAGAAGGTACCTACCACCGGAATTCACAAATAAGGATAAGAAGAAGTTCTTTACGGATCTGAAGCATTATCATTGGGACGATCCCTACCTATATAAGCTATTCCCTAATGCCATTCTTAAGAGATGCGTCCAAGACGATGAGATTCAGAGTCTTTTGAGCCTATGTCATTCTAAGGAAGCTAGAGGTCACTATGGGCCAGACAAGACAGCAGAAAATGTACTGCAGTATGAATATATTGGCCAACAATTCACAAATCTGCTTACGAGTGTACACGAGCCTGTCATTCCTGTCAAATGATCGGTAACATTTCTAAGCGGAATGAGATGCCACTGCAGAGTATCTTAGAAGTGGAGTTATTCGATGTTTGGAGATTTGATTTTGTTGGGCCTTTCACATCTTCAGAATCAAATCGTTACATCTTGGTAGCAATTGATTATGTTTCCAAATGGGTGGAGGCAGTGGCCTCACCTATTAATGATGCCAGGGTTGTCCTGAGGTTTCTAAAGAAAAATATTTTGACAAGGTTTAGAGTGCCCAGAGCCGTAATTAGTGATGAAGCGAGTCATTTCTGTAATAGGTTGTTTGAGAAATTAATGTTGAGATATGGGGTTAGACATAAAATTGAAGCAGCATATTACCTCTAGACGAGTGGACAAGTCGAAGTCACGAATAGAGAGATAAAGAGGATCTTAGAGAAGACTGTGAATCCCACGAGGAAAGATTGGTCTTTGAAAGTAGATGACGCTCTTTGAGCGTATAGAACAGCTTATAAGACCATGATTGGGATGTCACCATACATGATAGTGTTTGGAAAAGCGTTTCATTTACTAGTAGAACTTGGGCACCGAGCACTATGGGCTATGAGGTTTCTAAATATGGATGAGAATTTAGCCAGTGAGAAGAGAATGCTAGAGTTGAATAAACTGGAAGAGTTTAGACTTCAAGCGTATGAAAATGCAAAGATTTACAAGGAAAGAACGAAACGCCTGCACGATAAGAGAATTCTGAACCACACATTTCAAGTTGGAGATAAGGTGCTGGTATATAATTCGTGTATTCGTCTTTTTCTTGGGAAGTTGAAGTCTAGATGGTATGGGCAACAAGTAGTGGCAAAATTTCTCAATTCAGGTGCGTGTGAAGTTAGAAATGAATACTCTGGGAAGACATTCATAGTAAACGGCCACAGGCTGAAGCATTACCTAGAGCACAAGTATAACCTTGAGTTGGAAGTCTTTATGTTAACAGATCCGGAGTACGAATAAAGGAGCCCTGTTAGTACAGTCGAGCTGGCGACTATAAACTCAAAACTATTTCTAAACACTTATTTATTGCTTTTTTTATTTTATGTTGTTTGAGTCAATAAAGTAGCATGACAATCGCAAGGTTTTTTTCATCACATATGTCTTCGGTCATCTGGCTAGGGATATATGTGGTTTTTTCCTTTACAATTCTCATGTGACACCCTCATAAAAGTTTTCGCGCCTTTCTTAGGCCAATAAAAGAATAAATTGGCTTAAACTGTTTTTGCGCATTCCCCCGGTATGCACAATTACTGCCACCTTATTTTCTTATTGCCCTTCACATGTTACTCAAAGTTTTCGAAAGTATTTTGGAATGCAGGTAACAACTTGGAAGAGGTCATTAATGATTCTGCTCCGGGATTCTCGTTGACTCAACCGACCAATTACAGAGCTAAGTACTTATTCTTTTCTTTATTATTAGTCATTGGGGACAATGTCTATAATAAGTGGGGGGAAGGCGTCTTAGCTGGTAAATCGATAAGAGGGAAAAAAATCTGAAAAATTTAACACTGTTTTTAGCTTGCTTATTGCACGTTTTCGAGTAAGGTATCGGTAGAAAATGAGCCCAAGATAAATTTGAAGTGAGCTATATAATATTCAATTTAGTATGGAAGAATGAGCATATGTTATGTTGCATGAAGTAGTAATTTATTAATTCTATCATTGCAATCAATATTTGAGCACATAATCTGAGTGTGAAGTGTTAAGATTAGATGATGAGTTGTTTTAACCGGGAATCATTATTTTTCTGTCTTAATACTTTAACAAATTGTTTTAAGACAAGGGAAGAAACTTGAATGCCAAAGGAGGTAACCAGGACAAATCGGACTTGTGAAAGAATGAGAGAAAAAAGTGAGAAAATCTTCCAGAAAAGGAAAAAGAAAAGAAAAAAAAAGACAAGGAAAAATTGAAAAAAAAAATACAATAAAGGCAGTAAGGGAAGCTAACTCGTGTAAAAAGAAACAAACGAGGACTTAAGAGCGAGACTCAGTCCCCGAGTCCGCCCTGCCCGATTAAGGTACCATGTTGTGTAACCAAGTCTGAAGGCGAGATGAGCGAGTGTATGCACAGGTAAGTTAAGATTGTGGGGTTAATACAACTTGATTCTCCTCATGAACGCACTATCACGACTGATTCATCACATGACACATTGATGAATGGTAAGTAGTGATTAATGAGGAGCTTATGGATTGTGGCATAATGTATGTTTTTTGCCGGAAATCTAGATTGAGTATGTGGTAGTAGATGGAGATTGTTCTTGGGGGTACATTCCACCTTGATACTCTGCTCGAGAATGAGCAGAAGGGTAGTGGGGGGCAGTTGATGATGCTTAAAATAGTCTATCCTACGGCATCAACATTTTGCCCATTATGAGCTAAAAATAGTTGTTTCGACCTATAAATACGAACCATCTGAGTTGAATATCATATGTCGGGTTCGTGAGTCGAGTAATTTGCAGTTAGCATTTATTTTACTTATTTTTGATAATATTTCGTGCATTGTTTGATTATTTTCAGGATACGAAATATTGGGCTGAGCATCATGGATGAATCTGGAGTGGTCTGAACGAAAGGATTTGGCCAAGGGTATTACCGAACATTCCAAGTTAAGTCGGCAGAAGAAAAATGACAAAAGTACCCCCGGTTTACCGAGAGTGGGAACCGACTTATCGAGGGTCTAGAATCTTCTAAAATGAATTTTCTTGGATGAGAGGTAGAACTAGGCGTTTCTAAGTCGGTTTATGTAGCTATAAATAAGAGGCCTCGCCTCAGAATTCAATGTACACAAATTTTCAAGACAAATTATGCATTAAAAGTTCTTTGTTCTTTATTTTATTATTTTATGAGTTCTGGTAGGAGAGACGATGGAGTCGCCGCCTTGGGAGAGATCCGAGGAGATCTACACTCGTCTTCTAGGGTATGATTTTCTTTCTTTTCCAATATGTAGATATGTCGTTGTTGTATTCGACTAATATGTCTTAATTGCTTATTTAGTTTAATTATGCAGTAGTTAGTTTACTTTACCCCGTGTGTTATAGATCTAATTCGTTGGTGAAGAAATCATGGAATAGTAGTTGCGTTCTTCAGATCTACGACGGTCTATATCTCTAGATCTGAACAACTAGTAAATTACTAATTCATGATAATCGGCGCCAGCTGCGTTTATCGATAGATTTTATTTACATGTTAGTAGCCTGATCAACTGTTTGCATGTCATCGTAAATTAGCATGAAGTACTGATAGTGAAGTGCTAGTTTGGACATTATCTTGATGGACCCTAGGAACGTGTTGATCAGTGTCGACGGCTGTCTAGGCCGGTTAGCGGTATGAGTTAGCACTCGATACCGACATCTCTAGTTCTTTATGCGTATGGGCTATTACGGACCAATTAAGGTGGGTAGCTTGCGTATAGATTGTCTACTACCATGGTCGGAGTAGATAGGGTTAGAAATTGTACCCGTGCTGAACAATGAACTAAATTCACCAATGGGGAGGACTATTGCATGTGTGGAGGGAATGACTACTTACTCATAATTGAACTAATACATTAGAAACTCTTGTTTGCTTTGTGGAACTAGCATAGCCATGTTAGTTTGTGGCACCAATTTCACCACTGTTTAGATTTAAGTTGGTCGTAGGCAGTTAATTGTGACAAGCTCAATCTTGATAATTTGACGTTCTTACGAGTCTCTGTGGGATCGACCTTGACTCGCCAGTGTTCTACTATGATAGACCTAGTCCTATTGCTAGTAAGTGCTTTGCACGCGATCACTTCCCCCTCTTATCCTTAGCAAGTTTTTCCTCAAAGGACTTCAGCTCGGCTTCCCTAACCCCAAGCTGCCCTTAGAGAGCCTTGATCTCTTTGTCTATGGACTCAATAGAGCCTCTCAGTTTTTTTCGACCCTCCCGTAGGTCTGTAATCTTCATCTTCTTATCGGCAATATCGACAAAAGCTTTTCCCAATCTCCAGAAGGAATCCTAGGGTCGTATCTATCCATATCTATCTCATACAGGTTGCAAATTTCATCCAAGTCTCCCGGAGACAGGATCGATTTGACGTCCTCACTGCCTACGACAGCCATCTTGGTTTCTAGGGTTCCGATAGAACTCGAATCAAACCATCTAGGGAGTTAATAAGAAACAGACAAATGGAGAAGAAAAAGTGAAAATAGAAAGCGGCTTACTTGTATAGATAATTGAATAAAGAGGAAGAGCAGTCGTCAGTGGCTTGAATCTTCCAAGTTAATAACAACATAATGAAACGACAGACGTGATGGAGGTTATAAGCCCCAAACACGTCTCGAAACCTGCTACAATTCAAGCGAGTGGGGAACGATGCCTTGAATCCCGGTACAGTTATGACATGCAGCATCATAACGGCATCACTGCCACCTGGCAAGTTAAGTGTTTGTAAATCTGCAAGTCTAGATGACCGATCCGAGCCACAACCATGACAGATTTGAGTTGACCTCACGAACTCAACTAGATCTAGGGGGCTTATGACGGAGGTGGGACTAGTACCTCACCACATGTGATCCATATAGTAACCTAGTAATAAAGACAAATAAAAACAGAGTTAAACTTTTACCTAAACCCCATGTGGGAGGTTGGCTCGGCTAGCTTCCCGAGACACCGCAGGTCGGCTAGGGCATAGTGGAGTTCAGCCAGTGCAGCTCGGGCCTCACAACCTAAGGGACTCGATGCAGGTCGGCCTAAGTAAACATGGAAAGACTCCTCTGCCATAAAGGCTCTGATCCTACATTTAAACTACCGTGATTATCTTCAACAATCAGGGGGATCAAGTCATAGTTATCCATTCCTTAAGGAACGCGAAATCAGAGTCCAACAAGGACACGGCCCATGCAGGCCTATGGCACATGCCCCCTCTATACAAACAATCTCTAAGGAACTACGAGAGACTTGATTCCTGATTCATAAACATGATACGTAGGCAACTTGAGATTCAATCATCTCATGCTCGGTCTAAAAACACACAAACCACCCCCTGTTTTTCACATATTTTCTAGGGTTCAACTTTGAACAAATTGTCACTAGGATAATACGGCCCAGGTTTGTAATCCGACGAGATCCAGCATCGTCTACAACAACACAATTTATATTATGAATATAAATTTAGTGGTTTTAGTTACTCCGTAAATCACTTCACCCTATGTAAAGTGTCTAACTGAAAATTTCCCACATTGCCCTCCCTTTGTAATTTGGGGCTGAAACATGGGACTGCATAACTGGGTGTACTTCACAAAAAACCGAACCAGGTTGGATGGTCTGGGGTGGTAAACCGACCAAGATGGTCATTCTAGTTCTGTTTACTTATAGTTTTCTGCTACAGTAAATTATTTTCTGCTATCCTGCAATTTAGTTCCAGAAACAGTGTAATAAATAATTCTTTGTTGTTAGAATGAGTTGAGTACATTGAGGGTTGTTTGGTTGTGTTATATATATTAATCTAAATTACAAAACATATGTCACTTGTGTGACATACTTGTTAGTTCAGCCGTACACGATCACGCACTTGCATGTTCTTCATTGAACCAGATTACCCAATGCACTGTATAATACATGAGTTATTAAATAATAAATTTACCAATGACACCACACCTATTAAAATTCAAGTTTACTATACCCAGATTATTTTAACTATTTCTATTTTTTTTATTACACTAACATCCTTTCACCTATAAACATTTACTCCATTCGTCCTAACATATAAGATCTTCTATCTTTTCTATAGTGACTCAAAATATAATTTATTCTGACAAAACAATGTTATATTTATTGCTTTTTTTTCCATTTTGACATTAAACAATGCACTGTTATAAGATACTCCAAAAAGTTAATGCAACGATTTGTCTTAAAATATCAAAAAGTGACTCAATTATGATGATTATACAAAAGTGATTCATTTATGCATACTCACAAAAAAATTCAATATTAAATGTTTTGTTTCCATATTATATTAAACTATGCATTATTATAAGACACTCTAAAAAATAATGCAAAAATTTGCCTCAAAATGTAGAAAGTGATTCATTTATTTTGCTTCTTAAACTATGTAAAAAAAATAGAAGGCCCTTGTAACAACCCGTACTTGTCATGAAGGGTTGATTTGTCCCGAGATATAAATTTTAGATTTTTAATACATTATTAAATTTAGGATATTCCTATTTTTCTATATAATTGTAATATTCCGATTTTCGGGAAAGGGCATACGTGTCATTTTGTGAAAATGAAATATTGGGTTCGGTTCCTTTTATTCGGAGTTTAAGTATTTCGATAAATATATGTATATAATTTAGATTTTATAAATATGTATTAAGGAAAAATCGATTTGTCTTTTAAGGTTAATTAAGGAAATAGGTTATTTGGGGAAAAAGCTTATTTAATGAGAAATAATCCCCATTATATGTTAAACCTATTAGAAAATAAGATTTCCTCCTCCTAATTCCGGTGTATAAGAGCAAGGAGAAAGGGCTGAGAGACTTTCTCAGAATTCTGAATCGTTTCTCAACCGTTTTCAGTTTCGAGAGAAGCAGCGGAATCGTCGTAAGGAGAGCGTCGTTTCAGTAGCAGAAAATTGGAGCTTTTATCAAGGTATTTAATTCGACCTACCAGCTGTTCTTGGTTGAGTTTTGAGGATTAAAACTCATACCTTTCGTAGTTTGTTGTTTATGGAAACGTGTGATCGATTTTAATGCGAATTCGAATTAGCATATAGGTTTCTCTGCAAAAGTGTTCGAGTTGCTGCTGTTTTTCCTGAGCTTTGAGTTTGGAATAGCTTGCTAAGGTAAGAGTATCTTCCTACAAGTTAATTCATGGGTTATTAGGTTTTATGTTAAGGTTTGATATGACTTTATGTTAGAAATCATAACTTCGTGTTGCCTAAGGATTTAGGGTTGTTATGGTAGATAAAATTCATTCTTTTTCTGCTATTTTTTATGTTGAACATGTTTGGATTTGAGTAGAGATCGAAAAAGTGCATAAAAGCGTGTTTATGGTGTTTGGTGCGCTCAATGTGCGCACATTGATTAGCAGTGTGCGCACATTGCTGAAGCAGAATGCAACTGTAGATGGACAGCCTCTGGAGTGTGTGCACATTCCCCTGGAATGTTCACACACTGGCCAGGTTGAATGTAAAATTTCGCCCAATGTGCACACATTCCCGTGGAGTGTGCGCACATTGCCCCTGTTTTTATAAATAAGCTATTTTAAGATATGTTTGGGATTTTAAATGTTGTTTCTTGATATAATAACATTAATTAACCATAAACAAGCTTCGATTGAACTTCCGATTTGTTCAGTTAAAACACCGTATGTACTCTTAAAGGGAGTTGAAGTTCGGATCCGTCGGAAAGGCATGAAAGGGCTTGTGCCTTGATGAACGAAAGTTCATCAATGTCTGTGTAATTGATAGGATGTGATGTCTAGCTGTCTAAGTGAGGGATTAGAGTATCTAAGGCGAGGTTATTTTGAAAACACTTAGGTGGTTAGTTAATTCACATTATAATTACATACGTGTAGTAAAAGCTAAAACGTCACTTATTCTTGGTTAGACACTGATTCAAATCGGCGATGTGATACGTTCATAAAAGGTGGACAACGCTACTGGCTCAAAAGGCTAAAGTGTAGTGGAGGAAATCCATCGAACGTATATGCATACCGGGGAGATCCCGGGACTTCCGGTGCTAATCACCGTTGTTGGCAAGTATATCTCGTGGTGGAATTTTCACCATGCATTGTGTCTTTGAGTACTGATGTAACAAAGATAAGCTGACTTAGAAACGTATAGTCATGACGTGTCGATGGGCATGATGTGAACCCTAGATTGAGTCGGTCTCACCAAGATAATCTTTTAATAATAACCTAATTAAATTGTAGCTTCTACTTCTCACTTTGTACAAATGTACTTACCTCAAATGCATATTTATTTATGTGTTTGGGGGAGAGAAGACGAACAGGTAAACTCGGAGTACGAGGAGGACTTTGATGACGACGTTTGAGGACGCCAGAGTTGAAGACCTTGATTATTTACTTAAACTTTTTTCCTAGACCTGATTTATCATTGGAACCTTGTAGTTTACTTTTAGTTTTGAGATTCTTGCTTTTGGATTCGTTTGGTTTTCCGATGTAATAAGTATTACATTTTTCTATCTTTAGTTATTTCTATTCTTGGTTATTTAAAAAAAATTTACCCGAGTCTTTTTGCTTCCGTTTGCTTTAATTTGATACGATGTAGTAGAGGCTTGCGTGTAATATTAGATTTATTTAATATTATGCGTGCCGAACGTTTCGTTTCCGGATAAGGACTCGGTATCCAGGGGCGGGGCGTTATAGTTGGTATCAGAGAGAAGCGTCTTTTAGGCTTCCTTCCTTTTAAGATAAGTATTCTTTAGACCTCTTAGTAACGTTTTGGTTTTCTTTGATCATCAGGATGGTGTTCACTAGAACTGGAGCAGGTGCAAAAGCGTCAGGAGTACGTCGTGAAAGTCCGACACCAGTCGTAAGAGGCGGATTTGTGAGGCAGAATCCTTCACCTCATCCGAGCCCCACTCCACCCCCTTATACTGCGACCCCTACACCAGATTCTCAGAGGAGCTTGTCACCACGACCATTTCGGAACACTACACCACGACTTCAACCAAGGTATAACTACATTTATGGAGAGCCTGGAGTGGCACCTATCCGTGTCACTGTAATAGGTGACATTCCACCAATCAGCGTACCCCCTCCTGTGAGCATCTACCTACCACCAGTCAGTGTTTACCCTCCGCCGATCAGCGTTTACCCTCCACCGGTAAGCCACCCCTCACCACCAGTTTTTCACCATCAGCAGCAACAGACTTTCTACCCTCCTCCAGTAGGTCACACTCCTCAACCTACTGTACCACATTCACCTCGTTTTGACCATCAGCATGGCTTTGGTTACCCACCCTATGGTTTCCACCAACCCCAGCATCACCAGAATTTTTACCCTTATCAGACTGAGCCCCAAGTGATTCCATCCTACCCGCAACAACCCCAGTTCCAGCAAGAAATACCATATGGATACCCTCCAGTTTATCCACCAGTCCCCCCAGTTAGAGCGGTTTTTGAGCAAGCACCGCCAATTGATTGGTATACAAGGGTTAGAAGAAACAGGGTTCAAGACTTCTATGGGAATGTGGAACATTCCAAGGCTGAAGAGTGGTTAAGAGGTTTTGAGAAGGATTGCAGGAACATTAATGTTCCCGAGACTGAGATGGCACAATTAGCAGTTGGGTTTCTTTTGGGTGCAACTGAAGCTTGGATTGATGCGATACAAAGCATCAACGGAAAGTGACAAACTGGGAAGGCTTTAAGGCCATGTTTTATAATGATTATTTTCCAGCAACAGTAAAGGCAGACATGGCAAGCTAGTTCTTAAAGCTTAAGCAGGGTAATTACATGACAGTATCTCAGTACACCAATAAGTTTAATGAGTTGGGAAGATTTTACCCCGAGCTGATGAAGGTAGAAGAGAGGAAGATGGCTCTTTACAATGAAGGCTTAGCCTATCAGATACAGTCTGGTATGTTATGTTTCACAGCCAAGAACATGGCTTAGTTGTTGAATAAAGCCTTAGAGGTTGAGACCTTCAGGAAGAAGGCCACAGTTGTTATTGGGAATAAGAGGAATTTTGGCACGAGTCAGGGTAATAACCGGGGATCACCGCAACAGAATTTCAAAAAGACAGCAGCCCCTGCAGCAAGTAAACCTCCAACCGGAGCACCGCTTTGCCCTAAATGCAACAGGAATCACCCAGGTGAGTTCAACGCTAGTACAGGCGGCTGCTATTACTGTGGAGATCTAGGACATTTTGCTAAGATGTGTCCAACAAAAGGGAGCTCGAGTAATCAGAAGCAAGGGACTGGAAAAGGTGGCCCGAGTCGCCCAGTTTGAGTGTTTGCAGTGGATGCCGAGATGGCTGAACCAAATGATAATGTTATTTCAGGTACCTTTATTGTTTATTTTGATTTATTAGAGTACTTTATAGCACGATTTAAGATCATGTTGTTGTAGTATTTAAATAAATGAATTTACATCATATGTACAACAATGTTAGACAACTTAGCAGTTACGGCGTTGTTTGATACGGGAGCGTACTTTTGTGTCAACTAAGATAGCTAAGAAGCTTAACTTACCAACGGAGACCTTAAGAAACACCTTGGAGATCACAACACCTTTAGGAAAAGTGACTAAGGTATCCAAGATGATGCCTTAAGTAGATGTTCGAGTTGGACCTTATCGATGCAAGAGCGACTTTACGGTTCTAGACTTTTCAGATTTCGATATGATTCTTGGAATAGATTGGCTATCCGAGAATTATGTTCACTTGGATTGTAGAGAAAAGAGAGTAACCTTTAAGATACCCGGGAAATCAGATAAGACTTATCAAGGGAATGTTTACAACCCTAGTCAGAAGTGTCACCCTATAATTTCAGCGGTTAAGGCTATAAGAGCTTGTCAGAAAGGTTGTGAAGGCTACTAGTTGTACGCAGTGGATGTGGAGCAAGTGAAGCCTGAGTTAGAGTAAACCTCTGTAGTAAAGGAATACCCTGAAGTGTTTCCGGAAGATTTACCGGGAAACATGCCGGATAGGGAGATCGAATTCAAGATCAAGTTGATACCGGGGGCGGCACTCGTTGCTAAGGCACCCTATAAGATGGCACCGGCTGAATTGAAGGAATTGAAAGCTCAACTTAAGGATATGCTTGAGAGGAATATAATTCAGCCTAGTTCTTCACCTTGGGGAGCCCCAGTGTTGTTTGTCAAGAAGAAAAATGGTAGCATGAGGATGTGCATAGACTAAAGGGCATTGAACAATCTTACCATCAAGAACAAGTACCCCTTGCCAAGGATTGATGGTTTGTTTAATCAGTTGCAAGTCAAGAGAGTGTTTTCTAAGATTGATCTTAGTTAAGGTTATCATCAGTTGAAGATTAAGGTTTTAGATATACCGAAGACGGCTTTCAGTACGAGATATGGACATTATGAGTTCTTAGTCATGCCTTTTGGACTCACTAATGCTCCATCTGCATTTATAGATTTAATGCAGCGTGTTTTCATGCCTTACTTGGATAAGTTTGTGATAGTGTTCATAGATGACATCCTAATTTACTCTAAGGATGAGAAAGAGCATGAAGAACACTTAAGGATAGTGTTGGATACCTTGATGAAGAACCAGTTGTATGCTAAGTTCTCGAAGTGCGACTTTTGGTTGGATCAAGTAAGTTTCTTGGGTCATGTCATTTCTGGAGAAGGCATTAAGGTTGATCATGCGAAGATCGAAGCAGTTGAGAAGTGGTCCAGACCGACTACCGTTTCAGAGGTTAGAAGTTTTCTCGGTTTGGCTGGCTATTATAGGAAGTTCGTACAGGATTTCTCCAAGATAGCTACACCACTTACCCGGCTCACTCAAAAGAATGTAACGTTCGAGTGGACCAGTGAGTGTGAAGAGGGTTTTCAGACGTTGAAGTCAAAGTTGACTACAACACTAGTTTTGGCAGTTCCGGAGATCTTTGATAATTATGACATTTATACAGATGCTTCAGGACAAGGTTTGGGTTGTGTGTTGATTCAAGGAGGGAAGGTAATTGCTTATGCATCTAGACAGTTGAAGGTGCATGAGAAGAATTACCCAACCCACGACTTGGAGTTAGAAGCGGTTGTATTTGCCTTAAAGGTTTGGAGGCACTACTTGCATGGAGTTAAGGCCAGGATCTTCACCGATCACAAGAGCTTGAAGTATTTCTTCACTCAGGAGAATCTAAATATGAGGCAGAGGAGATGGTTAGAGTTCGTAAAGGATTAGTATTTGGATATTCAGTACCATCCGGGTAAGGCCAATGTAGTGTCTGATGCTTTGAGTAGAAAACCAGTGGTTGCAGTTTCGAGCGTTGAAGATGTTGCAGAGAGGTTAGATGGGCTGAGAATCCAAAATTTTGATCAGATTGAAGATCGGCAGTTTGTGGCACCGTTGTTAGCAAGGTTAGAGTTGATGGATGAAATTCGGGAGAAGCAAGATGAAGATCCGGTTTTGGTTGACTTGAAGCATGTTGCAAGAGAAAACCCTACAGTGGGATACGTGTTAGATAAGAACGGGCACCTTTGGTACCAGGGTCATTTGTGTGTGCCTAATGTTGGTGATCTAAGGCAGAGAGTTATGGATGAGGCACACAAGATTGCTTTTGCAGTTCATCCAGGAGCTACTAAGATGTATAGAGACCTGAAGGAAATTTTTTGGTGGCCCTCGATGAAACTGGAAATAGATAAGTTCGTGGTAGAGTGTGATATCTGTCAGAAGGTTAAACCGGAGCATAGAAGACCAGGGGGAATGCTTAAGCCCTTGGATATCCCTGAATGGAATTGGGATAAGATCACGATGGATTTCATCACCGGTTTACCTAAGACAAAGGGCGGACATGATGCGATTTGGGTGATTGTGGATAGATTGACCAAATCCGCTCATTTCTTACTGTATAAGGTTGATATGTCCCTGAAGAAGATGACGACACTATACTTGGATAATATAGTGAAGTTACACGGAGTTCCTATCTCGATAGTTTCGGATCGTGATTCGAGGTTCGTCAGTCGGTTTTGGAAAAGCTTACAAGTAGCTTTTAGAACCAAGTTGGATTTGAGTACGGCCTTTCATCCTCAGATAGATGGACAATCTGAGAGGACTATCCAAACACTTGAAGATATGTTGAGAGCTTGTGTTTTGGAAGTAGGCGGATTATGGGATGATTACCTACCTGTGGCGGAGTTTGCCTACAACAACAGTTATCATGCAAGTATAGGCATGCCGCCATTTGAAGCTTTGTATGGAAGAAGATGTAGAATGCGGCTGGGATGAAGTCGGGGAAAGACAAGTCACCGGGCCGGAGTTGGTTGAGCAAGCTAAAGAGAGAGTTCAGTTGGTTAAGAAGAATTTGAAGGCAGCTCAAAATAGACAGAAAAGTTGGGCAGATGTTAGAAGAAGACCCCTCGAGTTTGAAGTTGGTGAAAGAGTGTATCTACGAGCTTCACCAATGAAGGGAGTGAAACGTTTTGGACAAAAAGGAAAGCTAAGCCCAAGGTATGTTGGACCTTTTGAGATTCTGGAAAGAATTTGACCGTTGGCTTACAAGCGTAAGTTACCGGAATCAATGTCAAGAGTCCACAACGTGTTTCATGTTTCGATGTTGAAGAAGTGTTTGACCAAGACGGATGTTGAGACTACGGTTGATCCGGAGATTCTTCAAGACAATCTTTCGTATGATGAGACACCGATCATAATTTTGGACCGGAAAGAAAAGATGATTAAGAGAAGGATGATTCCTTTGGTCCTGGTGCAATGGAGCAATCATTCACCGGATGAAGCTACTTGGGAAGTTGAGGACGATATGATCAGTGAGTTCCTAGATTTTATGGACTTACCAGGTATGTTCTAGTTTCGAGGACGAAACTTCTTTAAGGGGGGAAGAATATAATATTCGAATTTTTGGAAAGGGCATACGTGTCATTTTGCAAAAATGAAATATTGGGTTTGGTTCCTTTTATTCGGAGTTTAAGTATTTCGTTAAATATATGTATATAATTTCGAGATTTTATAAATATGTATTAAGGAAAAATCTGATTTGTCTTTTAATGGTAATTAATGAAATAGGTTATTTAGGGAAAAAGCTTATTTAAGGAGAAATAATCCCCACTATATGTTAAACCTATTAGAAAATTAGATTACCTCCTCCTAATTCCAGCGTATAAGAGCAAGGAGAAAGTGAGAGACTTTCTCGAATTCAATCGTTTCTCAACCGTTTTCGGTTTCGAGAGAAGCAGTGGAATCGTCGTAAGGAGAGCGTCGTTTGAGTGGCAGAAAGTTGGAGCTTTTTTTCTCAAGGTATTTAATTCGACCTACCTGCTGTTCTTGGTTGAGTTTTGAGGATTAAAACTCATACCTTTCGTAGTTTGTTGTTTATGGAAACGTGTGATCGATTTTAATGTGAATTGAATTGATCATATAGGTTTCTCTGCAAAAGTGTTCGAGTTGCTACTGTTTTTCCTGAGCTTTGAGTTTGGAATAGCTTGCTAAGGTAAGAGGATCTTCCTACAAGTTAATTCATGGGTTATTAGGTTTTATGTTAAGGTTTGATATGATTTTATGTTAGAAATCATACCTTCGTGTTGCCTAAGGATTTAGGGCTGTTATGGTAGATAAAATACATCTTATTTCCGCTATTTTTCTGAATTTTTGATGTTGAACATGTTTGGATTTGAGTAGAGATCGAAAAAGTGCATAAAAGCGTGTTTAAGGTGTTTGGTGCGCTCAATGTGCGCACATTGATTAGCAGTGTGCGCACATTGCTGAAGCAGAATGCTACTGTAGATGGACAGCCTCTGGAGTGTGCGCACATTCCCCTGGAATGTGCACACACTGGCCGGGCTGAATGTAAAATTTCGCCCAATGTGCACACATTCCCTTGGAGTGTGCGCACATTGCCCCTATTTTGATAAATAAGCTATTTTAAGCTATGTTTGGGATTTTAAACGTTGTTTCTTGATATAATAACATTAATTAACCCTAAACAAGCTTCGATTGAACTTCCGATTCGTTCAGTTAAAACACCGTATGTACTCTTAAAGAGAGTTGAAGTTCGGATCCGTCGGAAGGGCATGAAACGGCTTGTGCCTTGATGAACTAGAGTTCATCAATGTCTGTGTAATTGATAGGATGTGATGTCTAGTTGTCTAAGTGAGGGAGTATAGTTGCTAAGGTGAGGTTATTTTGAAAACACTTAGGTGGTTAGTTAATTCACATTAATAATTACGTCTGTGTAGTAAAAGCTAAAACGCCACTTATTCTTGGTTAGGCACTGATTCAAATCGGCGATGTGATACGTTCATAAAAGGTGGACAACGCTACTGGCTCAAAAGGCTGAAGGGTAGTGGAGGAAATCCATCGAACGTATATGCATACCGGGGAGATCCCAGGACTACCGGTGCTAATCACCGTAGTTGGAAACACTACAAGAAAAATGGGTTTTAATGACGGGAATTCCCGTCATTATATGTCATTTTCTCGTCATTAAAGACTTTTAATGACGGGAAACCCCCCTCATGCCCCCCTCATAGTTGCCCTTCTAGTTAAAACATTCAATGACAAGAACCCGCCTCGTCATTAATGATATCAAGGATTTAATGATGAGATTAGACTATCATTAAAATATTTCTAGTGACTAGTAATTTCCTCATTATTATACTATTTGCCTCTCATTAGAACTAAAGTTGAATATTAGTTTCTACCTGTTAATGACGCAGATTACCATCATTAATAAGTGAAAACCAACTTATTAATTACCAAATTTTACTATATCAAAACCATTAAATACACCACTACAAAAAGTTGCAACAACATCTTTATCAAAAAATATACAGTGAGCTATCCTATATATACGTTAAGGTATAGCTGCTTCAAAATATTCAAAAAGATAAGTAAATTACATGAAATGCAAAATGGTAGGATCTCCTAATATCAATACACTATGCACCTTCAATCATTCGTGGTTTATGGGCAACAAGCTGCTTGACAGCAAAATTAAATCATCTTGGGATATGATACATAGCAATCCTTCTACACATTTCGTCAAAAAGCATCAAATCCTTTCAAAATCCTACACACAAATACATGATAACAGAATAATTAAAGTTAACTTAGATATGATTAGTAAAACAATATATCAGATTCTTTATAATTTCTAGAAATCTCTTAGTTAAACCATACACTTTATAATTTCTGTAACACATATATATCATGGTATAACAAACAGTCTTTAAAACTGATCACAAACCAGAAGCTGAGACTGAACCAAACATTTATGCATAGAAAAACTGAGCAAAAACAATTTGCAGAGCAGGCTAGATAGGTTCAGGTTCAACATCAAAACAGAATCAATCTAGGCTGGGTTATAGTGTGCAAGACATGCATGTTCTGAGCTTAGACTCAACCAAAACCCAATACAAGACATAACGAAGACTCATAACATTACAGACAATACCAAAACAGAGTCAAGACAAATTGCCAAACATTACTACAGCAGACAAGATCAGGCCAAGATTCAGAACCACACCCTCATCAATTGACTACTTATCCATATGATGAGGAAGGAGAACCGGCTGTATATGTGAGACTTATGGATGCTGGCAAATAATGCACAAGCAAGACAAAAGAGCAGCCAATTTATATGAGGGGTGCAACACATACAGAGAACAGCTTAAACATTTAATGATGAGGATTGAGGAGTATTCACAAACAGTTCATATGACTGGAAACTTGCTCTCTGCAGACTCAGTGCAGCTGCAATTAATGAGTATGTATGAACCTGATGCTCTCCAACAGGGGAAGGAAAATGTGGTTTTTTTGAAAGCATGAAAGTCGTTAGGATCAGATGTGTATTATTAAACTAAAAATAAGAGAGAGAGAGAAGAACCAATATACATGCTGGATAAGAAAATTACCCCTGCTATTAACTCTTAGTTTCTGATTTTGAATCAGGAATTGGAAGAAAAATCCAGAGGATTAAACACATATTCAATCCAGTCATATATACCCGCCGCCATCAATCAATCGAGGAGCAGTTAGAGCAAAACCGTAAGTCCACGATATAGTAGCAAATTGGACCATCTTTCAGCGTATAATGCAGCCACCCAGTCTACTCAATCTAGTCGTACAAAGAAGCAAGTTTTTACCTGTTGTCACTCTCTTCATTTGTCCTCCTGAAATACCTCTTATCATTTCGTTACCAACAAGCGTATCGGCACATACTTCAAGCCCCAAAATCTGTAAGAATTACTCTGTTATTTCTTATATAAATCAAGAAATATGTTTAACACCTTTCTTAATATGAAATGCTTACCTTCATGATGTAGTCTGTCACAACATTTGTCTCCTAGCCTTCAAGTGCAGCACCTATAGATTGGATCGAGAGTGCATTAGCGTGCCACGTTTCTGAGTTAAAAACAATATATAAAAAAATCTAAAAACCGTCAATAGGAGTTCACCTTCATTATTATGACAAGGTCAGGATCTGGCATAATATTTTCTTCCTTCTCTCTGTGTGACAATTCTACTAGTATCACTACAAGAAAAAAGGCTTTTAATAAGGGGAATTCTCGTCATTAAATGGGCGTTTCCCGTTATTAAAGAATTTCAATGAGGGGAATTTTCCCCTCTTTACAGCCTCCGCTGGTAAAAGTAATAATGACGGGAAATATATCATGTCATTAAAAACTGCCGACTATCAATAAGGGAATCATTCCGTCATTGATACGTAATTTATAATGAGCATAAACTTCCTTATTATTGTACTATTTTCCCCTCATTATTAATTCTGTTTCACTTTAGTCTGTGTTATTATAATAACAATTATTACCCTCATTAATTAGTATAACCCCTCACCACACTTGGTTGGTTATTATTACTTAAAATACATTTAATGACCGCATATCCTGTCATCAAAAACTACAATTAGTGGCAATATTGTAATGCAATTTGAGCCTTATATTTCTTTATTTAAATATAATATTGTTTTCATCAAAAATACTGTTATTCTTTCAAAATATTAAAATTACTTTAAAATATCAATACAAACTGCATCCACATGTACTCATATCATAAATATTATCAATACATACAATGATACTTTGTTCCAAAAGCAAAATTACATGTAGTACACAATTTCCTAATATTATGTCTTTGGGGAACATATATCTTTAATCATTACTTCAAAATACAACCCAAAATAATACTACATACTACCATCCATACAAGTCTTCAAAAAGCCCCAAAATCATACAAAAGCCTGCATCTAAAATAGGAATAATTAGTCAAGCACATTGTAATTTTTTGGATGAAAAGATCCTTCCATTGAAACAGAAGTATGTACAACAAAAATGGGAACGACTTTTAACAACTTAAAGTCTTAAAACAAAAGTCATCATCAGAGTTAAAGCTAGCTAGCAGCCAGAACTATGTTGATAATTTCTAATCATAAGATCAATTAGCTGAAAATTGACCATGAATTCAACCAAAATAGCTATGCACGTAACTCAAACAAATAATAACCTAAATGCACTGCAAAATCAAATATGTTTACAATGCAAAGATATGAGCCTTTAATTTCAAAAACACAACAGCAAAGCAAAAACAGAGAAATGACACAGGCAATAACATATAACAAAAGTAGGACACTAGGTCTCCCAAAAAACCACTACTGAATAAGGAAGCACATCCTAGTATTTTTCGAAGCTGCACAACTCCATGGAATGATAATACATAATACATAATACATTCCAGAAAAGTCTCAAAAGTTTTCCATTCCAAACCTTTAAATGTTCAAAACTACCTTCCAACGTTTCCACCAGGCAAGGGAAACATCCCAGCAACTCAGGGACCAATAAGGGTGCATTAGAGACCACATGAGCATCATATTACTATGCCAAAAGGTAAAAAGTGAGACTTAAATTCGAACTACAAGTGAGGTCAAAAAGCTGAATAATTTATAGCAGAGATATACATGTGTGTGTATGCTAGAGCGGTTTTACACACACATATTGCCATGACTGCATAGAGCCATGACTGTATAAAGCCATTGGACAAGATTATGACTGTGTTTGTAACTAACCACTTATAAAATATATGAACAAATAGAGGCACAAAACAATTAACACAAGTTCAGAAACACAAGGTGATTATCACAGATTGCAGTACACCAGATTCAGTACAAGTAATGTGCAGGTGTAATAAATTGATTTAGGACAGATTATACTACTGCAGATTCTGATACAAAAAAAGAACAGGAAATAATAATATTACAAAGGTTCAAGTACAAGATGCAGTTCAGTATAGATTACACCTCAATCAGATGTTCATATCACCACAAGATTTGAGTCCAAAACAGAGTAAACTATCAACATCCATTCAATTCAAACAACTGAAAGTTTGACAGTTCAATATTATAATCAATGAAAAGCAACATTGAAGATATACTATGTAAAATGCATAATGCATAGATTCAAAGGTAAAAGCATGATGCATACCTGGGTAAGAGAGCTAATTAAGGTCAACGCCACACACTGGTGGTTCATCTGAATTTGGTCGATTTTCATTCCTCATTTGGGTCACCCAACTTTCGATTTCCTCAACACGTCTCCTAAGGTCATTATTTTCTTCTTCCTTTCCATTGAGCTTAGCTCTTAGTTCTTTTATTTGAGCAGCCTGAGTATCATTAAAATGTTTCCTTTTCATCCCACCTCCAAATCCAAAGACATGGCTATGATTTTGTGGACCAAAGCAAGTTTCAACAACCGCAATAGGTGAGAGTGATGCATCAGCTTCTAAAGTCTTGACAATCTCATCCTATAAAGGATGAAAACTGTATGTCAGATAAAAAAAATCTAAAAAACGAATTTATGCATAAAAGTCAAGTACTAATACTTACATATTTTTCTTGCTCTCTTGGTTCAACTAGCTTTTCTTTTTTTGTCTAGTCGCAAAAAAGATTTGGCCGATACTAGGTGAAGTATTTGACGTGCCTTCCTAGACGATTTTGAAAGATGACAAGTGAAAATTGTATATCAATTAAGAATCATAGTAAACACAAAACAATAAAAATTATTGAATTCATACCATCTCATATATGATTTGTCTATGCGGCTGACTTCCGGTCCGATGAGGCATCACTTGTTTGGCCCGATTATCAGAATTTTGAGAACTTTTTCTCTATATTATCGATAAAAAAACAGAGAAATATTCAACTTGGAGTACAATTTAATAAAAGAATGTGCATTTTATGTTTATTTTTTGTTTTTGACCGGTCTTAGCATACCTTAAACTCCTCGTTTAAATATTTCTCTGTGACAAGCCACTCCCAATGTTAACATTCATCCCCGGAGGAACATTTTTCAATGCAAGCGCTTTAGTTTTGCAAGATTTCACATACGTCAAATTCAAGTTCGATCTCCATGTCGTCCACAAAGTGTCCATATGCTCCAAAGTATGTTCACGATATGCTTCCATATCAGGATTGGAAAAGTATTCCTACAAAAGATCACATAAATCATCATTAAATGAACAAAACCATCACGAAACATACATCTTGTTCGAATCCAAATTTACTCTTGCAACATATTGCAGTTATATGTAGTTAAAACTGAGTTACTCTTATATACTTGTATAATGATTGGGCTTCCATATCCTGCTTTCATTCTCCGTGATAAGCATGAATCACAAACAAGTTGTAGAGTAAATGACTAAATATATTTAATTTGCAAAAGTATGTCCTCTTATGAAATCATACATCCGCTTGAAAAATAACCAAGATTTAGATCAAGTGTGCTTAACATACATTTACCACAGCCCACATGTGTTTCTTGTGATCCTCAGTCATTTGCTTCCATGTAAGCACTCGTATAGGACAAATATTCTTGTCCCGTACAATTTTCCCCAAGTGTCTAGACCAACATTTGTGATTTGGTCCTACTCCAGGATTGTTGTGAAACTGAATCCCAAGTTTTTCTCCAGGTTTCAAAGAGACAACTTTTACGTTCTTGTTCTGTCCTCTACCTTTTCTCACATTTCTTGTTGAATCTAATCGATAAATTGAATATCAAAAGATTGAATCTATATGTCAATTAAAACACAACAGGATATCCATAATACTATATATCTTAAATATAATATACTTACCTTCAACAACTTTTTCTGTATTGTGATCAATCGTTCCACTACCGTTACTATCTTCAATGATCGCATCTCTCACTTGTGAATCTCTTCGGATTGAAACTGCAAAGATACGACAAAAAATAAATTTGAGATTAAGTGAATTAAACAAAAATCATATTAAAGAACTCCAAACAAAAAAGGTCTACCAAATGATGGATTGTCCTCGGGCAATTTGAAGAGCAATGGTTGCATGGTTTCATCAACATCTAAATAAACTGATATGTTCTCCACATCTTCGTGTTCTTCCAACATACAGAGAAAATCTTTATCATTTCTCAATGGCCTACCATACCCATCTATAATTTTGAAACCAACAGAATAAATGTCAATGAACCTTTTACACAGGGTCAAGAGATCCAAAAAAGAACTTTCTTCTGTTATGTTTCTCTCTTCCCATTTGACTTCACCAAAATGGAGAAAAAGATTGTGAACTGGATTTCCACCTACGAAAAGGAAAAAAAAAAGTACTTGTTACAATAATATAAATGTGTAATAAATTCAAAAGTATACATAAACTCCGCACTTTACCGGTTGTTCCATGATTGCACAAGTCATTAGTCCTTTCCTCAACAATTGCTATCCTTTTACTTCCATATGAAACATTTGAGGTCTTTTTCAGTTGACCGGGTTCTATGAAAGAAATAGGCTTTTGTGTAATGCTATTTTTACTTTTTGCGATCATCGAATTTATCTGTTGACAAAAGAATTACCACCGGAAAACTACAAAATCAATAGCACATTAACTAGTTAAAATGAGTGACAGGGAATAAACATAAGTGAAAATAAAGAATGATAATTTCTTTGATATGTATCAAATATACAATAAGTATAAAAAAAAAACCACATGACACGTATATATTACACATTCCTAGGATGCAGCTTCCCGTATATAAAAAATACTACTAAACACAGCCTCTTGATCATACCACTACAAAGCTCTGTTTAATGAAGTGTTAGAAAATAACATAACATCCATATCATCTCTGGATAGCCAACAACATATCTCAAACAATCAAAAACATATGCACCAAGACTATTTCTCCAAACAAATCAATACATTCACCGTCTTCTCGCCCGGGTGTGCGAGACTAAGAACGAGAAGAAGACCGGGAATGATAATAAATAGACACAATTCTATAATAAGAAAGCATAAACATTAATTCAACCAGGTGATGAGATTGCAATGAAGGGGGAGAAGGAGTGAGTGTGAGACTTCATTATGGCAAATTACAATACTTTATTACTAGTTGTAATTAGTATATATAGCTTAACACTCTCTTTTCCTGCCATTTAAAATCAATTTACAATACTTTATTACTACTTGTAATTAGTATATATAGCTTAACACTCTGTTTTACTGGGATTTAAAATCAATTATTTGTATCACTTTTTAATAATCAACTTCAAAATGCATATGTTTATTACTTTGGTTCTGAAGCTATATATTTCGAGAACTTCCGTTTGGATATTCGAGATCTTATGATTGACATAGTACCGTTCTTGAACGATAACAAAGCCTTTTTGTTGTTAACATCTACCTTTTTCTCAGTTTGTATCAGACCGTGATTACCCAATTGAGTTTACGTTTTTCGACGGCAGTGCAAAAGCAATCCAAGACAAGAACATCCAATACACAAACATGTTTGATGCAAATCTAGACACATTGGTTTGGTCCTTAAGCAAAGCAGACTGTTCGGATGTGAAGATCATTGTGGGGGAGATTGGATGGCCAACAGATGGAGATGTTCAAGCAACTATAGATTAGGAACATGAATTTTACAATTCCACACTAAACAAGTATTCCATATTCATCCATCCTTAATTAGGAATGTCGATCATTCAAATGGCGTGCATACATAACTCAATAGAAAGCATATACAGAGGACAATTGATTCATTATTCAATTTTCATCCGAATCTCTACTTAGCTATTTGAAAACTTCTCCAGAATGGTCTCCTCACATCTCACGAACAGAAAACAAAAACAAATAAAAACAAAGAACTTGCAAATTCATACAACAAAAAAATAGCTTTTAGGAATCACTTCTGATAAATGTAAATCTAGCACCGTATATCTATCAAAAACAATGACACTTCAACAATCTCTTACAATATCTATAAAAACAATGACACTTCAACAATCTCTTACAAATGTAAAGTTAACAGAAAAATAAGGAAAAATCACAGACTAAAACATCAAATACCTCAACCATAAGAACCGTAAGGCTTGATTTGAGGAAACCCACATTTATTTTTCTGTGAAAATAAACGCGGAATGCCGAAACCACACCGATGTTCTGTTTCTGTGTAAAATTGAACCCTAAAGACCAGATTCAAAGACATACCATGGATTATGAGGATGGAAGATGATCCAACTGATGATACTGAAGCACAGCTATGACCATGTGACCTACTGTACTTGATTTTAACCTATATATGCCATCGCGACTAAATTCTATATCAGTCGTGAAGAACACAAGTGAGATGGAGATAAACGATGTGTTTGTGGTGGAGAGATGAAGATAAAAGAGTGTGTGGCTGAGTGATAAGGTAATCTATTTGGGTTTGCAAATGAAATTTCTATATAATTTGGGGGGATTTTTAGCGCCTAAATTTTTGTTTATTTTTCTGATAAAAAATTCGTGGTTTTTATTAAAAGGTGGGTTCTATTGGCACACCACTTTTTACTATTGGCACTCATTATTTGATTATTTTTTCGGATAATGTTCAACAATGAACACCAGTGGAAAGTCAGTGGACTGACGTTTTTAAGTTGTGACACTTTTATAAAGGGAACATCGGTCATTGGTGTGTTGAACACCAACGTCACACTGACGTTGGTGTTCAACAACGAACACCAGTGACACCGATTTCCCCTTCATTTAAAATCACCGTGGTGCCAAAGTAAAGTTTTGTGGTGCCGGGAGTAATGTGGTGCTAGTAGTAAAAAGTGACGTGCCAATAGAACCTCCCTATTATAATTCTAAAAAAATGGTGTTTTTTTGGAAAAACTTAATTGTTTAATATTTTTTATTGATATTTCTTTTGAAAAAAATTTATATTTTTTTTGGGTACATAATAATGAGGGGATTATTTTAGGTGTATCATAATGAGGGGATAAATGATTAACAATAACAGGAATTAAGAGTTCCTCACCGAATTAGCATCATTTTGGTATGTATTTTTTTTACCCTCATTAAAATGTACTTGTAACGACCAATTTATAAACCCTTATTAAATTACCCTTATAAAAAGCAATTTTTCTTGACATATACTAAAACATAGATTTTGAGACTTAAATATGCATGCATCTTTAACTTATAAACATAAACCAGCAGGCAACAAGTCGAAACAGAACCAACATCAACCCACGACTTAACAAACAAGTTGACTGACACTTGTACAAGATGAGAACCAAATGAAACTAGGTTAGGGACTTACAAGGCTCAACAAGATACTCAAAACAGACTCAGAATATCATCCATGACTGAAAGTAAAATACATAGGACAAATCATCATGATATCACTTTTTTGTAAAGTTGGAAATGTTGTAGAACCTGAGATGATTTATTTGCAATTATCCCCAACATGGTCTCTCCTTTCCCAAGATCATCAAGATCAATCCCATTAGATTTCCTCTCCAGCAGCCCCATTCCCATGCTCCTTAAGACGTCAAAAACATTACTTTTTACTTTCCCAACCAAGACCTTATCTGAAGAACTTTTCATTACATTGATAAAAGGCTTAAACAAAAAATCCACCACCACTTTATTCAAAAGAGGGACACTAAACCCTTTCAATTCATCAAGAAAAACAAATACAATGTGATAATTCACACCATTTCCCGACGTTTTATCCTCACACAGCAAAGCCTTACCCTCAAAAACCTCAACACAGTTCTTCAGGTAGTCAAAATCCCACTTAAAATTCTCCATCAAACGAAAAAAACATTAATGAATCTCCCAATAAGCAAGTAAAACTTATCAATTCTCAAATGGTCAATCCCATTCCATTCCCGACGAAGCGTAACCAAGAAAAAACTAAAATATTTCGAAGAAAGTAAAGGATCAAGACTCAAAAGCAAAGACGAAAGCCTATCAATCAATTGAGCTTAAACAAGAGCCTTATCTGAGTGCCATTCCCAAATTCGACTACTTCCTGGTACACTATCATGACATATATATTCTATTATTCGACACCAAAATCACGTGTTGGTGTTTCTATTTGAATACTTTAAAACAACAACATTGCGAAATCCCGACAGTTTCATCAATTTCACACCATTGCAGATATCATGTTTCTGAAATGGAATGTAGAAAATGTACGAATCTATCTAAGAATTGTGGAGAAGAGCATTTCCTTACCATCAAAGTGATTCAAGACACCTAAAGCAACCCATTACTTTGTACAGTTGTCTGAACCGTAGAGTATATGTCAACTTGCTCTGTTGTATGGTTATTCAAGTGGCATCTAAGATAAAAATGATTATTAGTAATCACTAATGCACAAGTCTCACACAGGATATGCAAAACACTGCATTTACTTAAAGTTTTACAACACCTTAATAGCTTCATGATTGGAACCATACATGCCATCTTTGGCCTGATGAGTTTCCACATCTGCTTCAATTTCGCCGTCGTTCGGGATCTCTTCTCTGTATACATTGTGCTCCTCTTTGTCCATTTCCTAAGGCCAAATGAATATTACTCTTTTATGTAGTACCTCTCAATCTTTGCTATCTCTTCTAGTAAAAGTATCAAATTAATAGGTAAAAATTGGCAAGAACTCTTGAATTTCGTACCTTCCTGTAATTAAAAGGTAAAAGTAGCAAGAGTTCGAAATTTCTACCTGAAAACAAGTGATGGTGTCAAAATGCATTAGGTTTAACTCAATCGCCCCACTGGCTTCTCAATGACCCGATTCGATCTTGACCCGCAATCTCACGCACCTTTGATGCTTCTTAACATCCACCTTAATATTCTTCACGCTGCAGGGACACAAAGAGAACATCACAGCTTTCCTTTGTTGACTCTACTAATTTTGCAGATACAAATTACAGACCGGCGGGGAAGAGAAGAACAGAGCAGCGATGAAGAGTATTGAACGAAGGGTTTTGGTTGTAAGCGTGTACCGAATGTTCAAGGTTCGAAGACATAAGTAGTAGCAGCAACGGCAGCAGCAGCGGTAGTGAAGAACAAAACGGCGGCGGTGGCGGCGGCGGCGGTGGCGGCGGCGGCGGCAGGGGCAGCGGCAGCGGCGGCGGCAATGAAGAACAAATCGGCGGCGATGGGTAGAGTGGGTTTAGGTTATCGGCGTGGAGGCTGAGGGAGGGAATGAGAAATGTAATAGTTTTTTTAGGAATGAATGGATAGGAATATAGGATAAAGATGTTAATGATTTTTCAAAAAAAAGATGATAATGGGGTGGATCTGATTATTTTTAGTTAAGAATTATGTAAATAATTATGGGAATATTTTTATTGGACAGATAATGATGGGAAACACGATCACTAATGACGGGAATTGATATTTGGTCATCACACAATGATACAATTTAGGTCCCGTCATTATAAGTACCATTTAATGACGTAATTTCGACCCGTCATTAAATTCCCGTCATTGAAGTCCCTCATACCTTGGTTATAATAAAATTTTAACATTTAACCAAAAAAAATAAAATCATTATCCATCATTTTTATTCCATCGTTTTAAGAAGTTAAAAAATAAATTTGGGATCGGCCCTTTTTCTTGTAGTGCAAGTATATCTCGTGGTGGAATTTTCACCATGCATTGTGTCATTAAGTAATGATGTAACAAATATAAGCTGAGTTAGAAACGTATAGTCATGACGTGTCGATGGGCATGATGTGAACCCTAGATTGAGTCGGTCTCACCAAGATAATCTTTTAATAATAACCTTAATTAAATTGTAGCTTCTACTTCTTACTTTGTACAAATGTACTTACCTCAAATGCATGTTTATTTATGTGTTTGTGGGAGAGAAGACGAATAGGTAAACTCGGAGTACGATGAGGACTTTGGTGACGACGTTTGAGGACGCCAGACTTGAAGACCTTGATTATTTACTTACACTTATTTCCTAGACTTGATTTATCATTGGAACCTTGTAGTTTACTTTTAGTTTTGAGATTCGTCCTTTTGGATTCGTTTGGTTTTCCGATGTAATAAGTATTACATTTTTCTATCTTTAGTTATTTCTATTCTTGGTTATTTAAAAAAAAATATTACCCGATGTAGTAGAGGCTTCCGTTTGCTTTAATTTGATACGATGTAGTAGAGGCTTACGTGTAATATTAGATTTATTTAATATTATGCGTGCCAACGTTTCGTTTCCGGATAAGGACTCGGTATCCGGGAGCGGAGCGTTACAGTAATTGCATCATAAAACAAATTCCCTATTCTTTTGTGTTGGTAAACACCCATCCCTTTTATCATCATAGTTCAAACTTGGCATCAAGAAGAAGGAAGAAGACAATTTGATTCCTTGATCAGTTTTTGATAGTTCGATGATCCAATTGAAGAGTTAAACGAGGAGAACGAATTGGAATAATCATCTTCTCGAATCAAGAGGTAAAAATCTAGTCCTTTTCTCCCTTAAAATTCGATCTAGGAGTTGGAAACCCTAGTTTTGATTTATCTTCATCGCTTGATCGAATCGTTGAAGAATATTGGTGTAGTATACAATTAAGGTTGTTTTCGTTGATTTTGACTGAATTAGGTAGATTTCCAGCCATAATTTTGTTGAAGAATTGTAGATCTTCCGTAGTTGAACCAAAACCAAGGTATGAAGGTCGTCCGTCAATATAGAGTTTTAATTTAATTCTCTTTTGCTATTTCCAGTGCTCCTATTTCAAAATTTTCACATATGTGTTGTGGGATTACATAACTGGCACTACTAAAAAATTACCTTTTTGCTACATTTTTGTTTGCCACGCTCCAGCGAAAAGGCGCCGCAAAAAGATACCTTTTGCGTCACTTTTTACGAGCGACGCAAAAGGTACATTTACTGTATTTTTTTGATAAAACAGTGACGCGAAAACAATTTTTTGCGACGCTCATAAAAAGTAACGCTACAGGTTCCTTTTTTGCGGCGCTTATTTTGTGGCGTGGCAAGCTATAGTGTAGCAAAAAGGTATTTTTTTTGTAGTGTGGGTGTACTGCACACACAAAACGGACCAGGTTGGATGGTCCGGGGCGGTAAACCGACCAAGATGGTCATTCTAATTATGTTTACTGACATTTTTTCTGCTACAATATATTATTTTCTGTTATTTTGCTATTTAATTCCATAAATAGTGCATTGAGTAGATTGGGGGTTGTTGGTTTGTGTTATATTAATCTAAATTACTGAACATATGTCACTTGTGTGACATACTTGTCAGTTCAGATGCACACGATTATGCACTTGCACGTACTTCATTGAAGCAGATTGTCTAGCATGGAACCTGATTGTATTTAATTGAACCAATATAGAGTAAACATGCAGGTTCGCATACGTTCACATTAATTTAACCACATTAGACACAAAGTTTAGGCAGAAAGAACCTTAATGAATTGCATTTTATGTTTTCAATTATAATCATGTTTCACGGTTGTTTTTGTATGAACTATTTTTTAAGTGGTAAACTTGTGAACTAACCCTCACAATGACTATCTCCCCGGTTGGTAATCATGTGTGACTATATTGATGTTCTACTGTTTACTGGGCTCTCATCCCTATTTCTTTTTCCTTTTCTCCTAAAATGACATACAAGAAAAAGATGATTTCTGGGAGTCTGATGACGAGTTATTGGTGGAAGGCTTGGAGTTGTCTTTTACTTATCATTAGTTGTTTTTAGTCATGGCTTTGAGTTGGAATAAAGCTAGTGTGCCAAGAACTAGTAGTATTAGTCATTCTCCCTTTTCTGTTGAGATAGTAATGTGATTTGGATTTTTAATAATTTGGATTATAGTATTGCAACAATTGTGCATCTGAAGATTTAAGATGTTTTATACTTGATTTCATTATGTGTATGGTTTGATCTCCCATGCTTATGGTGGGTTTTTCTATAATGTATGTTATCAAACATGTTCTAGTTTTCTATTCAGCTTCCGCTAGGTTTCTTTTTATCTAGCACATTTTATTGAAAATTCTAGTAAAAGGTTTGACACGCCCAAAAGTCTAGCTTATCAGACATGTGTTGAAGGTCTCGTTCCAGTTGTGGGCTTGGCTTTTGGGACGGGTCGTTATAGCCTCATACTACAGGACAAGGGAGTACATTTTTTATTAAATGTTCAACCACTATCTTCTCTACCCTTCAACCACCTACATACCATTTCCACCACATCTTACCATTAAAATAATACACATTTCTCTCTCAACCCATCAATTAAATCACCATCCCATCCCAAATCACCAAACCAATAATGATAAACCACGTTTGCATTTTTAATAATAATAATAATAATAATAATAATAATAATAATAATAATAATAAAATCGTTGCAGCTTTAAAGGTGAAAGTGGCAATAAAGGGGCAGTGGGCCTCGGTGTAGTGACGGCGGTGGGTCTTGGTGACAGTGCTAGGGCAAGGTGATTGTGGAAGATAGATGTGGGCGGCTGGGCTATGTGGAGCTTGAGTATGGGCGGTGGCGGGTCTAGTGATGTGTGGGAGGTGGCAGGGTCGGGGAGAGGTGGCGATGCTGGTGAGTGGTGATGGGTGATGATGCTTAAAATGATACCTCCTATGGCATCCTCATTTCACCAATTCTAAGCTAAAACTAGTTGTTTTCGGCAATTTATATGAACTATTTGTTAAATGCGATATGTCGAGTTCATGAGTCGAGTATTATTACTATTTGGTACTTACAATTATTATTCCAAGAATTGGTATTATTACGTGTGTTATTGGACTATTTTCAAGTAAAGAGATTTGGTCCAAGTGTTGAGACGGATTCTGGAGCGGGCTGGGTGAAGAATTAGGCATAGGGCATTTCGGAACCTTCCAAGTTGAGTCGGCGGGAAAAAAAAAAATGAAAATGCACTCGCAATAGCGAGACCTATCGCTGTAAATTTGAGCATCCTAGAAGCTTCGAGAAACATGTTTTCTTGGATGAGGGGTAGTTTTAGGAGCTAGCTAAGTCGGTTTATTCAGCTATAAATAAGAGGCACTAGGACTTAGTTTCATTGTACCAGAATATTGAATACTACACGTATTATGCAATAAAAAGTCTTTCTTTTCTTTTATTTATTTTCTATGAGTTCTACTCACGAATCCGACGGGTTCGCCTTCTAGGGAGAGATCTGCGAAGAGAATCAATGCTCGGCATCGAGGGTATGGTTTTCCGGCTTTTTCTAGATGTATATATGTTGTTTTCCTTTGTGATTAGTATGGTTTAATTGTTTAATTTAGTTATGCTATGTAGTAATTAGTTTATTTACCCCATATGTGTATAGATCTGAATCGTTGGTGAAGAAATCATGAAATAGAGGTTGCGTTCTTCTGATCCGCGACGGTCTTTATTGTTAGATCTGAATACCTAGTAAATCCTAATTCATGATAATCAGCGCCATCTACGTCTGATCGACATATGTAATTTACGTGTTTTTTTAGCCTAATCAACTATTTGCATGTTATCGTAAATTAGCATGAAAGACTTACAAGGTGAAGTGTTAATTAGAAGTCTTGATCGATTCTTAGGAACGTGCCGGTCAGTCCACGATGGCTACTTAGTAAGGTCATCGGTCATGAGCCAGCTATCCCTAGATCTTATTGCGTGTGGATTAATACAACCAATGAAGGAGGTTAATTACTGACCGTCCCATGGAAGTAGCGTAACTTTATGGGTTAGCATCCGTAGCTGTTAAAGAGTTAAAATTCACCACGGGGTAGATCAATGCATAGATTGGGGGAAATAACTAATTACTCATATATGGAGCTAATACATTAGAAACTCGGAGTGTTGATTTTGCATATTATTGTGTGTTCACTGTTACCATTGTTACTTTTCTACACCTTTGTTGGTCATCAACCGTCTTAATTGTTCTCGATCTTAGTTAAGTTGCGCCTTACGAGTCTCTGTGGATTCGACATTGACCTACCTTCACTATACTGTGATAGACCTAGTCCTATTGCTAGTAATTCGTGAGTTGTACGCGATAAATGAGGACAATGGGGTTGGTGGGGGGTGGCGGCAGCCGGAAGGAAATTAAGGTGAATTAAGGTTATATGTGTAGTTAAATTGTTGGGGTGAAATAATTTGATAGATGTAATGTTATATGTAAAAATGACAATACTGTAATCACAAATATCATTGAGCAACATGGAAGTATACAACGGCAGAGCACGTGTGAAGAATAATTATTTGATGTGTTAACTTCAATTTCTTTTATATATATATATATATATGTATATACACACACACAACACATTATATTTAAAATATATATATATATATATACACACATCACATGTCAGCTATCTCATCATCGGAGGAGTGCAATATGAAGTCCTTCCTTCACTAGAAATTCACAGAAATCCATTTGATAAATAAGTGTAATGTGTAGTCCAACAAATTCCATTTCAAATGGCGCATGCTCCTTCTGCTTGTGTTATAGTATTTTTAGATTCCACCACTCGTCTTTACAATTCTAATTTGAAATGAACAAATAACTTTTCCTTTAAGTAATACACTTGATGAGAAGTCCTGTTTATTAAAAGCAATTATAATGTCTCTAGAATAGAAGTCATTAATCAAAATCAATAATTTAAATGAAACCTATCTGTTTATACAAGAGTAATAGTTACAAAATAGATTTAAAAAAACATGACTTCTCCTATCGAAATATAGATGTACATATACTCCTTCATTTTTTATCTTTCTTCTCCATATATATTTTTATTAGATTCCACGTTTATTAGATTCAAACATCAAATAGATTGCATGAATAAATATATGCTATTTATATTTTGGTTTTTAGTTTTGTTAAATAAAAAAATAGATGTGAATCATTACAGTAGTTAAGTTGATTTATTTTATCATTCCTAACTATTTTGTGGGACGGGTTTCACGTTTAAATAGATGTGAATCATTACAGTAGTTAAGTTGATTTATTTTATCATTACTAATGGTCATTACAATTGCTCTAAAAGAAAAACAAAAAACACAAAAAAAAATGGTTTATGAAGATTTAGTTTATACGTAACATTCTTGAATGGAAAGCGATTTCGCGTATGATAAGGAATTCCGTTTCAAGGTCAAGAAGAGTTCCTACAAGTTAGTTAGAAAGAGTGACATTGTCGACTTAGGTATGAACAAAAATTGGAAAAGTATGGTCTTGCGGTTGAAAAGGACTTCTTTGAAAGTAGTTTTTGTATTTCAATACTGCAAGAAATGTGAAAGGACGACAGTTTCTTAAAATGACATCATTGTATTCGTATTGGTTGCGGTGATGGATCCAGAAAGATTTCTCAGTAGAAATAATGAATTGATATAAATTTAAAGATTGAGTGGAAATAATAATGTTTTTACATTTTATATCAATAAAAATACATCTTTTTTCAGATTTCGGTGGAGACACTAGCCTCCACCAATCTCCGCTTGGGTCCGCCCCTTTATTTGTCTTATCCAATCAATAAGGCTAATACGTGTTAGAAAAGTTTAAAAGTGATTTTTCTTCACATACACATTACATTTACGTTGACTTTGTATTTTACACCTGATGGAGCAATGATCCTCTCAAGTGAGAGGGTAAATTGGGTTTTCAAGTATAAATATTTTTAGACATTATCAACCAAACGACATAGTTTTGAAATAAAATAAAAAAAACTTACGGTTAGATCATGTTTACATTATGAGTGTGTAATTAGATCACATACACTTAAAAGTTCACCTGACGATCTCACTTGAGAAGATCAAGTCTCCTCCAGTTGAAGAATAATCTCATTCTCAGACATGGCAGCCAAAAATTAAGCAACACTCCTGCAAAATAAATCTCTCAACCATCTTAGTATATTGGTCACGAATCTTACCCGGCGTTGTTAATTTCTTATTCAAGGATAAGATCAATGGGTTTACTATTCATCTGGATATTTTATATTTGTACAATTGTCATATGTGTATTGGTGAACCTAGATTTACCCAAGCTCACTAGATTCTCTTGTTAATACAAATGACAAGAATCTAGGCTATGCTCTACAGGTTGTATAACACATAATTCCAAGAACAATTGCGGGTGCTATCTTTTTCTTCCGTAATCTTAGTTTCTTCATTTTCATTAAGTGTTAAAAACTTTGATGGTATCAAAGCTATCAGACCTACGTCATGAGGTCTTCAACTGGTTCGACCTTCACAACCCAGGGAGCTACAACAGGAAGCTCATCTCCATCAATGACAGCAAGTTCTGCATCAACAACAACATCAGAAGGAAGCTCAACTGTAACAATGACAGCTGCAACAACAACCTAGATGCCACTACCTTGTGTTGAAGTCATGTCCCTGCTTGGACCCACTGACAGTTCAACCCTTAATTCACAGTTAGAGCTTTCACCCATTCAGATCCATCTATATCTCAGTATTTTAGATCTGGTGAGCAGTATCCTTCTCTATTGAGGCCTTCTTTGCCGCAATATATTGCATTATACTTGTCTTATGTAATCAACACTACACTTAATAAAGGTCATTTCAGCCAAGAGTATAATGTCAAGTTAATATAAATAATTATCTTCTGTGGCGGTATTCTATTTTGCCTATAGTGAGAGGAATCAAATTGGATGGTCATTTGCTTGGAACAAGGCCTCAACCATCTCAGTTTTTAACCACTCGTACTATAAGAGTTTTATGATCCTCATATGGTGCTCCTCTAAACCAAGCCTATGAGAAACGGGTTTCCACAAACCAACTTTTGATGGAAGGCTACTCAGCTTGATGATTGAGCAAGCCCTAATTGATGTAGTAGGGTGTTATACAACACATGAAGTTTGGAGAAACCTTGAGATTCTCTTCAATAGTCAATCAGAAACTATGATGATTAAATTTAAAAATACATTGACTAAGACAACCAAAGAGAATGAATCCATCATAGACGATCTAGCACTAATGAAATCCTACTTAGACAAATTGGCCTTTATAGGTTATCCTATTAGTTAGTCTGAACTGATTCTAGCAACTCTAAAAGGATTGGACAAGGAATGTGATGAAGTAGTGATGTTGGTTTTTTTATGATTGTAAAGTAGTTTTGTTTTAATGATGTGATGATGGTCAAACCAACTGTGAAAAAATAATGTGAGGTTATATCTGATATATGTATATGATTTACTAGAGTCTGGTTATTGTATATGTTCAATCAAACAAACAATGTACTAGAAATTCTATAAATCTCCATATGCAATTAAAGATACATCCAAAAGACAGAAGGCTGAGGAGTCTGACTCAGTGGTAAGGATTGAAGATCTAAAGATTGATGGCACGGACTCATAGTTGAAGACTTTGAGATATCGAGGTCATAAAGTTATCTTCAAATGTGATGAAAAGATAAATATAGAGTACTCTAATCTTGACATATGTAAAGATCAGAGAAATTGAGAATCAGATCTAAAAGAGGAAATCAAGATAAGCTGAAAGCATAATAGTGTTTGAAGATATTCAGAATCAGATTTGAAGATATTCAGATCAGACCTAAATATTCGAGTCAAATGTAAAAGATCAGCTCTGAAGCTATTTACATTATGATGACAAGACAAAAGTTGACAAGCCATTAATACGGAATAAATAAAATGTGTCAGAAGATTGAGAATATGAACGTTACGCCATCTGAAAGTGAAAAGCTATTTCAAATAAACAAGCAACGTTCAAATCAGGATTTCTATCATTACAATGGCTATATTTGAATATATTGAAGATCTACAACGGTCAAATATGCCACATCAGTACTCAGAGTTAAGAAGACATAAATCAGAGTTAAAGAATGAAAGCTGAAACAGTACATCTCTAACATATAAATACAAGAATCAAGTCATTCAAAAATGAGTCTTCGAGGGGAAGATCTTAAGAGCTTTATAGAGACAATCTAGCAAAGAAGGGGGACTATTTAGATGCATGAACTTAAATTCTATATCTAAAGAAGTTCGAGAGGCTGCAAATACTCAAGTTACACTAATAGATCTATTAGCAGCTCTTGAATTAAGTTGAGCACAACCAGAAGCTACATCGACAAAACCATTAAGTCTAAACTTCAGTGAAACAACTTAGTTGATTTACTCATAACTTTTGTTTGATTTTAGATCAACAAAGAGGTGAAAACAATGAAGAAATGGTTTTCTTCGAAGGACAGTGAAGCAGTGAATAAGCGGTTTTCTTTGAAGGACTGTGAAGCAATGAAGAAGCGGTTTGCCTTGAAGGACTGCAAAATGGTGAATAAGCTTTTAGCATTGAAAGACTATATGCAACAAAAGCAGGGCGTCTACAGAGGTTGTTTGTGGTGGAGCTGTTGAAGAAGCAATCACACATTCGAATGAACAGTGGAGCAAATCATAAGGATTGGTTGCTCATATTGTGAAGCAGTTGGGAGAGTTGCGAACGACAATTGCACTATTGTATAAGAGTCAGTGTAACAATAGTGAATTCATGTAACATCACATGAGAAGCAGTGACTAGGGGATTACTCCACCCCAAACATCGATAACAAACCTTGTGTCTTTTACTTTATGTAGTTAGCTTATGTACTTTACATTTTGCAAGATTTACTTAAGAAGAATTGCATTCATATCTCAGCAATTAAACATTAAAACAAAACAGATTTGATACAAATCATAGAATTCTTTAATATCCGCTGCACATAAACTCTGTGCAAGGGAAAAAAATTTCAACCCGTCTGAACTTATTCAAGACATACTTTTGGACCAACAATTTGTAGCAGAGAAGTGTTCTTATGATACAAGAACTTTGCTCAAGTTCAGATTGTGTCTAGAATTGATACATTGCATATTTTTCAAATCTGTGAAATTGTTTATCAAATTTGCATATCTTTTTCTGATATAAACAATTGATATCATAGTAGTGTCAGAAGGAGTGAAAATGAGATTGAATGGCACTCTGATTTAAATGACACGGCAAAGAAAGAAATGACGAAAACTCTAGATACAGATATAACCTCTAAAGTGAAGAATTGCAAAAGTGCCAAACAGATGTAGGAAAAGCATATTTCAATAAACTTTGATGAAAAACCAACTCGTTCAACTACAACAGATAGAGCTACCGAGGTAATATCTTCTTACCAATATGCATATGCAACTTGTACTGTTCGAGATGATGAAGTTTCATCTTCAAGAAACCTAAACTTACATGAAACTCATAAAAACATTCTTAATGAGTTTGAAAAATTCAAAATGACTACGCGGCTGTTGTAAGTAAAAAGGAAAAGCTCAAATCTAAATTGAATAATGTCAGACTTGACAAAGCATGTGTGGAACTTGAATCAGACGCAAGACAAGAAATAGACAAGGTCATGTTTGAAACCTTGCCCACTTCTGACTTAGCTCTTATTCCTAAGTTTAAGTCTAGGAATAGATTTAGATATAAATCTTGTCCTAGAAATAAACAATGGACTAGTATCAAGTCTGGACCTACTTTCAGAACTAGTTATGGAAATAGATCCAACACAGACCATAAGTCAGAGCTAAAGTTCAAATCTAGACAGATCTGAATATGTCATGGTTGTTCAGAAAACAACAAAATGGAACAATCCAGTCAACAGCAGTATTATCAATGATCAATCTAGAAAAGCTAAATCAGAGGAAGAAAGAATCTATATCCCTCTGTAAGCAATTGGAACATAAGATTTCCTTCAAATTATGGAAAACTTATGTGAACATAACTATTCCTAAGACCAATTCATTTATTGGTTACACAACTCTTTCTAGTTACAGAAAATATTTTAGTATAGCTAAATTTGTAAATAGAAATTACTATGTAAATAAGACTAGGTATGGTCCTAAGAATACTCATTCTGATGCATCTATTCATAAAGAAAGAAAAAGCTATATAGAAAATTCTAAGAAATGTGTGAATTTTGATTCATTAAAGACTTATTTTCTATGAATAAGGTCAATCATGCTAGAAAGGTATCATTTAAAAATGAACTAATTGATAACAAGAAAAGTGTTGGACATATTTTAGTTTTACTGATAAGTGTCAGACTAGCTGTTATAGAGCAAAGGCAAAAAGATGTCTAGATTAAATGTATAGGTTTACTAGAATTTGATCTTTGTATAGGTTTGATCAAACAAGCACTGTAAAGAGGTCAGCTAACTTTATCAGCAGACCTGTCTAGGTCAGTAGGGTGTCTAGGTCAGTTGACTAACTAAGCACCTGCTAATGGCTGAAGACTAAGGGTTCAAACTCAGTTATTGAAGGCTAAGGGATCAAACTTAGTATTTAAAGTCAAGGATATGGAATCAGAATTTAGGGAAGTCTGTGATGACCTAAAGTAATTACATATATCTTGTGTACAAGGTCTAAGTTCCATACATTAAGTGGTGATTGGAACTTAGTTATAATCAAAATGGTGTACTCTAACTTAACAATAAAAAGTTAGATGAGAAGTAGTTGGCTGAAGTGTTATTAAAACACAGCAGACTAAAATCAGCTGACAGATATGTACATCAACAGACTGATATACCCAAGGTGTCGGCAGAATGGAAATCTTGATTTAATCAAGTTTACATTGAAAGATTAAATGGATAAGGATGGATTACAAGCCTTGATTTTGTGAACAAATCAATGGTCAAGATAAAAGGAACGTTGGAAAGATTAAGAGGATTATCCAATGGTTAAAAGTCAAAGGGTGGACAGCCTGGAAACTGACAAAAAGCTGACTGACAATGTCAGTACTATGAACAGTGACAAAAAGCAAGTCAAGATGGAAACAAGTCTGAAACGGATACATTTGAATTTCAAACACAAGTCACAAGTCTCACACTTATAAATAGGGGACTCCTGACTCAGTTTGAAGATGATGAACAACATAACAATCCATACGAAGCTATCAAGTTTTTTATCAAGAAAAACACCCTGCTGACATATACTAAGCTTAAATTTGCTGATCAAGATTTATGTTCAAGTGTAACCTGCTATCAAGTTACATCAAGCATACACACTTGAAGACTTCAAGCTGCAAATCATTTCATCCTGATCAAGCTGCTGAAAGCTGAATCACTTACTTGATTCAACCCTTCTTTTACAAGAAGTTTCCTGAAGACAGAGAAGTATCCTTTGGGTGTCAAGAACTGTTGTTCATGGTGGAGATGGTGAAGAGGCAATTCTACCCTTCAAGGACCAATGGAATACTCTAGAGCAGCAATCCTACATGTTTCAAGTGTTTAGTTTGTGAAGCCATAGTCATTGGTGAAGGTAAAATAGTTTAGGGATTTTTGTAACAGCAACCTCAAGAATCTCTAGTGAATTACCTCCAACATCCCAGGAGAAAAGTGGACTGACATTATTGCACCACCTGGAACCCCTATAAATCTTGCCTACTTTACTTTACTGCATTTACTTTCTGCATATTATTTTATCAGCATACTGATCACATCAACCAACTGAAACTAGCAACTGAATCACGCATACACTACCAAGTATCCAATACTTGATATCATTATTTTATCAACAAGTGATAAGGCTTAATTTAAATATAATCCGCTGCAACAAATGCAGTAACCTTAATAGTCAGCAGACTACTGTCCTTGATGAGTTTGTCAACTCCAAAAAGTTTTAAGTGTTAAGTTTATTCACCCCCCCTCCTCTAAACTTAACCAAAGACTTTTCAAGGGACCAACAATTGGAATCGGAGCAGTACTTATGTTCAAAAGTAATCCTACTTGTTGTGCTTGCGAGAATTCTTCGAAAACTTTTTCATGTTTCTGTTTTTCAAAGCTTTGCATCATTGATAACAACCAGTATGCTAGGACTATGTTGATGTGCTCTCTAGATAGTTTTGATGAGTATAAACGTCGTATGCAGGCTTATTTAGCTGCAACACATGATGAGATGATGGATGTGCTGATTGATGGACCACTGGAAATCACCAAAACAATAAATATGGATGATCAAACTCAGATTGTACCAAAGCCGAAGAGAGATTGGGGTGCTGAAGATAGAAAAAAAAAATCAAACCTCAACAATATTTCTATTGATATCATTTACAGAACCTTAGATAGCAATATATACATGAAAGTGAAGGATTGCAAGACTGCTAAGGAACTTTGGGAAAGATTGCAACTAATCTGTGAAGGCATTGACGCTATCAAGAAAAACAAAGTCAGTGTAGCCAAAAGAAAGTTCCAAGATTTCAAAATGAAATCAAATGAAACCATTGAACTAATGGAGTCAAGATTCAATCCTATCTTTTATGGATGAACTCACCCTGCTGAATGTAACATATACAAAGGAAGAGATCAATACAAGAATTTTAGAAGCCCTACCAGCAAAAAAAGGTTGGGAAATGAAGGTTACGGCCATGGAAGAGTCCAGAAGACTACATGAAGAAGACGCCTTCAAATTGTTTTCAGGTCTCAAGGCATATGAATTTAGTATGGATCTTGTTCCTAATACTGAAAAAGAAGAACCAAAAACTACTGCATTGGCTGCTCCACATAAAAAAGAATCATCAAGTGTCCAAGATGATTTGCTGGATGAAATGCAAGAGAAAATAGCCTTGCTGAGTAAGAAAATCAGAATGATGAAATCTGGAAGATGAACTTCAAGGAATTTCACCAAGAAATCAAGTGAAAAGAAAAAGAAAGAATCCAAGAAAGATAATGACTACTTGTGCTTTCATTGCAAGAAACCAGGACACTTCAAACCTGATTGTCTTGATTTGAAACAAAAGAAGGAACCTGATTATCTGTACTTCAACTACAAGAAACCTGGACATTTCAGACCTGATTGTCCAGACCCACTGAAGAACAAGAGTCAGCAAAGAAGATCTAGCAAGAAAGCGCTGGTTGCTGATGATGAATCAGGATAAGAAGTTGAATCAGAAAAGGGAAATGAATATGATGAAACTGCACTTATTGCACACAATGATGATTATGATTTAATGGGAAATATGGATGAAACTGAGGAGGTATACAATTCTGTATATATAAACACTCATGTTGAAAGTGATTGTGAATCTACTTGTGGTTCAAATCCTAAAATTTCTGACAGTGAAGAAACTTTGGATGCCATCCTTAATCAACTGAGGAAAATACATCTGGTTATGAGATTGTGAAGGCTGAAAAAGAGGATCTTCAAGCAGAAATTCAAAGATTAAATGCTGAATTAAGAGCTCTCAAAGGAAAGGAAAAGGAGCATGAACAGATTCAACATAAGCCTGATGTATCTTCAGTAGCTGCTGAATCTGCTGCACAATCCAGTTCCACCACTGCATTCAAATCTGGGAATCCTTATGGTGATAGAACAGGCCTTGAATTTGAAGCTCAACAATCTACTAAGGGTGGATCCAGTAAGGCTACAGAACCTAGTACCAGAATTGGTCCTAAGTTTGTGCCTGCACAAGATCCAACTCCCAAAAAGGTTGCTGAGGCAGTAAAGCCTACTGAGAATGCTTCAAAGAAGCAAAATCAGAAGTCCAAAAGGTCAACAATACCTAATAAAAAGGGTAAATCCAAGGGTAGGACTACTGGACCTTCTAGACCTGCTGATAGCAGACATGCTACAAAGTCTGTTGGACCACAAAAGGGCAATAACCAGAGACATTCCAGAGATAAGAATCGTAAACCCAAAAATGTTAATCATTCAAGGGATACTTATCTCAGGGGGGGAAAGGTAGATTGTTCCCAACTGATGAAGATTGGAATGCTCCTGCCCCTACTGCTAGAAACAATAGAGATAACCATAATGCTAGGGTAAAACCTCAGCAGTGGAATCAACAGAGGACTCAGCAGATGACTTATTTGAGACCTCAGCAGACTCCACAATACAGGGATGTTCCTAACAGACAGCAACCTCATGGTTATGCTAGTGCTCCTAACAATAGAAATCACTTCAAACAGCACTATGTACCAAAAGGCCATAAACCATATGTGAATCCTACACAACAAAATGTTAAATTTTATAGAAATGTGGGATACATATATGGACAAAAGTGCAACACTTTCCAAAGAAGACCATATGGAAACTTGCCAAGGGTTATACTTACCACTGACCCTTATGGACCCAAACAGTTTTGGGTACCTAAAACACACTAAATTTGTTTTGTAGGGTGTCTTTGGACAGTGGATGTTCCAGGCGTATGACAAAGGATAATCATTGTTTAACAAATTATGTGGCAAAATATGGTCCAAGAGTCACTTTTAGAAACAAGAACACACCAGGACATACAAGAGGATATGGAACACTGGTGAGGAATGGATTAACAATCAAGAATGTTGCATATGTTGAAATACTGGACTACAACTAGCTGAGCACTGGACAATTTTGTGACATGGGTTATAAGGTCACTTTTGACAAAGGCTACTGTATTGTCATTAGTGAAAGAGGTGAACAAGTTGTGTTGACTGGAAGAAGACAACAAAACATGTATGTTAAGGATTGGTCCACTGTAGTTCCAGAAACATGTCTGATAGTACACTCCAAGACAGAATTACATTAGTTGTGGCATAAGAAACTGAATCATCTCAATTTTGATGATATCAATCAGTTAGTAAAAAAGAAGTTGGTGATTGGTTTACATGAGATCACATTCAAAAAGTATGGTATATGTGATGCATGTCAGCAAGGTAAACAAACAAAGTCAAGCTTTAAGTCAAATACCAAACAATCAACAAAAAGCGTTTTGGGGCTGATGCATATGGATTTATTTGGACCAGTGATATCAGCAAGTGTAACAAGAAAGAAGTACACTATGGTAGTTGTGGATGATTATTCAAGATACACTTGGGTAATATTCATGAACAAGAAAAGTGAGACACTTCAAAAGATGCCCGAACTTTTGGAAAGATTGCAAAATAAGAAAAGTTTGACAGTAGTGAAGATCAGATCAGACAAGGGTACTGAGTTCCTTAATAAAGTCATAAGAGAATACCATGAATAAAATGGTGAGCTGCATCAATTAGCAGCTGCTGGAACACCTCGGCAAAATGGGGTTCCTGAGAGAAGAAATAGGACTTTAAAGGAAGCAGGGAGGACTATGATTTGTGAAGCTTTACTACCTGAAAGATATTGGGCTGAAGCAATCAGTACAGCATGCTACACACAAAATAGGACCTCAGTAAACAAAAAGCTGTTGAAGACACCTTATGAGATTTGGAATGGAAGAAAACCGAATATATCTTATTTCCATTCATTTGGAAGTAAGTGTTTCATCTTAAATCATAAGGAACAACTGAAGACACTTCAACCAAAATCAGATGAAGAAATCTTTTTAGGATATTCTTCAGTCAGCAAGGCATTCAGGGTACTGAACAAAAGGACACTGAAACATGAAGAATCTATACATGTTGTTTTTTATGAACCTAAGTGGTGGAAGTAGCGACCGAAAGACAATTTATGTAATTGTTTTTATAATTAATAAATGACAGATTTATTCTCATCTTATTATTTGCTTTGTGGTTATAAGAAATACACTACTGAAAACCCTAAGTTGTATCATATGTAGCCATATAACGTAGTGTGTGTCACACATGAGGATTAAATTTATGGTGATATACTTGAACTATTAGTCCGTGGTGAAGTTAATAAAGTTAGGGGTCTATTGATTAAACCACCATTAATGCGCCCAGAACACTTTATGGTGTGACCGTCTTATCCGGACCATCGACATTGGTTGTCTATGTGGGGCATTTTTATATGATGAGAGTCATATAGGACTGGACCGATTTAATCTGCGTTTCTCATATAATTCCGTGATTGAGAAATCTTATTAAATCACAAGATGATCATATATGGATCAACCTTAATCTTGATGTGATTGCATACTCCTACTGGTTTCTGGATAGGTTTTGACGTGTTCGTTAAGGATCGGTAAGAGGCGCAGTCCGAATCACTTTCACGTTGGCACTATTCTGGAATGAGTGAGAAGAGTGTGTCTTACAGATATGGAGTCCATTCCTTCCTGCGGGAAGTAGAAAGACAATCCCCTTATTTGTTAATCCTAGAAACTGATCGATCCGCGGAGTTCGTATTGGTTATGAACTAATTGATCACTAGTGGGTTAATGGTAAATAAGGATAAGATGTATTGAAGAAGGTTTACGGAAATAATCATGCTTCATTGTGGATAGTCTATGGAGGGTTAGTTTATATGTAATGATTATATCAATGGACACTTATCGACTCGACTCGACGTTCTGAGAATAAGTTATATCTATAATCGATATTGTTCAGTTTTGGATTTATTGTGGCATAATTCCGGAATTAATGAATTAAGTAGAAATATTCTGTTCGATTAATATTTTATTTAATTTGTTGTAGCTACTGGTTATAGGTCCATGGTCCCCGGGTTGGCTCCTAACATGCGAGTGTTTTCTCATTTTATGGAACCTCGAGAACAAAGTAAATAGTTGGTCTATTTAATGAATATGCAATATTATTTATTTGGTAATAATATGTAAAATAGAAAAGACATTTTCTATTAAAAATGATATAAAAAAAAGTGGCTCCCCTTTTGTGGATAATTAGGAAGAGAAATTTTCCTAGATTATGTCACATGTTTAATTAATTATTTATTTGTTAGATAATTACTGGAAAAGAGATAAAGAGATTGATTTTTTGAGAATTATCTCTTATCTTTTGGAAAATAGTTTTTCATTATGGGAATAGGTAATTGTAGTGTGAAAAAGGATAACTCTCTCTTGACTAGTTATTTTCCTATATAAAGAGAGTTCCTTCTTACACAATTAACACATATAATTGGCGCCACCACTAAATAAAAAGGAAGAAAAATTAGTTTCTTGTCTTAATCATTAAGAGAAGAAAAACCTAGGGTTTTTCTTGTGCATATTCGAGGAGGTTCTACGGCGAGGATCGACGTCCACCAATCGTTGCTAGGAGATACAATCCGGAAGACTGCGGCTTCTCCCTTGGTCGATTGCTTCTCTCTCCGGTTGGGTAAATCTACTAACTTTCTAGTAGTTGTTAATTAATCATGCGAATCGAATCGTGGTAAAATCGCATGTGAGTTTATTCGTAGCTTCCGCTGTGCATGATCGAGTGTCTCGATCGGTGCTGTGAATCAGATCTGACGATCCAATCATAGATCGGATCCGGATTCGGGTTTCAGTATATCCAGCATGTGGTATCAGAGCGAGGTTAAAGAGATTTGCGATCATGCTTCCATAATTAATTAAAAAGGAGTGGAACAGAAGAAAAATTGCATCTTTTAATTTTTTTATGCGATTGAATGTTTTGGTTGACGAGATGGATTGAGGTTGGTACTTGTTTACCGTTAGATCTACTGTAAACCCATTTTTCCGGGTATAGGATGATATGTAATTTAATTTTCTGTTTTTTTAATTTCGGCCGAGTGGCCTTTTAATTAAATTTGGATAAAGAAATGAAGAGAAAAAGACACAGGACAGTGGTAAAGACACAAGTTCAATTGTATGCAGACCCGAGTTTGAATCCCCCTGGCCGTATAATATTCTAAATTTTTTTTTTCCTGTTCGTTTTTTATTTTATTTTTTATACGAATCAAAAAAATGTGAATTAAAAAAAATACGAATCAAAAAAAGGGAAAGGGGAATCGAACTCGGGTTGTGATGAAGGAAGAAGGAGCTTCAAACAACTCAGCTAGAAGTTTTTTTTATTGAAGATCTGAAGCAGAAAATTCTTATACCCGTCGGCGACTGTACATAATTTAGGTTTTATTTATTTGTTTTATAGATTAGATACGGGGGTATCAACGGTCCATCTCAGTGGTTTATTTTTCGCATTTATTTTCTTTTGTGATTATCTATGTGATATAGCCATGCCATGCATCATATTCATGAATTCCACTCCTAGCATATGCATACATGTAGAAAATTAATATTGAAATTAATTACACATGTATCAACAAAATAATTAATTTAGATTAATTTAGGTAATTAATTAAATTATTTAAAACGAACGGAATTTTATCGGGATATAAAATTCACATGATAAAATAAAATTTACTCGGTAAATTTGATTTTGGGATCTAAAAATCATTCGTGGATTTTAATAATGTAGTGACTACATAAAAGAATTTAAATAATTGAAAATTTGGAAAATCCGGAAAAGTTGGACACCAACTGAGCAAAAGGTTCGAAAATTGGTTCGGACGGTCAACAAGGCTTCGCCTCGACTAGTCCGTCCAAGTGTGGGGTTAGCCACGGGGGTCCGGCAAGGTCAAGCTATCCGGCGTGCTGAGGCTCAATAGGGCAACCTTAGCCCGATTTTCAACCCAGCACCCGCACACGTGTGACGGGGGTCCGGCAAGGTCAAGTTATCCGGTGAGCTGAGGCTCAATGGGGCAACCTTAGCCCAATTTTTAACCCAGCACCCGCACACGTGCGAAGGGGGTCCGGAAAAGTCAAGCTATCCGGCGAGTTTCGGCTCAATAGGGCAGCCTTAGCCCGATTCATCCAGTAGTCGTATATGAACCAACGAAGAGGACGGGTCATCTTAGCCAATCCCGACACCGTTCGGTGAACTCGGTTAAAGCTCAGCCAGGGTTTAATACCGATAAGTTGGTGATTGCTTTTCAAGATTTTATTGTATTCAAATTATTGAGATAAAATGCTATAAAATCCTTCGGGGTTGGGGTTATGTAGAGTCTACATAAATTAGGATTTTGATAATAAAAAAAAGGAAAATCATGAAAAATTGGACACCAACTAGATGGTATTTGGAACCGATAAGTTGGTGATTGCTTCTCAAAATTTATTGTTTTATGATTATTGGAAAATTTCTAAGATCCCAAATTTTTATCCTGACAAAATTAGGACTTTAAAAGTTCATTGGTGAATTTTTGTTGTGTAGTGACTACACAAGAGATTTCTAAATAATCGACAAATTGGAGAATCATGAATATAGTGTCACTAGTTAGACGGTATTTGAAACCAATAAACTAGTGGGAGCTTTAAATTTGTGATTTATTGTTTTTCAATTTGGTAGGAAATTCATAAGTCTTAATATATTAAGATTATAAAACTCTTGGTGAATTTGAATTGTGTAGCGTCTACACAAAGGAATTTTAATCAATAAAAATTGGAGGGTCGTGGATATAGTGACACTAGTTAGACGGTATTTGGAACCGGTGAACTAGTGGTGGATTATATTAAATATTCACGATCTATTGTTTTTGGATTATTATGAAATTCTAAAATCCTAAAGAGACTACCGAATTTTTAAAATAACGAGTGGGAGCGGGAAAGGTGACAACCGACCCCACGGCCTCTACTGTTGGCACAAGCACATGAGAGAAGGGTGACGCCTCGAGCCGCTTTGATTACGGCCCCCTACGGATGGCCTTCACCCCTATCAAAATTCAAGGCTTGGTCTCCGAAAGGATAGGATTTTGGGTACTCATCGAATCACTGACCGACCCTACGGCGGCATACTCGGGGCGTACTTTGAGGTCTGAAACAATAGGTCACACTCACAAGGATATTTTTTGAAATATATTGGCTGAAAAAGGAAGGTAATCAACAATTAAATGGAGATGTCTGATTCTTAATTGTTTAATTGTTGAGAGAGATTGTCTCAATTTAATCGTCCTTGTGCTGATACCGACCCTGTGGCGGCAGTATAATGTGAGGTTAAATCCTTGGAATGGTAGGATCAACTGTTGAAGTAGTGTCCTAAACCCAATCGGGTTGGACCGGATCCGACCGGGTCGGATCATTTCTACTATTTCTTTATGTTTATACATAGAATAAATGGCTTTTATGTTGTCATATATTTGTTCTTTTAAAGAACCGATTATGAATTGTTATATGATGACGTCCTTAGTATTAAACTGTGATAGAGAAACCATGATAGGCGATTATGGTTGATGAGATCTCTAATCACTTTAATAAGCTTGATACATAAATGTCTCTAGGCTGATGTACTCTTAAACAGGGCATTGATAGTGTTGGTCCCTTGAAAAGGCTTTAGTTAAGTTTAGAGGGGGGGGGGGGGGTGAATAAACTTAACAATTAAAACTTTGGAGTTAACAAATTCTGCAACTTCAGCAGCCTGCTGATACTTCAGTAGTCTGCTGAGACCTCAGTAGCCTGCTGATAAACAGTAGTCTTCTGATAGTTCAGTTTGTTGAATTTGTGCAGTGGAATAATATCAAAATTAAGCCTTGTTACTTGTTGTTAAATATGTTACTAAGTTAAATGCAGAAAATAAATGCGGTAAGTAAGTAGAGAGATTTTTATAGTGGTTCCAGGTGATGTAATCCTGTACGTCCACTCTTCTCCTGTGATGTTGGAGGAAATTCACTAGTAATCCTTGAGTTATCTGTTACAAAGAATCCTAGGTTGCTTGTCCTTCACCAATAACTATGGCTTCACAAACTGAAAACTAAGAACAGGTAGGATTGCTGCTCCTAAGTCTTCCACTGGTCCTTGAAGGGTAGAATTGCCTCTTCACCAGCTCCACCACAAACCAACAGTCTTTCACACCTAACAGATGCTTCACTGTCTTCAGCAGGTTCTTTATAAAATAAAGAATGAATCAAATAAATGATTCAGTTGCAGCAGCTTGATTAGGATGATATAATCAGCAGCTTGCAGTCTTCAAGTGTGTATGCTTGATGTAGCTTGAACACAGAATGCACTTGAAGAGAATAACTAGATCAGTAGCTTTAAGCTCAGTAAGTTCAGCAGGGTGTTTTTCATTTCGGTGTTATCACTTAAAATTTATCCCAAAATTCATCATCTTCTTCTTGAGTTGAAAGTCCTCTATTTATAGGTAGGAATGCATGTGACTTGAATTTGAAATTCAAATGTGACCGTTCCTTGTATTTGTCCCATCTGCACTGCATTCTGTCACTATTCATAGGACTGACACTGTCAGGATTACTTTTTGACAGTGCAGTCTGTCCACCCCTTTGACTTGTATCCAATGGATAAAAATATGGATCATCCCAACGTCTTTTTAATCTCAGCCTTTGATTTGCTTGATCAGTCAGAGGTAGTTGGCTGTTCTTATCCATGTAACTTCCCAATAATCTTGAATTAATCGAGGTATATATCAGCAGGTTCATCAGTCTGCTGTAAAACCAATCAGTCTGCTGAACATCATATTTTTGTCTGTAAAATATAATGCAGCTGAATCTTTTTATCCAACTTTTGTATGTGAAGTTAGATTACATCATTTAAAGTATAACCAAGTTCCAAGCATCATCTAACTTGTGGAACTTAGACCTTCTACTCAAGGTATATGTAATCAGTTTAGGTCATCACAGACTTGTCTAAATTCTGATTCCATATCCTTGACATTAAATACTAAGTTTGATCCCTTAGCCTTCATTAACTGAGTTTGAACCCTCAGCCTTCAGTCTTCAGTCTTCAGCAGGTTCTAGACCAGTCTACTGACCTATCTACCCTACTGACCTAGATCAGTCTGCTGATAAACAATCAGCAGCCATTTACAGTGCTTGTTTGATCAAACCTATTTATGAATCAAACTCTAATAAACCTATACATTTAATCTAGACATCTTTTTGCCTTTGCACTATAACAGCTAGTATGGCACTCATCATCAAAACTAAGAAATAAGTCCAACAATTTCCCCCTTTTTGGTGATGATGCCACTACCCTCACCTAATCAGCAAAGCAAAAAGATAAAAACACAAACAGAACAAATTCAGTCATTTCTCATTATAAATATTTGTTCACAGTTATTACAACTAGATACAGCAAAGATAAACAATGAAAGGTAGCTGATCTATTGTCTCTTTTCTCTTTCTTGTCTAGCCTTCTCAGCTTGCTCTTGATAGGCTCTGATCTCTTCTATCATTTCAACCATCCATTCATTCTCAATAAGTGTAAAGTCAATATAAGAATTGACTTGTTTCCACCAATTCCATGCTTCAGGCAGGACAAGATTGATCTGATTCACCCTGAAGCCAAACTTCATATACAGCTCCTTAAATTCATTCAGTGAATCTTTTGCTTTTGTAATTGGCAGCACCTTTTCACCTCTGCTACTCCTTCTGTCTCTGGTAGATGCTCTTAAAGCTCTAATCCTTGCCTCCCAAAACTTCAAGCTCAAGAAGGAGTTGAGACCTTCATGAAATCCCATGTCACGATAGGGTCTCCTTCTATTGTAAAACTCTTTCTTGTACTGTGATAGGAGATCATCAGTAAGTTGCACTCTGCCAGGTGCAGGTTGCCTAAAGGCATTTGTATCATCAGTCCATCTCTTTTGTGCAAAGAGTCTAGCAGCCTCCTTTGCTGCAGCTGATTGGCCCTCTTCCCCCTTAGTGACATCATCAACAAAACGTGAGATGAGGCCATGAATAGCTTCCTGTGACACTATCACTCTGTGTAGTTGACCTGCCATAGTTCCAGTTCTAGTATCAAGTGAAGTAATCCTTGATTGCGGGGTCTCTTCCAGTCTGTTGATCCTTTCAGTAAATTTGGGGTCAGGCACAGCAGGTTGTTGTGCAGCAGCAGGCTCAGCAGCTTCAGCAAGCTTGTCAAGTTTTTGATGAACGGATGTAAGTTGATCTTTCAAAAACTTGTCCTTCAGTGTATTCCCTTGCTTGATATATCTTACATCATATATCGGATCATTCACAGCATTTTGAGTAGATGCAAAGTTTGAAGCAACTGTATCAGTAGATTGTCTATTATCATTTACCATCTTCATTAGTTCTTCAAATCTTTGTTCTTGCCTGTCCAATTGAGTTCTTAACTGTTGCATATCATTTCTTACAGTTCTTAACTCATTGACAACTTCAATTGGCACTCCACTGGCCATTCTACTATCAGTAGATCCATCAGCAGGCTCCTCAACTCTATATTGTGCCTGTTGTCTGCTGATGACCATGGCTCTACTCAAATCTCTCCCAGCAGGGGGAGGTCCTTCCTCAACCATTGCACCAAGAACATCTTCAAGGATAGGATCTTGTGCAGGTTCTTCAACAACTTCTTCTTCTCCAAAAATTTGAAATTCTTCATCACTGTAGTTATAGTCCAGCAGTCTGCTGACTATCCTTCCCTACAGTGGCCTTGGCTCCAGCAGGCTCCACTACAGCAGCCTTATCAACAACAGGGGTTTCCTCCAAACCCAAATCTGGTTCCAACCTTTGTCCAGGTGCTGTTTGAGACTCAGCAGCCTGTACCTCCTGTTCCAACCTTTGTCCAGGTGCTGTTTGTATCCCAGCAACCTGTACCTCCTCTTCAACTTCCTGTGGATTGAATATATTGGTATTATCCACTTAGAAACCTTCAGCATGACCAATCTTGGTCAGAATCATGGCGGTTTTGGTGAGAATTCCTTCAAAGTCAAATCCTCTTTGATATTCAATGGATTCCTCAGAACTAGCACTTGGTTCACTGAAGTCGGTGGTCTTTTCCACATCCAAATCAACATTCCGTACATCTTCAGGTTGTGCAGTAGGCTCTACAACATGAAATGTACTTGGTTCATCAGCCAGCCTACCAGTACTCAAATTTATGCCTTCATTGATCAATGCCTCCAGATCATCCATGGTGAGATCCTGTAGATCCTCATCCATCTCTCCAGTCTGCTGGCCCTCAGCAGACTTACCAGTATTAGTTGGCTGTTGTACAGATGATTCATGTGCTAGTGCAGCCACACTTGATTCTCCTGGTCCAGAGGGAAAATCTCCTCTACTATCTGATGATGAAGAGGAATCATCAGGACCATCTCTTGGATCTCTAAATTTGATACCCTCCTCCTTCTGTTGCTCATCAAACAGATCCATCAGTCTTGATTGCAGCAAGGTTGTATCAATCAGATCCAGCAAGTTTTCCACTCCTAACTTGTCAAAAACCCATTCTTCAAAATCTGTCATTGGTTGAGCAGCTGGTTTTTGTCTTTTGTAGAACCCAAACTTCCACTGGAAGTAATCAGCAATTTGCTGAAGTTTGGGATCCACATACTCTCCAGTTTTCTTGCTCTTTTTCACATGCCTCTCAAATGGCATAAAAGATCTTCTGGGAGTAGCTCCAGTAGCTTGTTGACCTCCAAAGGTTCCAACAAGCAGATTCAAGGTATCTTCTACAGATGTTTGAAAGTCAGCAGGTTGCTGTGATGGTGCATTTGTACCTACTACTTCCATCTGTGTCACACTTGGTTCCCCCTGACTTACATGCTCATCAGCAGGGTTAGCAGCAGACTGCTCTTCCCCCTGAACTATTGCCAAATTTGCAGGGTCTTCAACCAAGTCTCCAATCACCTCTTCAACCACCACAGCAGGTTCAGGTTCAGTGGTTTGCTGTGGTTCTTCAGTGGATACTACAGCAGGCTCAGGGTCAGTAGACTGCTGTACATCCTCTACAGATTGCTCAAAAACAACCTGTTCAGCATCAGTGGACTTGATAACTTCTTCATTGGAGGAATCACTGATAACAACTGGTGGAATGATAGTTAGAGGCTCAGCTTCAACAGCCTCTTCTTCCTCTTCTACTGATGCTTCTTCTTGGGCCCTCTGTGCCTCCAAATCTTTCAACTCTTTCCCCTTGCCATATTTCTTCTTTTTGGCAACTTCCTTCATCCTCTTGGATAGGGGTTCATCATCATCATCTTTTCTAGTCAATTTTCTTTTTCTACTTGCTTCCTTCTGTTGTTCTCTAAGAATTTCAACAACAGTTCTTCTTGCAGCTACAGCAGGGTCAGTAACCTCCACTTGACCCTCAGCAGACTCAGCAGTCTGTGCTGTTTCCTTTCTTGTTCTCTTTGATTTCAAGATTTCAGTAATCTTTCTATCATCAGCACTCTTCTTCCTCTTCCCAGCAGTTTTCTTTGGTGCAGCAGGTTTGATAGAAATCTTCTTAGTTGGTTGAACCTGCTCACCACCAGTATCACCATCATCTCCATCATCATTATCATCAGCAGCTTCTTCAGCAATTTCTTCATCATCATCAAGTCCAGGGATTGCATAATCAATCTCCTTTTTGTATCTGGACTGATTTATATCAACTGGTTCAATGTCAGGAACCTCCAAGTGATTCAGCAGGGTTTGAATCATCAAACCTAAGGGTAAGGCCTTTGATTTCCTTTTCCCTAGTTTGTCCTCCTTTGCAACTTTCTTCATATAATGAATAAAGTATCCAGCCCAGTCAAACTTCATGCTCCTGCAGATGATAATCATCAGCTCTATCTTGGGTCCTGATAGAGTATCCATACTGCCAGTTAGCCCAAGTATGTTCTTTGCAATGAGCTTGCTCAGCAGACTATATTCATTCCCAATGTGTCTGCAATTTATGCCAGGAACAGATTTGGTGGTTTGATTTGTCTTGATTTGGTCTACAAAAGTCAACTTGTCCAATCCCATTGCTTCAGGATTCACTGGACCATTTTCCACTTCTTCAAATCCAAACACTTCCCTCAGCAGACTGGGGGAGATAACAAGCTCCTCAGCATTCACAGTTGTATTGAATGCTTCAGTTCCTTCCTCCACCACCATGTTCTTCCAGAAATCAACAACATTGGTGTATGAAATTGTGTCTAATCTGATATTGAGCTTGTTCTCCAAGCCCGCAAACCTCCTTATTCTTCGACCTATATTAATGGCCAACTCTGTTTGGTTTGCATCAACAACATAGCCTCTTACACTTTGGCTAGATTCGATTTGAACTTCAACTCTTTCCGCCATTGAAATAAGAAAAAGATGAAGAAGAGTTCCTCTCAAATCTGTGTTCACACGAAGTAGAATTTGCAGAGATAAAGCAGAAGATGCAAGTGGTGAATCTGCTATGTAACAGTCTGATTATATAGACAGTGGGTAGTTGAAACTGTCATAGCACGTACATTGAGGTAACCACGATTAATCTGAATAAATTCTGTCTTGACACGTGGCCCATTACTCCACCATAACGTTTGTAACCGTTGGATGGTTTAACTGTGGTCATAATGGATAAAATAAATATCCCGCCAAACTGCTTTTTGACCTAAATAACTTTGACTGAGTAAAATTTCCTTCAGCAAGGTATCCCTCAGCAGGGTGGGCTCAGCAGCCTGCTGATAATGTGCTTCAGCAGCCTGCTGACAAGGTGACTCTGCTGATCCTTGTTTTCTCCTTGTTTTGTTCAATTGATAATACAATATGAAGTTTAATACCAATGACTGATCTGTCAAGTGAGCTCACCCAACATGACAAAGACCAATCCCCTTGGCAACCTCATTTGCTCAATTGTTCAAACATAAGTACATGGAATTGTTGATACCAATGACTAATCTGCTAAGTGAGCTCACCCAACATAGCAAAGACTAATCCCCTTGGTGAATTCCAGTACACTGCTGAATATCAGTCAATCTTTATAATTCCAAGTTCAGTCCTTAATTTGGCAAATCTTTCACTATCAAGTGGTTTAGTGAAAATATCGGCAAGTTGATCTTCATAGGGATGTATAGAACCACCACATCTTTCTTTTCAACATGATCTCTTATAAAATGATGTCTCACATCAATGTGCTTGGTTCTTGAATGCAAAACAGATTTTCTGTGATTGCAATTGCACTTGTGTTGTCACACATGATTGGAATTTCCTTTTCTTCAATTCCATAATCCCTTAATTGTTGTCTTAGCCATAGTACTTGTGCACAGCAACTTCCAGCAGCAATGTATTCAACTTCAGCAGTGGAAGTTGAAATAGAATTCTGTTTCTTGCTAAACCAAGAGACCAGTCTATTTCCCATTAACTGACAGGTTCCTGAGGTGCTTTTTCTATCAATCTTGCATCCAGCATAATCAGAATCTGAGTAGGATATTACCTTGAAGCTTCCTTCCTTGGAATACCAAATCCCTACTCCCAAAGTTTCTTTAAGATACTTGAGAATTCTCTTAACTGCACCTAAATGACTTTCTTTAGGTTTGGATTGAAATCTTGCACAAACACCTACAGCAAAGGATATATCAGGTCTGCTGGCAGTAAGATACAGCAGACTGCCTATCATCCTTCTGTACAAAGTCTGATCAACATCTTTGCCTTCTTTATCTTCATCCAATCTGATGTTTGTACTCATAGGAGTTGAGCTCTTAGTGCTGTTTTCCATACCAAATTTCTTCAGCAACTCTTTGGTATACTTGGTTTGATGAATGAAGATTCCATCTTTCATCTGTTTAACTTGCAATCCCAAAAAGTAATTCATTTCTCCCATCATACTCATTTGGAATTTACTTTTCATTAGATTTGCAAACTTTTCACAAAGTAAATCATTTTCAGAACCAAAAATTATGTCATCAACATAAATTTGTACCAGCAGGGTGTTGTCCCCTTCACTGATTCTGAAAAGAGTCTTGTCAATGGTCCCTTTTGTAAAACCATTGTCCACCAAGAATTGAGATAGAGTCTCATACCATGCTCTTGGTGCTTGTTTCAATCCATAAAGTGCTTTGTTGAGTCTATACACTTTATCTTCTTGATCTTTAACTTCAAATTCAGGAGGTTGCTGAACATACACTTCCTCCTCTAGGATACCATTCAAAAATGCACTCTTGACATCCATTTGATATACTTTGAAGTTCTTATATGCAGCATGTGCCAAGAACAATCTGATAGCTTCCAATCTTGCAACAGGTGCATAAGTTTCATCAAAATCTATTCCTTCTGCTTGAGAATAGCCTTTTGCAACTAGTCTGGCCTTATTTCTTACAATGGTACCAGATTCATCAAGTTTATTTCTATATACCCACTTAGTACCAATGATATTTGCATGACTTGGCCTTTCAACTAGTGTCCAAACTTGATTTCTTTCAAATTCATTTAATTCTTCTTGCATAGCGATTATCCAATCTGGATCTGAAATTGCTTCTTCAACAACTTTAGGTTCCATTTGAGATAGAAAACAAGTAAACATAGCTTCCAGTTGTCTTCTAGTCCTCACACCTTGCTGTACATTGCCAATAACTTGTTCAGCAGGGTGATTCCTTAACCATTGTGGATTTTGGTTATTTTGATTTTCGGGAATATCATCTTCAGTAGGGTCTGCTGTAGTTTCTTCTACAGGGGGGTCAGCAGATCCTTGAATTGCTTCATTTGTTGCATCAGTAACATTGTCGGCAGGGTGTTCAGCAGGAGCAGTATCGAAACTTTTAAGTCATTGAATCTTTCCAAAACTTCAACACAATCTGGATCAGTGATTTGTTGATTTTCAGCAGGTTCACACTCTTTATCTTCCATACCAGTAAACTTAGGTTCATCAAACACAACATTGATTGTTTCTTCATGTTTCAGTGTTCTTTTGTTCAGTACCCTGAATGCTCTGCTGACTGAAGAATATCCTAAGAAAATTCCTTCATCTGATTTTGGTTGGAAAGTTTTCAAATGAACTTTATGATTTAGAATAAAACATTTGCTTCCAAATGGGTGGAAATAGGATATATTAGGTATCCTTCCATTCCAGATCTCATAAGGTGTCTTCAGCAGCTTCTTGTTTACTGATGTTCTATTTTGTGTATAGCATGCTGTATTTACTGCTTCAGCCCATTATCTTTCAGGTAGCAATGCTTCACAAATCATTGTTCTTCCTGCTTCCTTTAATGTCCTGTTTCTTCTTTCAGCAACCCCATTTTGCTGAGGTGTACCAGCAGCAGCAAGTTGATGAAGTACACCATTCTGTTCACAATATTCTCTTATAACTTTGTTGAGAAATTCAGTACCCTGATCTGATCTAATCTTTATGACTGTTAGACTTTTCTCATTTTGTAATCTCTTCAAAAGATTAGGTAAGCTTTGGAGTGTCTCACTTTTCTTGTTCATGAATATCACCCAAGTGTATCTAGAAAAATCATCCACAACCACTAAGGTGTATTTCTTTCCTGTCACACTTGTTGGAGTTATTGGTCCAAAAAGATCCATGTGCATAAGCTCCAACACTCTGTTAGTTGATTGTTTAGTCTTTGACTTGAAACTTGACTTTATCTGTTTACCTTGCTGACATGCATCACATATAGCATCCTTCTTGAATGTGATCTCAGGTAAACCAACCACTAACTTCTTCTTCACTAACTGATTAATATCATCAAAATTTAGATGATTTAACTTCTTGTGCCATAACCAATTGAGTTCAGATTTGGTATGCACAATCAGGCAGGTTTCTGGAACTGCAGTAGACCAATCCACAACATATATGTTCTGTTGCCTTCTACCAGCAAGTACAACTTGATCACCTCTTTCACTAATGACAATACAATTGTTTTTGTCAAAAGTGACCTTGTATCCCATATCACATAATTGTCCAGTGCTCAGCAAGTTGTAATCCAGTCCTTCCACATATGCAACATTCTTGATTGTAAGTCCATTTCTGATAAGTGTGCCATATCCTCTTGTATAACCAGGTGTATTTTTGTTGCCAAAATTCACCCTTGGACCATCTTTTGCCACAAAATTTGTAAGACAGTGCTTATTCTTTGTCATGTGTCTGGAACATCCACTGTCAAAGTACCAGACACCCTACAAAACAAAGTTAATGCATTTTAGGTACCCAAACCTGTTTGGGTCCATAGTGGTCAGTGGCAAGCATGACCCTTGGTATGTTTCCATAAGGTCTTCTCCTAAATGTGTCATACTTTGGTTCATACTTTGGTTCATACATGTATTCCACACATCCATAAGTTCTAACAGTGGGTTGTGTAGGAACCACATATGTTTTCTGGCCTTTTGGTACATAATGCTGTTTGAAATGATTCTTGTTGTTAGAAACATTTGCATAACCATAGATGTGCTGTCTGTTAGGAGCAGCCCTGTAATATGGAGTCTGCTGAGGTCTTATGTAAGTCCTCTGCTGATTCCATTGTCTAGGTTTTACCCTAGCAGTGACTGTTTCTAGCATTAGATGCAGGAATATTCCAATCATTATCGGCAGGGAACAGTCTACCTTTCCCCCCGAGATAAGTATCCCTTGAATGATCAACATTTTTGGATTTAGGATTCTTATTCTTGGAATATTTCTGCTTCTTTCCCTTTCGTGGTCCAGCAGACTTGGTAGCAGGTCTGCTATCAGCAGGCTTAGAAGGCACAGCAGTCCTATTTTTGGATTTATTCTTTTTACTAGGAGCTGTTGACTTCTGAGACTTCTGATTTTGCTTCTTTGAGGCATTCTCATTTGGTTTTACTGCTTCAGCAGCCTTACTGGGAGATGGATCTAGTGCAGGCACAAACTTAGGACCAATTCTGGTACTAGGTTCAGTAACCTTATTGGATCCACTCTTGTTAGATTGTTGAGTTCCAAATCCAAGCCCAGTTCTATCTCCATAAGGCTTTCCTGATTTGTATGCAGTATTGGAACAAGATGGTTCAGCAGATTCAGAGGCTGCTGGATGTTCAGCAGACTTATGCTGATTCTGTCCAACATCTTTTCCTTACCTTTGAAAACCCTTAATTCAGCTTTCAATCTTCCAACTTCTAACTCAAGAGCCTCTTTTTCAGCCTTCACAATCTCATAACCAGATTGTATTATCCTCGATTGATTAAGGATGGCATCCAAAGTCTCATTGTTGTCGAATTTCTAGGATTTGAACCACATGTTGATTCACAATCACTTCCAGCAGGAGTGTTTATAGATACAGTGTTGTATACCTCCTCGGTTTCATCCATGTTGGCCATCAAAGCATAATCCTCCATATCAACAACTAGTCCTGTGTCATCTGATTCATTTCCTTTTTCAGATCCCACTTCATATCCTGATTCATCTTCAGCAACCATAGCCTTCTTGCCATGTCTCCTTTGTTGACTTTTGGTCTTCAGTAGGTCTGGACAATCAGGTCTAAAATGTCCAGGCTTCTTACAGTTGAAGCAAAGATAATCGGGTTCCTTGCCTTGTTTCAATTCAGGACAATCAGGTCTGAAGTGTCCTGGTTTCTTGCAATGAAAGCATAGATAGTCATTATCTTTCTTTGGTTCTTCTTTCCTTCTTTCAGTAGGCCTCTTTGTGAAATTTCTTGTAGGGGCCTTTCCAGTCTTCATCATTCTGATTTTCTTGCTCAGTAGGGCAATTTGCTCTTGCATCTCATCCAGCATATCATCCTGTCCTCCCGATGTTTCTTCATGATGTGAAGCAGCCAATGCAGTGGTCTTTGGCTCTTCCTTTTCAGTTTCAGGCACTAACTTCTTGCTAAATTCATAGGCCTTAAGATCAGAGAACAATTTGAAGGTGTCTTCTTCATGCAGCTTTCTCATTTCTTCAATTGCAGTCACCTTCATTTTCCAAACATCTCTTGCAGGTAAAGCTTCCAAGATTTTGGTGTTTACTTCCTCTTTTGAATAACTTACACTCAGCAGAGTAAGTTCATCTAAGATTGCATTGAATCTGGACTCCATTTGCTCAATGGTTTCATTAGGTAGCATTTTGAACTTTTGAAACCTTTTTCTGGCCACACTGATTTTGTTCTTCTTTATTGCATCAGTGCCTTCACAGATTAAGTGAATCTTATCCCAAAGTTCCTTTGCAGTCTTGCAATCTTTGACTTTCATGTACATATTGCTATCCAAGGTTACGTAGATGATATCAATAGCAATGTTGTTGAGGTTTGCTCTTTTTCTGTCTTCCGCATTCCATTCTCTCTTTGGTTTAGGAATGTACTCAGTTTTGTCACCCACTGTTACTGCCTTTGTAATCTCCAGTGGTCCTTCAGTTAGTACATCCATCATCTCATCATGAGTAGCAGCAAGATATGCCTGCATTCGACGTTTATACTCATCAAATCTATCAAGAGAGCACATCAACATGGTTCTAGCATACTGTGTGTTATCCATGATGCAAGTCTTGAAAATCAGTAATTTGAAAGAAAGTTTTAAAGAATTTTCACAAGCACAACAAGTAGGATTCCTTCAGAACAGAAACCTTGCTCTGATACCAATTGTTGGTCCCTTGAAAAGGCTTTAGTTAAGTTTAGAGGGGGGGGGTGAATAAACTTAACACTTAAAACTTTGGAGTTAACAAATTCTGCAACTTCAGCAGCCTGCTGATAAACAGTAGTCTACTGACAGTTCAGTTTGCTGAATTTGTGCAGCGGAATAATATCAAAATTAAGCCTTGTTACTTGTTGTTAAATATGTTACTAAGTATTAGATACTCAGTAGTGTGTGTGTGTGATTTCAGTTGCTAGATTCAGCAGGTTGATATGAATAATGACTAAGTGCAGAAAATAAATGCAGTAAGTAAGTAGAGAGATTTTATAGTGGTTCCAGGTGATGTAATCCTGTCGTCCACTCTTCTCCTGTGATGTTGGAGGAAATTCACTAGTAATCTTTGAGTTATCTATTACAAAGAATCCTAGGTTGCTTGTCCTTCACCAATAACTATGGCTTCACAAACTGAAAACTAGGAACAGGTAGGATTGCTGCTCCTGAGTCTTCCACTGGTCCTTGAAGGGTAGAATTGCCTCTTCACCAGCTCCACCACAAACCAACAGTCTTTCACACCTAACAGATGCTTCACTGTCTTCAGCAGGTTCTTTATAAAATAAAGAATGAATCAAATAAATGATTCAATTGCAGCAGCTTGATTAGGATGATATAATCAGCAGCTTGCAGTCTTCAAGTGTGTATGCTTGATGCAGCTTGAACACAGAATGCACTTGAAGAGAATAACTAGATCAGTAGCTTTAAGCTCAGTAAGTTCAGCAGGGTGTTTTTCAGCTCAGTGTTATCACTTAAAATTTATCCCAAAATTCATCATCTTTTTCTTGAGTTGAAAGTCCTCTATTTATAGGTAGGAATGCATGTGACTTGAATTTGAAATTCAAATGTGACCGTTCCTTGTATTTGTCCCATCCTCACTGCATTCTGTCACTATTCATAGGACTGACACTGTCAGGATTACTTTTTGACAGTGCAGTCTGTCCACCCCTTTGACTTGTATCCAATGGATAAAAATATGGATCATCCCAACGTCTTTTTAATCTCAGCCTTTGATTTGCTTGATAAGTCAGAGGTAGTTGGCTGTTCTTATCCATGTAACTTCCCAATAATCTTGAATTAATCGAGGTATATATATCAGCAGGTTCATCAGTCTGCTGTAAAACCAATCAGTCTGCTGAACATCATATTTTTGTCTGTAAAATATAATGCAGCTGAATCTTTTTATCCAACTTTTGTTTGTGAAGTTAGATTACATCATTTGAAGTATAACCAAGTTCCAAACATCATCCAACTTGTGGAACTTAGACCTTCTACACAAGGTATATGTAATCAGTTTAGGTCATCACAGACTTGCCTAAATTCTGATTCCATATCCTTGACATTAAATACTAAGTTTGATCCCTTAGCCTTCAGTCTTCAGTCTTCAGTCTTCAGTCTTCAGTCTTCAGCAGGTTCCAAACCAGTCTACTGACCTATCTACCCTACTGACCTAGATCAGTCTGCTGATAAACAATCAGCAGCCATTTACAGTGCTTGTTTGATCAAACCTATTTATGAATCAAACTCTAATAAACCTATACATTTAATCTAGACATCTTTTTGCCTTTGCACTATAACAGCTAGTATGGCACTCATCATCAAAACTAAGAAATAAGTCCAACAGATAGTATGAACAGGCTAGCACGTATTAGATGTCTTCTGTCTTTTAGGGCATGGATAGATCTCGTCTATCAAAGTGTAGAGACACTAGGACTGTACGTGTACGTGTATTAGAGAATGGGTACGTTAGACTGACCCACTTACACGGTTAAGTGTCACACTATGCTTCATTATCCTTAGGACCGGAGTCTACATGGCATCACGTTATGGATGGTCATGCTTTGACACTATTGAGGTTTCCCCTAGCCACGGGTCGATCATGCGGTAGTGATTGGGTGTGATAATGAAGCATGCAGAGTATACATGTTTGGTCGTCTGGAAATCGCGTTCCCTATCAGTAGGGTGAATATCCAAAAGGGCCTTCTTATAAGGATTGTCTTACTCTCGTGAATCTTTGCAAAGTGGAAACAAATGAGTTACTTCGAGAGAGCATGATATACAGATCATAAGATAAGGTCGTTAATGTTTGACACTCGACGTACGACCGTATGGATATTATTATAGCGATAGGATTATATGTTACACGGTAACTGTTTCACATGAAAGGTAGTAGTCATTGCATTTGACTCTTCCAATGATTGGGGGTCACGGTGTGTTGCTAGACGCTATCCCGTGATCGTTAGGCATGAAGGGCAATTTTGTAATTTGCACTTTGTGTCTACGGCCAACATATTCGGAAGCCTATCGGGTCACACACATATGAACATCTAGCTGGATTAAAATGTGGTTATAGATGATAACCAAATAAGGAAAGTTTATCTCGAGACTATAAAGGTTATAGTGGTAAATTAATATGGTGGTATTTATTTATTATGAATAAATAAAATACAAGATATTAATTATATTTATTAATTAAAGAATGTTCCGGATGCCAAAATATTGGCTATAGAGGAGCATATATTATGTGTATAAGATACACTTTGATTGTAATTTAATTAATAGTATTACCAAATATTAATATTAATATATATATATATATATATATATATATATATATATATATATATATATATATATATATATATATATATATATATATATATATATATATATATATATATATATATATATATATATATATATATATATATATATATAAATAGGCGTGTGGGCATCAATTCAAATTGGTGATTTGCATGTGCCCCAATTGTAATATATATATATATATATATATATATATATATATATATATATATATATATATATATATATATATATAGATTTATTTGTGTAATATATATGTGATATATACACATGTGTAAATTGATTTGTGGTAATAAGATAAATATAGTCAATATAAGATATTGATAATATTGGAAATATTTAATATAAGATATTGAATATTAATGAGATAAATCAATCAAATATATTTTCCTTATTTTCTTGGTAAAAGGTTTTCTTCCTCTCTACTCTACATAGGGGCGCCACTTCCATTATAAATAGAAGGTGGGTGTCAAGCTCTTTTGTACATCATAATTCCAAGAGTTTAGAATTCTTGTGAAAAATATAGAGCTTCTTAGAGAGAGTTTTGAGAGAGAGAAAAAGACGGTCTAGCAACCGAATTTTTCTGATAGCAATCCATGATGGGATTCCGGCGGGCTGTTCGTGTGGATCACCGGTAGAGGCCGAACACTTGGACGGCTCCATGCAGAACTACTCTCCTTAGACGGTCAAAGCGTTGATCTTTTAGATCAAGGAAGGTAACCACCGTCTTTAGCTTATTTGTTTATTGCTTAAAAGAAGTCGATCTTGGGTCGATAGGAAATAAATTTTTGAATTCGCTGTGTTCCCGCGTAGATTTCCTAACATAAACTGCATGCATGACATCACGTTTATAATTCCTAAAATTATTATATGTTTTAGTGTATGATTTGATTTATATTTCTGTCACAATTTATTTTTGCAACTACATATCATCTCAAGGTAACTAAACTGCTAAACACGATAAATTGACTAGTGATGACTTCGTAAAAGTGGAAAAGTAACAATAACGTTGAACTCACAAATCGAGATGCAAATTAATTTTTCGGAAAAGGATGTTCCTCCTAAGCCTTCAAACTTAAGTGACATTAATGAGTATGTCACTGCTGTCACTCGTGTTGAACGAGAGACAACCGATATTAGTTCAAAGATGACGAGAATGATTTGGTATCAATCTCACTAGACATCCCACAGTTTACAAGTAGTGTCTACTCAAATGAACTGCTAGTTCATGGCCATTTCCTTTATAGAAATCCAAGAATGGGAAGGTAAATGTCTACAAGTGTAAGTCATCTAAACTAAATAAGTTAAAGGCTAAACCGAAATATTAATAAAAGAAAATAAAGGATAAGGAAAGTGATTTCGGATCACTAACCTATGAATCCTTAAGGACTTTCTTAAACGGAATTATGACCCGGAATCTAAGTTCTTTTGTAAGAACAAGATAGCTAGGCATTACTGATTAACGAGTAGACAACGGGCAGTTATTTCAGCTAAGATAGTGGGAGTGATATAAGGAAATAAATTTTGGATTTTAATCCTTGAATATCAAAGAAATATAATTTCTGTTTTCGGATTCGTTGGAACAAATGGATTCACTTTCACATCGATAATATAGTTGCCTCAAAGAAAGTGAATGTGACATTTGTATACGATTCTGAGACTCGGACTTTTGTCTGATAAAGTCAAAAACCACTAAGTAATGCTGAAAAGGTATATGTAACACATCATAAACTTTTAAGGCAAATGGTTTCCGTATTTAGATAGACGATTCTTCAGCATCTATTAATTGGTGCATATATCCTAAAGATAAGATCTTGAGACTGGCTAAGGGTGATTCCTATCTCCCAGTCTAAAAACACTATCGCAAAGGAAAAATGACTAAGTAACCCTTTCAATTTGGAAAGGGTAATAGAGCTGAAGAAGTAACACAGCTTGTTCATACTGACCTTCGGGTTCTTATGAAAGATACAAGCTAGTAGGAGCTTTTGAGGGGCTGACACGTTCTGACGAATACTCAAAACGCTGATTACTTTTTCTAAATATTTGAAGGAATCTCTGATATTCCAAGAGAAACGAGTATTCCATGCTTAGATATAGGCTATAGCATAGTTTTGGCACTGATGCTTGGCCTACCTCCGGGTGAAACGATTTCACTGAAAGGATAAACCATGTATTGTCTTGTATAGTTATTGATATGCTACATTACACTGCTTAACTCAATTAAGATATTGATTGCAAAATAACGGTTCACATTATTATATAATACCGAGAAGTTACCTAGAAGATGCCTATGAATTTGTGGATAAGGAGTGAATTACATTTACCCCACTTCCGCGAATAGAGGCATTTAGCACTAGTGCTTGAAGGTAAGACTGGAAATTTTGTATACACGTTCAGATGGTGACTGTTCGTGAAATATGTTAATGCAATGAGTAAAAGGTTGTTATAAGATTCTTGAGATCGGATCGTGACGGTTACACTGTTACATCCTTTCTAAAAGAATGTTTAAATAACAACCTTAGACCTTGAAGAACAGTTACTCAATGAGTTACTATCTGATTTAATCAGACCACATCCAACATTGGTTGTTGTGGATGACACTGATAAATACTACTGAACCAGATTAGAATGTCAATCCACCCAAATGCAGTAGGAGTATTGTTTAATCCATTGACTCGCTGTAATTATGCATACAGTCTGCTGGAGGTGATTGATAACCTATGGTCTTTTGCAAGGATTGTACAGGATTCTGATAAAAGAGGTTGGTTTAAAGCCATGAACCTGTATATGGAGTTTTGGTGCTCCAGTTCTGTTCATACTCTTGTAGAACCACCTGTGTTTCTCAGGCCTAGTGGGAGAAATTGGATCTACAAGGAAAAGAGTCGAATGAAAGGGAAAGTTTAACTTTCTAAGCAAAAGCCAAGTGGTCATGGGGGTAATTCCCTGAGAAGTAGATAGTTCAATTGGGGTGATGCCCTGAACTCTCTCACCATTCAGCCTTGCTTGACTCCATAGAAAGCAGAAAGATTACCAGGGGTGATGCCCTGAAACTTTCTTTCCCAACAATGGATCTTAGATTCATTCAGAACATAAGGGTTTTGGCTTAAATCCAATGGCAGATTGACTGCCTATGCTTATATCCATTGGTGGATAAAAGCAAACCTCTAGGTCATTAAAAGTCACATGTTTGAAATGTGTGGGCTTGACCAGAATATTGATGAGTCTTTTGTAGACCAGAGAATCAATATTGGTAATGTAGTAGATGTTAGTGTTTATAAAGATTACACTGCAATGGTTGGGAACAACTGGAGTGTGTTATCTGAAGTCAAGAACTGACGAGCCAAAGCTTCTCTGAATCAGAGAAGTGGACTATATTCTTAGAATCAATTCGGTCGAATTCATGAAAACAAGTTGTTGGCCGTATCCCATCCTTCTTATTGGTTAAGATAAAAATGCATATTAGTATGCGATATTCAGCGAGAGGTTTCCTACCCAAACCCTCACGGAATAGTTCTCTCAATCATCGGATATAGAGAAAATGGGATAGATTCTCTTTTGGATAGAGAAAGTCAGGTTATTAAAATTTGATTAAAGTAGAGTCTTGGATTCGATCATTAAAAGCAGTATATTGCATCCTCGAGTATCTTTATAGAACGAGGAATCATATGCTTGTATATTCGGGTGCGAGCCTGAGTGTCATTCACTACACTGATTCTGATTTTTTGTCGGATTAAGGATGATCTGGAATCGATCTCAGACTCAGTGTTTACTCATTGTGATGGAGCTACAGTCTGGAGCAATCCAGCACTGCCAATTTGACTCTGTTAGTCGAATACATAGCAGCTTTCGGAGCAGCTATAGAGGTAGTGTGGCTTGAGAAATTCTTTGTTGGATCTGGAAGTAATTCCAGGTCTCGATGAGCCAATACCATTTTACTGTGAAAACAGTTGAGAGGTAGCTCATACAAATGACCTTCACAATCACACGAAGTCAAAAGTATATTGAGAGAGAGTACAACCTGATCAGACAGACCGTGTAGAGAGGGGACGTTTCTGTCCTAAACATTGCCTCGAGCTGAAAACCTAGCTGATCATTTTACAAAGTCGCGTGGCATCTATTGTCACTGATAAGCGCTTGGCGGGTATGAAATTAGGAGATATGTCTCATCTGCTATAGAGCAAGTGGGAGAATGTTGTGGATAAATAGACTAAGGGTGAGGTGCTCTAAAAATAATTGTTGCTTGTCTTTACGGGCAAGTGGGAGATTGTTAAATATCGTGTGCCCGAAAGACAATTGTTGCATGTCCTTACGGGCAAGTGGGAGATTGTTGGAAGTAGTGCCTCAAAGTCAATTTACGTAATTGTTTTTATAATTAATAAATGACAGATTTATTCTCATCTTATTATTTGCTTTGTGCTTATAAGAAATACACTACTAAAAACCCTAAGTTGTATCATATGTTTCCATATAACTTAGTGTGTGTCACACATGAGGATTAAGTTTATGGTGATACACTTGAACTATTAGTCCGTGGTGAAGTTAATCAAAGTATGGGGTCTATTGATTAAACCACCATTAATGCGCCCAGAACACTTTATGGTGTGACCGTCTTATCCGGACTGTCGACATTGGTTGTCTATGTGGGGCATTTATATATGATGAGAGTCATATAGGACTGGACCGTTTAATCTGCGTTTCTCATATAATTCCGTGATTGAGAAATCTCATTAAATCATAAGATGGTCATATATGGATTAACCTTAATCCTGATGTGATTGCATACTCCTAGGTTTCAGGATAGGGTTTGATGTGTTCATTAAGGATCGCTAAGAGATGCGGTCCGAATCATTTTCACATTGGCACTATTTTGGAATGAGTGAGAAGTGTGTGTCTCACAGATATGGAATCCAATCCTTCCTGCGGGAACTAGAAAGACAATCCCCTTATTTGTTAATCATAGAAACTGATCGATCCGCGGAGTTCGTATTGGTTATGAACTAATTGATCACTACTGGGTTAACGGTAAATAAGGATAAGATGTATTGAAGAAGGTTTACGGAAATAATCCCGCTTCATTACGGATAGTCTATGGAGGGTTAGTTTTATGTAATGATTATATCAATGGACACTTATCGACTCGACACGACGTTTTGAGAATAAGTTATATCTATAATCGATAGAGTTCAGTTTTGGATTTATGGTGACGTAATTCCGGAATTAATGAATTAAGTAGAAATATTCTGTTGGATTAATATTTTATTTAATTTATTGTAGCTACTGGTTTTAGGTCCATGGTCCCCGGGTTGGCTCCTAACACGCGAGTGTTTTTTCGTTTTATGGACCTCGAGAATAAATTAATAGTTGGTCTATTTAATGAATATGCAATATTATTTATTTGGTAAATTATATGTAAAATAGAAAAGACATTTTATGTTAAAAATGATAAAATAAAATAATAATAAAAAAGTGGCGCCCCTTTTGTGGATAATTAGGAAGAGAAATTTTCCTATAGTATGTCACATGTGTAATTAATTATTTATTTGTTAGATAATTAATGGAAAAGAGATAAAGAAATTGATTTTTTTAGAATTATCTCTTATCTTTTGGCAAATATCTTTTCCTTATGAGAATAGGTAATTGTGGTGTGAAAAGGATAACTCTCTCTTGACTAGTTATTTTCCTATATAAAGAGAGTTTCTCCTAACACAATTAACACATATAATTGGCGCCACCATTAAATAAAAAGGAAGAAAAATTAGTTTCTTGCCTTAGTCATTAAGAGAAGAAAAACCTAGGGTTTTTCTTGTGCATATTCAAGGAGGTTCTACGGCGAGAATCGACGTCCACCAGTCGTCGCTAGGAGATACAGTTCGGAAGACTGTGGCTTCTCCCTTGGTCGATTGCTTCTCTCTCCGGTTGGGTAAATTTACTAACTTTCTTATAGTTGTTAATTAATCATGCGAATCGAATCGTGGTAAAAAATCGCATGCGAGTTTATTCATAGCTTCCGCTGTGCATGATCGAGTGTCTCGATCGGTGTTGTGAATCAGATCTGACGATCCAATCATGGATCGGATCCGGATTCAGGTTTCTGTATATCCAGCACTAAGTTCACTGGAATGGAAGATGATGAAGTTTCAGGATCTGATGTAAATCAGGAGGTCATTGATCCAGAATATGTCGATGTTTTGAAGAAGATAAGTGACTTAAAAGTTTCTGATTCTGGAAGTAAAGATGAACCTGCTGATAACACTACTGATGCAACAACAGATGCAATTCAAGGATCTCTAATCCCCCTACTGAAGCAACAGCAGACCCTACTGAAGATGAGGTTCCTGTAAATCAAGCAAATCAAGATTTACAATGGTTGAAGGACCACCCTGCTGAACAAGTAATTGGCAATATACAGCAAGGTGTAAGGACTAAAAGACAATTACAAGCAATGTTTACTTGTTTTCTATCTCAGATGGAACCTAAAGTTGTTGAAGAAGCAATATCTGATCTAGATTGGATAATTGCCATGCAAGAAGAATTGAATGAGTTTGAAAGAAAGCAATTTTGGACACTAGTATAGAGGCCTAGTCATGCAAATATAATTGGCATTAAATGGGTATACAAAAATAAGTTGGATGAATCTGGTACCATTGTTAGAAACAAGGCCAGACTAGTGGCAAAAGGCTATTCTCAAGTAGAAGGAATAGATTTTGATGAGACATATGCCCCAGTTGCAAGATTGGAAGCCATAAGATTATTTTTGGCATATGCTGCATACAAAAACTTCAAAGTATACCAGATGGATGTCAATGCATTTTTTAATGGCATTCTGGAGGAGGAGGTTTATGTTCAGCAACCTCATGGTTTTGAAGTAAATGATCAAGAAGATAAAGTGTATAGACTCAACAATGCACTTTATGGTTTGAAACAAGCACCAAGAGCATGGTGTGAAACCCTATCTCAATTCTTGGTGAACAATGGTTTTACCAAAGGTACCATTGACAAAACTCTTTTCCGAATCAATGAAGGTGACAGCACCCTGCTGGTACAGATCTATGTGGATGACATAATCTTTGGTTCTGAAAATGAATTGCTATGTGAAAAATTTGCTAATCTCATGAAAATCAAGTTCCAAATCAGTATGATGGGTGAAATGAACTACTTTTTGGGATTACAAGTCAAACAAATGAAAGATGGAATCTTCATTCATCAAACTAAATATACCAAGGAACTGCTAAAGAAATTTGGTATGGAAAATAGCACCAAGGTATCAACTCCTATGAGTACAAGCATCAGATAGGATAAAGATAAAGAAGGAAAAGATGTTGATCAAACTTTATACAAAAGGATGATAGGCAGTCTGTTGTACCTTACTGCCAGCATACCTGATATATCCTTTGTTGTAGGTGTTTGTGCAAGATTCCAATTTAAACCCAAAGAAAGTCACTTAGTTGCAGTCAAGAGGATTCTCAAGTATCTAAAAGAGACTTTGGGAGTAGAAATATGGTATTCAAAAGATGGAAGTTTCAAAGTTATATCCTACTCAGATTCTGATTATGCTGGATGCAAGATTGATAAAAAAAAGCACCACAGAAACTTGTCAGTTGATGGGAAATAGACTTGTTTCCTGGTTTAGCAAGAAACATAATTCAATAGCCACTTCCATAGCTGAAGCTGAATACATTACTGCTGGAAGCTGCTGTGCACAAATACTATGATTGAGACAGCAATTAAGGGATTATGAGATTGAGGAAAGAGAAATTCCCATAATGTGTGACAACACAAGTGCAATTGTAATCACAGAAAACCCTGTTTTGCACTCAAGAACCAAGCACATTGATGTGAGACATCATTTTATAAGAGATCATGTGGAAAAGAAAGATGTGGTGGTTCTTTACATCCCTACTAAAGATCAACTTGCTGACATCTTCACAAAACCTTTGGACAATGAAAGATTTGCTAAGTTAAGAACTGATCTTGGCATCATCAAAGTTGACTGACACTTTACTAGTCAGCAGAGCGCTAGAATTCACCAAGGGGATTAGTATTTGCCCTGCTGAGTGCGCTCACTTGGCAGATTAGTCATTGGTATCAACAATTCCCAAGTACTCCTATAGTTTGAAAGATTGAGCAAATGAAGTTGCCAAGGGGATTGGTCTTTGTCCTGTTGAGTGAGCTCACTTGACAGATCAGTCATTGGTATTAAACTTCATCTTGTATTATAAATTGGACAAAACTGTGCCTAATAAATATCAGCAGAGTATTTTTGTCAACAGGTTGCTGAGCCAAAAGAAGATCAGTAGAGCAATTTCAAAGTAACCCTACTGCAGTTCAACTCTACTGAAGACCAAGTCTGCTGAATTATACATTATGAAGACAATCAAACTTTAATGAAAGTCAACAGTAAACGGATATTATTCTTATCCATTATAACTGCGGTTACAATATCCAATGGTTAAAACGCATAATGGGACAAGTTAGTGGGACACGTGGCAGCATTACATTTATTCCAAAATTGATCATGGTCAAATGCTACAGTATGTGCACAGAACTTGCCTGACAGTTATCAACCACTATCTTTCCTTATATATACAGACATATACACAGAAGTTACATACAGAACTCAGTTTGATTTTCTCTGCAAATATACAAGTGTGAACATAGATTTATAGAGTTCTCCTCTTCATCTTTCTCAAATCTCTACAATGACAGACAAATATATGTATCTTGGCACGAGCCAAAGTGTTAGAGGTTTTGTTGTTGATGCTAACAAGACTGAGTTAGCCATCAATATTGGAAGAAGAATCAGAAGATATGAAGGATTGGAAGCTGTCTTAAATCTCATATTGGAAAGTATCACATACACCAATATTATCAACTTCTGGAGGAATATGGTGATAAGAGATGATAGAGAAGCATTTACAACGACTGTAAATGGCAAGGAGATTGAAATCACATCAGATCTGCTGAGAGAGGTTTTTGGATTTGGACCAGGAAACAATGCCCCTACAAATCCAGAACTGATGCAGTTATCAAGATTGGAGTTTATTGAATCAATAAAGACTAACAAGTCAATACCAACAGCCCTGAATATCAATGTGAAGAATATTGGCTTGGAATATAACCTGCTGAGCAAGATTATTACAAAGAATATTTTGGGATTCAGTGGAAGTCTTGATACACTTTATGGTTTAAAGATAGACCTGCTGATAATCATTTGCAGAAGCATGATTGGACTGGATTTTTTGTGCAATACATGAAGAAGGTTGTGTCAAATTATAGAGATGGCACAAGAAAATCAAAGACAAATCCCCTAGGTCTAATGATTTAGACCTTGCTGAATCATCTGAAGATACCTGATGTTGCACCTTCCAAAATCAACAAGACAAGATACAAACCAGAAATCAGCTATTCTATCCTTGGTTTAGATGATGATGAAGAAGGATATGATGAAGAAACAGAAAGTGATGATAATGATGATGATGATGACAATGATGGTGGGCAAATAACATATGACCAAGGCTAAAAATAATGTGCAATCTACTGCACCCCAGAAGCCTGTGGAGAAAAGAAAGGCTGGTGAAACTAGAAAGATTACTGAGATGTTGAAACCTAAAAGGACAAGGCAGCAATCAGTAGACACTACTGAGTCTACTGAGGCCAAGTTGACAGTGAGGCTGCTGAACCTACTGGAGTTGCAAAGGTGACTGTTGCTAAGATATTAAAAGAACAAATCAAAGAAGATTCACGAAAGAGGAAAGGTGCTAGGAAAGAGCAGTCATTAAAGGAACACCTTGAAGATGAGCAACAACCTGCAAAAAGAAAGAAACAGGTTGTGAAAAAGAAAGGCCTTGGAAAAGGCAAAGAATTGAGGGTTCTGGAGGCCCAAAAGGAAGTAGATATAGAAGAAGATGTTGCTAAAACAACCCAATTTATTGAGCCTACTGAGGCTGCTGAGGTTGTTATTGAACAACAAGTTGAAGAACCACAGCAGACTACTGAAGCTTCACTTGCTGTGAAAGTTGATGTATCTATGCAAGACCATGCTGATGAGCATGTGATTCAGGGGCAAGGAAGTGTTGAGCATCTGGATGTAGTAGGTACAAAATTGCAACATGTAGAACCTACTGACCTATATGTATCTGTTGAAAGATACATTGAGCCTTCTTGTTGAAACCTTTGGAGGTCAACAAGTTGAACAACCTGTTCCCAAGAAACCAACTATGCCATATGAGAGAAAAGAGAAGGAATCAAAGAAGCCTAAGGTAGATCCAAATATCAGACAAGTTGAGAAATATTTTAGATGGAAATTTGGATTCTATAAACGTTAGAAACCTGCAAGAGAACCTATGACTGGCTTTGAAGAATAGGCATTTGACAAGTTGGGAGTAGAGGATTTACTTGGATTAATTGACACATCTGAATTGGGAGCAAGGCTGTTGGAAATCATTGAAGAAGAAAAGCAAAGAGGAAGCATCATGTTCTAAGATCCCAGGTTAGCAGATCAATCTACTGATGGTAAGTCTGCTGAGGGTCAACAGACTGGTAATTTGGATCAAGAAATGGAAGCTGCTACGATTGAAGATCTAGAAGCTCAAATCAATGCAGAAACAACTCTTGAAGAAAATAGACTGATCAATATATCTGATACAGTAATGTTTGAGCAAGTTGATATCAATTCTGAAGGATCAGCTCAATATCAAGACAGTATTGATACTGATGAGGTTTTAGCACAAGCATCTGATACTCTTAAAGAAATAGCTGTTGTGCATGGTGTGTTAGAGGAAAATGTGGCTATATTTCCTCAAATCATAGTTGAAGAAGTGGATGTTCAGTCTGATGAGGAACAGACAACAACTGAACAAAGATTGGAACAAGAGGTCCTAATCACTGAGGATCAAACAGTGTTGGGACAAAGGTTGGACTTGATGTTGGGATTGGAGGAATCCTCTGTGCACTGAATGGAGGCTACTAAGGTAAGGGCTGATGTTGCACATGCTGAAGAACAACCAGCTCTTGTTGCACACACTGCTGATGTGCATGATAAAGGACAGCAAGTTGTTGATGAACATGCTGAACAATAGCTTGTTGATTATGACTTCAGTGATGAGGAGTTTCAATTGCCTGAAGAAGAAGCTGAAGCAGAACCCCAACAAGCACATGTACTTTTCTTGGAGGTAGTACAGGAGCCTCAACCTGTACTTGTACCTTATGAAGAACTTGCACTTGAACAAGTTTTTGGAAATGTTGTTGAGAAAGGTCATGAACCCCATGAATGGGATAGGATAAGAGCAATTGTTGTGAGGCAACCTAGGGCTGAAGATGATGTTGAACAGCCTGCTGGAGGTTTGGCAGGAGATATGGCTGGAATGAATGCTATTCCTGTGCATATTTTGATTGAGTTAAGGGTTGTAAGGCATGATATAACTCAACTGAGGACTCAACTGAATAGAAGTGAGAGGTGATTTGAAGAGTTGGTGAACTTAAAGGAAAACAGATGGAGAACTTCTGAGACAGCTGCTTCAAACATTACTTCTCTTCAATTTTCAACCAATGACCTGCTGAGAGATGTTGCTCGTGTTAAGAATGAAATTATAAACAGAGGCAAGAATTCGCATGAGCAGTTTGCCTCACTACACATGAAGATTGACAAGATTGCTGAAGCACCTAAGCCTGATGTGGCACCTCAGCCTGCTGTGGCATCTCACCCTGCAGAGGCACCTTAACCTGCTATACTGGATCCTAAACTCACTGAAAGGATCAATCTGCTGGAACAAACTATGGAAGGCAGAATTATAGCAGTTGACACAAGGACTGAAATTATGGAAGGACAGCTAGCAAACTTGGTGATCACACAGGATAGTGTTCATGGCCTACTGAACCGGTTTATTGATGATGTCAATAAGGGGGAAGAAGGCCTTACAGCAGAAGCAAAGGAGGCAACAAGGATTTTTAGCAAAAAGAGATGGCAGGCTGACATCAATGAATTTAGAAAGCCTTTACCTAGCATGATACAGTTGACTGATGACCTCCTGAAAGAATATTAGAAGCTGTACTATTCAAAGAAGAGACCCTACCATGACATGGGATTTCAGGAAGGACTGAATTCCTTTCTGGGACTTAAATTTTGGGAAGTAAGGGTCAAATCCATGAGAGCTACTAGTAGAGGCGGTAGAGGTGGCAGAGGTGAAAGGATGGGAAGTTGGACAACAAGGGATTCACTGGATGAATTCAAACACTTCTACATAGGACAAGGCTTCAATGTTCACACCATAAGGTTGACTCTACCTGAAGCCTAGAAATGGTGGAAACAGATACATACCTGGATTGATTTTACAACTATGGAAAATCAATGGATGCTAGATATGGTCAGGGAAATCAGGGAGTATCAAAAGAAGCAAGAACAAGACAGGAACATAAACTAGATCAACACAATTACTTATGCATTTATCTTTTGCTGATCTTAGTTTGTAATACCTTTGAACAAATTTAATTTAAATGAGATATGACTAAATTTTGTTCTGTCCTTGTCTATAGCTTTTTTCTTTGCTGTAAGGAGGGTATTGGCATCATCACTAAAAGGGGGGAAATTGTTGGACATATTTAAGTTTTAATGATGAGTGCCAGACTAGTTGTTATAGAGCAAAATGCAAAAAAATGTCTAGATTAAATGTATAGATTTACTAGAGTTTGATCTTTGTATAGGTTTGATCAAACAAGCACTGTAAAGAGGTTAGCTGACTTTATCAGCAGACCTGTCTAGGTCAGTAGGGTGTCTAGGTCAGTAGACTAACTAGGAACCTGCTGATGGCTTAAGACTGTGGGTTCAAACTCAGTTATTGAAGGCTGAGGATTCAAACTCAGTTATTGAAGGCTAAGGGATCAAACTTAGTATTTAAAGTGAAGGATATGGAATCAGAATTTAGGAAAGTCTGTGATGACCTAAAATGATTACATATACCTTGTGTACAAGGTCTAAGTTCCATATGTTAAGTGGTGATTGGAACTTAGTTATAATCAAAATGGTGTACTCTAAATTCACAATAAAAATTTATATGAGAAGTAGTTGGCTGAAGTGTTATTAAAACACAGCAGGCTAAAATCAACTGACAGATATGTACATCAGTAGACTGATATACCCGAGGTGTCTGCTGAATGGAAATCTCATTTTAATCAAGTTTACATTGAAAGATTAAATGTATAATGATGGATTACAAGCCTTAATTTTGTCAACAAATCAATGGTCAAGATAAAAAGAACGTTGGAAGATTCAGAGGATTATTCAATGGTTATAAGTCAAAGGGTGCACAGTCTGGAAACTGGCAAAAAGCTGACTGACAATGTTAGTACTATGAACAGTGACAAAAAGCAAGTCAAGATGGAGACAAGTCTTAAATGGCTACATTTGAATTTCAAACACAAGTCACAAGTCTCACACCTATAAATAGGGGACTCCTGACTCAGTTTGAAGATGATGAACAACATGACAATCCATACGAAGCTATCAAGTTTTTGATCAAGAAAAACACCCTGCTGACATATACTGAGCTTAAATTTGTTGATCAAGATTTATCTTCAAGTGTAACCTGCTATCAAGTTACATCAAGTATAAACACTTGAAGACTTCAAGCTGCTGATCATTACATCCTTATCAAGCTGCTAAAACATGAATCACTTACTTGATTCAACCCTTCTTTTACAAGAAGTTTGCTGAAGACAGTGAAGCATCCTTTGGGTGTCAAGAACTGTTGTTCGTGGTGGAGCTGGTGAAGAGGCGATTCTACCCTTCAAGGACCAGTGGAATACTCTGGAGCAGCAATCCTACTTGTTTCAAGTGTTCAGTTTGTGAAGCCATAGTCATTGGTGAAGGACAAACAGTTTAGGGATATTTGTAATAGCAACCTCAAGAATCTCTAATGAATTACCTCCAACATCATAGGAGAAGAGTGGACTGACAGGATTACACCACCTGGAACCACTATAAATCTTTCTTACTTTACTTTACCGTATTTACTTTCTGCATATTATTTTATCAGCAAACTGATCTCATCAACCTACTGAAACTAGCAACTGAATCACACACATACACTACTGAGTATCCAATACTTGGTATCATTATTTTATCAACAAGTAATAAGGCTTAATTTAAATATAATCCGCTGCAACAAATTCAATAACCTTAATAGTCAGCAGACTACTGAGTGGTCAGTAGACTACTGATAGTCATCAGACTACTGACCTTGCTGAGTTTGTCAACTCCAAAAAGTTTTAAGTGTTAAGTTTATTCACCCCCCCCCCCCTTCTACACTTAACCAAAGCCTTTTCAAAGGACCAACAAAAAGCACTAACAAAACTGGACCTATAATGAAAAATACGCACGCACACTTTGTCCCCGCTGGGACTCGAACCCGGATACTCCGGGTTGATAGGCCACAATAATTACCACTGGACCAATTCCTCACTGGCACATAGCGAAGGATGTAATGGGTGAAAAAGTTGTCAAAAATTTTATGCAATACCATTTACATATCCTCAACAATGGTGCAAGAGCCTAATTCGACTTTTTGGATATGGTCTAAGCATTGCAGCGTCTGAGACTGACAAAGTTGGACCCAAGCAGATTTGGATACCTACGCCTATCTAATCTCTTTTGCAGGAGATATTGTACATTGACAGCAGATGTTCCAGACGCATGACAAGAAATAGACGGTGTTTAGAAAACTATAGAGACAAGGATGGACCAAAGTGACCTTTGGAGGGAATGAAAAATCAGGTATGACCAAAGGCATTGGAACCATCTCTAGAAAATGGTTAGAAATACGTGGTGTGACCTTTGTGGAACGATTGAAGTAAAACTTCTGAGTGCTAGTCAATTTTGTGACAAAGGATATGAAGTTTTATTTAGCAAGAAAGTAAGCCAAGTCATATATAAAGAAACAGGTCAGATAGTTCCGACAGGTAGAAGAAAGTAGAACATGTATGTGGTTGATTGGTCTACAGTTGTTTCAAAGATATGTCTGTTAGTGCAATCCAATCCTAAAGTCAACTTGCTCGGGCATTAAAGGCTCGATCATCTAAACTTAAAAACAATCAATAAGTTAGCTAGAAAGAATCTGGTAGAAGGTCGGTATTTGTGACTCTTGTCAAATAGGGAAATATATAAAGTCATATTTTTACTCAAAGACCAGTTCATCATCGGACGGGATCCTACAACTTCTACATATGGATCTGTTTGGACAGGTAATACCAATAAGTGTAAGTCAAAAGAAATACACATTGGTAGTGGTTGATGACTTCTCAAAGTTTACTTGGATGATATTTCTCAACAAAAGAAAGAAACTTTGAAGAATATGCCGGATCTATTGAGAAAGTTACGAAATGAGAAATGATTTTCCGTGGTTAACTCAGATCCGACAGAGGAACAAAATTTTAGCAATCAAGTCCTTAAGAGTTATTGTGAAGAGCATGGCATACAACATAAGTTTTTTGCTGCAAGAACACCATAACAAAATGGGGTAGCAGAAAGAAAAAACAAAACTTTGAAAGAAGCGGCTAGATCAATGATAGTTGAAGAAAATCTACCAAAGTAATATTGGACCGAGGCAAACAATACGACTTGCTACACACATAATAGATCAATCATCAACAAGTTTCAATGGAAAACTCTACATGAATTATGGAACAGGAGAAACCAAATATCTCACATTTCCATGTCTTTGGGAGTAACTGTTTCATTCACAACAATGGAAAAGATCAACTAAAAACCTTTGATGCCAAAGCAGATAAGGCGCCTTTATGGGTTACTTGGATGTGAGTAAAGCATTGAGGATTCTTAACAGAAGGACCTTGGCCATTGAAGAATCTGTACATGTTGTGTTTGAAACTTCTGTTCTAACCAAATAGAAAAGTGACTAAAGAAACAAAGAATTTGAAGTTATTTGATCCTACACATACTGAAATAGAACAATGGCGGATCGAATTACATAACCGGATGTGCAATCTGTTGTACTAGAAATCGAAGTTTTTCATCCCATATCTGATCATGTTAACACACCAGACGAAACTCAGACGACACTAGTTGATCAACCAGATCTAAGTTGGCTCGGAGATCAACCAACTGAGCAAGTCACTGCAGATCTAAAGGCTGGTGTGAGATGCATAAAACAATTAGAAGCAATGATGCTTGTTCTTATCTGAAGTTGAACCCAAGACTATTGAAGAATTTTATGAAGATGTTGATTAGATTATAGTTATGCAAGAAGAGCCAAATGAATTTGAGAGAAATCAAGTATGGGAATTAGTGCCCAGACCCGGACACTCAAATATCATTGGCACCATGTGTGATGTGATCCGTCCCCAAGGACTTGAGCTTGAAATAATGCGATTGAGAAGACTGAAAGAACGCACATAAAATGTGTTATTTATTCTATTGGGCCCGAGAAGACCAGTGAATTATTTATCTTACTTTTGGAAGGATAAATCGACCCTTGAGATGGCCTTATTAGTGGATTTTCGAGTTTGGGCTTTAATTTACATTATGGATGTTATTTCTTTTTGTTTTGTTGATTTCTCTTAATAAAGGGCTATTTGGCCCTAAGTAAGGTTAAAAGCCCAATAGGGGCCTAGGCGCATTTTTCTAAGTGGGAATTTCTCCCACATTGCTTAGATTTTGCTTTTTCTTTGAATTGTAAGCCTCTATAAGGCAAACACCAGCCATTGTATTAAACACATTGTTCTTGAGTTATAAAATTTTGATTAAAGTCTTTTGACTTTGATTTAATCACTTGCGAGTGAGATTCTCTTCATTGTAGAGGATCACCTTCAGAACTTATCGGCGTTGTGAGCGAGCGTTGTGGTCGTTCTAACCCTCACCTAGTTTGGATTCTCTAGGTTAGGTTTTTAGCTCGTTATTGATCCCTGTGTTATTTCCTGGGCAAAGTGCGATCCGATTCGATTCAAAAATCACATCAAAGTGGGTTTGCGGAAACAAGATGGATGAAAATGGAGTCACTGTGAGAAACAAAGCCGGACTCGTTCCTAAAGGCTACTCATAAGCGGAAGAAATTGACTTTGATGATATATATGCACGAGTTGTGAGGATGGAGGCCATTAGAATGTTCCTTACATACGCAACTCATCGGAATTTCAAAGTTTATCCGATGGACGTGAAATATGCTTCTCTTAATGGACTACTTAAAGAAGAGTTTTATGAGCAGCAGCCCCTAGGATTTGAAATCAAATGACAAGAAGACAAATTCTACAAGCTCAAGAAAGCAACGTGTTGAAACAAACGCACATAGCTTGATATGAAACAGTGTCAAAGTTTCTAGTTGAAGTTTATAAAAACCGGAAGAGTTCATTCACACACCCCTCTGAACTCTTCCCAAGCCCGATTCATGGACCAACAACTCTAATGCATACGTGGTTGACTTACCTCCAAGTTGGCGATTTCTTCAACCTTCAACGTTGCTGGCCTATCGGCTTTCGAAGCTCTAGATGAGTCACCAGTGGGGGAGTTTTCAGATGATGTTACTGAGCTCGAGAACGACTTTGTTTCACTTGGGGGAGAGACCATCAATGAGTGTAGCTGATGAGTATCAATTAGTGTAGCTGGAGTTATGGTCCAGCTATTGAGTATCAACGAGTGTAGTTGGAGTTATGAGTATCAATAAGTATCAACGAATCCAGCTCAAGAATGATTCCGAAAAAGACCATCAATGAGTGTAGCTGGAGTTATGTTATTTTATCTTTGTGGGCTTTAGTACGTCTAGCCCAATCTTTAATTATGTTATTATATGTATTTATTTATTATGTTTACTGTTGGATTAGGATAAAAGAAGGTTTCAGTTTGGCTAGGGAAAGAATACCTTGAATATTATGTACTTTTCGGCCTTCTTGGAATTCAACACAGCCCTGCTTTTTCCCCCTGTTAACTTCTACGTTATTTCTTCCTACAACTTTTAATCAATATAGACCTAGAGACCACTTACAAAAAAATTATAAGAAAAAAAAAAAGACTTGGCTACAACAGTCGATTCATAGTTCATAGAAGGAGCCGTAATCAACCCGATGAATCAACGGCTGGTTGTAAAATCCACACCTCCAAATCAAGATCAAATACTTACAAAATGGCATAGCATAATCGAAGTTTGATGAAGGTTGTGTAGAACTGAGGTAAATATATGTCTACAGAAGGAATAGAGTTACATTTCATACATACTCCCAAATTTGTAACTTATACATGACTAAGCAGCCATGTGATGAACTGAAGATTTAGTCTAGTATGTTGCACCCAGATCAAAAGAAGAACATTCTCAAAGCGTCGACCACTTTCTCGGGCCTGTTAAAATGAAACATAAGTAAGAACTAAGAACGAAGAGCTGTCTACATAATTATGGGAAAAGTTTAGACGACACATATTGTGGCTCAACGTGTTGAGGCATAATTATGCATTTAGTTTGAGAAAATTACCAGTCCTCTTGAGGCATATGACCAGCACCTTCAATCAACTTGAGCTTGATGATGTCGGAATTTCTTTTTTTAAATTCCTCTGCCACAGCCTGAGGAAGATACTTGTCTGACAATCCCCAGGCAACTAAGATCGGTTTATCCCAACTGCAATCAACAAGCAAAGCAAGTATTCCTTGTGTAAACGTTGTAGCTCACTGCTTATGAAATCTATAAAGAGCTCGATTTTTTATTCCCTTTTGCAGCAAATGCCGTGAGATGAATCATGAACTTGGCAATAGAAAGGTGAAATTCATGTATGAAAAGTCTCTATTGTATCATACCATTGGATGTGTCATATATGTGAAAAAAGACAAAAACATGTTTTTCTCTCCATACAAATGTCACTCTTTGACGGGTCCGATGCAAATAAAGAGACTATACCCAAAAATCTCCCAATACAAAGTGCTTTATAAGAATTTGGATAAAGATATGTAGATAAGACATTAGCGTTCAATGAATAGCAATCAATAGGCAAGAACAACATACCTTCCTGATGCAAATCCAGATGATATCTGGCTAAAAGTGTCGTTAAAGTTCGTTTTTTTTGCAGCTGCAAGCAGGGCTGTAGGCAATAAACAATGTCAGGTACAAAGGGAACAATGACAAAAATTATATGCCACCGTTAGGATAATAAGATTTCAATATCTCACAGATATAACGAGTAACTCAAAGGTGAATAAACTTGCTGAACAAGACAAGAGGGGGTTGACAATAAATCATACCAAATCCTGGAGCACTGCTTGATAAATACGGTAATCTGTAGACATCTGCTTTTTCTGTCTTCAAAACGTAACTGCAATTCAAAGATATTTCTTGTGAGCATAGTGTTGCAGGAAGAGACATATCCAAAACGCCAATGACTAAGTTTCACTAACTCTAGAGCCAGATGAGCTATTCGGATCTGAGTTTCGTGAGGCTATGTAGAAACCTTCCCACAGTAATTTCAAGTGAAAAAATAAAATTATATACACTGTGAACCCCTTAGATAAAGTCTGTTTTCCATTCCTTTACAGAATCTGAAAAAGTTATCCAACATTCTCGTAGAATCTGAAAAAGTCATCCATCCCTTTCGTTCAAACTTTACCAGAAAAATAAGAACAAGGAGATGCTAAACGATAAGTGCTCCAGTGAGGGAATGGCCAGTTAAGAACTGTATCATATATACAGTTCTCGTTCTAAAATACTTGTCAGACACACGTAATGAATCTGGAAGACGATACCGGAAACATGTAATTTAGAGGCAGATAATGGATACATACGCGCTACCTGCTTCGATAAATCGCTCAGCCATTATAGCATTTTGGCAAGTAAACTCGCCTACGAATGGAATCCTGGGTATAGAAGAGGGACATTAAAACCAGCGTAACAAGACATATACTAAGCAGTGTTAGATTATAAGAAGTGTAAAGAAAGGATCATAAGAAATTATAAAAGCAAAGCTTTTTATGTACAACGTATCTTAAACTAAAAAGATCTCAGGAAAGGTCATTTTGATTGTAGAACCTGAGCTTTTGAAAGAGGCCAGGAATAGGAGATGAAACTGTCAACGGGGTGTTCAATATTGCGATCTTTGATACTCTGCTGGGTTTCTTCAAAGCCCAAGTTAATCCATAAGAACCTACTAAAAAACCCTACAAGGATGCGATTTACAAAAGTAGTTACACAACATGGAGTTCACAGAAATTGCAAAAACCGCTAAAATTTGAATTAGTTATCCACAAAACAGGAAAGGTGGGATTATTTATGGAGATATTGATACTAAAAGATAAAATACCCGGCAATCCGCACCTGAACAACCAAGTAAAATGGAGAGGTGATGCCAAGGACATCTAGTAACTTATCAAATTCATCATGAAACTCTTTTTCTATAACAATGAAACATCTAGAATGTCAGAAACTTTGATAATAGAGACAGAGGACACAGTCTAAAATAAGAACACATTTTTGCTTCATAGAGAGTGTCCAGACCAGTATAATCAAAACCATATCCAGGTTGTGGTTTGCTACTGAACCCAAATCCTATCCAGTCCGGTGCAAAGCAGTGAAATCCAGCATCTGCAAGCTGTTAAATAATAATAGTAATAATAAAACGCGCATCATGTACACAAAATTCAGCTAAAACACAGGAAAATTAAGGAGCAATATCAAAACTTCAGAATAGTTAAAATCAAGATTTATATGATGAAGAAAAAAGAGACGGTTAAAGATGCATAAGCAACAAGCAATTCTTTTCAGTAAAGTTAACAAGATTACCTGAGACATAACGACGCGGTAGCTATAAGATTGTGTTGGAGCACCATGAAGAAATACTATAGTTCCTCTTCTACTCTCGGATGATCCTGAAAAGGTAGACTAATCTTCTCATCTCTAGTAGAAGAGGGACAATATTGCTTGAACAGAGGGCAAAGTGAACCTGTTTCTCTCACAAACCATGTGAACTTTCCGACTTTGACATTGGAGCCATACTCCTTTCCCTTGTCCTCTATTCTCTATACCAAATTGGACATGTACACAAGATCATTAGCCTCTATATTATAAAATCCCAAAAAAAAAAAATATTAATATAAATATTAACAAGGGCGGATCTATGCATATCGGGGCGTCACGCAGGGGCGGATTTATGTATGCAACTAGGGGGTCCATGGACCCCCCTGAAAAAAAAATTATTACCTATATATATGTATATTTTAGACACCGTAAAAAAATTATTCTACTTAAAAAAATAATTACGGACCCCCCTGAAAAATATTTCTGAAAGAAAACTCTACATTTTACCTATAAAAAAATATTTTAGACACCGTAAAAAAATTATTCTACTTAGACAAAAAATTACGGACCCCCCTGAAAATTATTTCTGGGTCCGCCACTGGCGTCACGTCACCCCACTGGGATCTGATTACTTTTTCTATTAGTATTAAAACAAATGTAGTATTGTTGTCAAAAAATGTAGTTTTGTTGTTAACAAAGATGTAGTTTTAGACTTCGGGAACACCGATGAAACAAATTCCTAGATCGGCCCCTAAAGAACAAGGATTAGTAACCGGAAAACAATTTACATCTTCTCCAAAAATCAACTCAACTTTCAGTTGACATGATTTAAGATCACAAGAAGATTTTGTCAGGAAAAAAAAAATATCACAAGAAGATCATCTAAAATAATAGGTGAAATTCAGATAATGTTAAGGAATTTAAACTTCGAATATTTTAGAATTCACTCAAATAAAAGATATAGTTGTGTAGATATCTAAAAAAGCAGAGGAAGCTTCAACGTTATGCCATCACCAGAAAAGACACTGCCGTCTCTGTTACCTTAAGTTTAAACGCTGCATCGTTTTTAAAGCTGACAACAAATGAATTCGAAATGTTTAGAAATGCTTATCAAAACGGAAGCAAGTTCCCCAGATTGAAACGTTCCTGGTTTGTGTACAGATTTAAATTTTAAAGCTAAATTTCATGCATCGCAATAGTTTTGGAAAAACACAATTGCAAAGAAAATTAATTTGAGAAATAAACTTCGCTAAAATAAGAAGGAGTAACTGACGTAGAGCATCTGGCCGACGTTTCCGTCCTCGGCAGGAGATTCAGGAAGCTGAATCGCACTTCGGCTAGATGGATTATTGGTGACGAAGCCGAAAGGATTAAATCCTGGATTGTCATCGTCGTCTTCGTAAATATCCTCCGAACCCTTCGCAGCTATAGGATTATGATTTCCACGGTTCGCGCAATTGCAAAATCTGCGTCGGTATACATGGAATCGCAATGAAGATGACGATGAATCCGACCATACTGAAGCTGAGAAGTTGAGAGGAGGCGACGGTGGAGATACAAGAAGAGAGAGGGCCATAAGAATTGCGTGGTGGCGGGAGGAAGAACTGAGAGACCGACTTCAAAGCAGGACTGCCTCTGCCACCGCCAAGTGGTGCCCGGTAGTGAATCTTCATTGATTGGATATGAGCTGCCCACGTCAAACTAGGCGGGATAAATGAAGAAAATCATGGTCAAATTAGAGTCCCTCATACCTAGTGCTGTTAACGAGTCGAGTCGAATAGTTGAAGTTCAAACTCGAACTCGTTTGTAATCTAGCTTGCTCGAACTAGTTAACACAAACGAACCTAAAGAGCCGTTCAAGCATAGATCGATAAGTACGAAAAATTGTAACGCTCCGTTTCCGGACACCGAGTCCTTATCCGGAAATCGAAACGTTCGGCACGCATAATATTAAATAAATAATATTACACGTAAGTCTTTACTAAGTCGTATCAAATAAAAGCAAACGGAAGCTAAAAGACTCGGGTAATTTTTTTTAAATAACCAGGAATAGAAATAAAGAACTAAAGAGGAAATGTAATACTATTACATTCGAAACGAAACCAACGAATCCAAAATCGTACGAATTCCGAAGTACTAAACGTAAACTACTAGTTCCAATAATCCAAATCTATGAAATAAATGTAAACAAATGAATAATAAACAAGGTCTTCAAGTCCGGCGTCCTCAAACGTCGTCATCAAAGTCCTCATCGAACTCTTCATTTACCTGTTCGTCTTCTCTCCCCCAAGCACATAAATAAACATGTATTTGAGGCAAGTACAATGTACAAAGTAAGAATTAGAAGCTACAACATAATTAAGGTTTATTATTAAAGGGTTTGTCTTAATGAGACCGACTCGATTTAGGGTTCAATCCATGCCCATCGACACATCATGACAATACGTTTCTAATTTAGCTTATCTTTGTTACATCATTACTCAAGGACATAATGCATGGTGAAAATTCCACCACGAGATATATTTGCCAACTACGGTGATTAGCACCGGTAGTCCCGGGATCTCCCCGGTATGCATATACGTTCGATGGATTTCCTCCACTACCCTTCAGCCTTTTGAGCCAGTAGCGTTGTCCACCTTTGTATGAACGTATCACATCGCCGATTTGAATCAGTGTCTAACCAAGAATAGATGACGTTTTAGCTTTTACTACACTTATGTAATTATTAGTGTGAATTAACTAGCCACCTAAACGTTTTCACGATAAAACTCACCTTATCGACTCTACTCCCTCACTTAGACACCTAGACATCACATCCTAACAATTACACAGACATTGATGAACTCTAGTTCATCAAAGCACAAGCCCTTTCATGCCCTTCCGAGGAATCCGAACTTCAACTCCCTTTAAGAGTACATTCGGTGTTTTAACTGAACGAATCAGAAGTTCAATCGAAGCTTGTTTATGTTTAATTAATGTTATTTGATCATGAAACAATGTTTAAAATCCAAAACATAGCTTAAAACATCATTATATAGAAAACTGGGGCAATGCGTGCGCATTACTCTGGAATGCGTACGCATTCCTGCTGCTGAAAACTCTCTGTTCAAGCAATGCGTACGCATCCCAAGACCAGAAACTATTCTAAACTTTTTGTTTGATCAATGCGTGCGCATTCTTATGAATGCGTACTCATCCACCAGCCAGAAAGCATCATGTATGACTCTGAACCAACAATGCGTGCGCATTCCCTTGAATGCGTACGCATTGATCCTGCTGTAGCTAACCTGAGCAATCCTGTAACAGGAATGCGTGCGCATTGCTGGGCAATGCGTACGCATCCTACGCAGAAAAGCCGTAGAATCCTGATTTCCATCTCTTAACGATCTCTACACGATTCCAAACGTTTTGTACACTAAATATAGAAGACAAACAACTTAAAAACACAACTTTCTCAGGTCCTAACGACCCTTATTCTATAAACAACATCTAGATAAAACCTTGGTATAAAACGCTTTAAAATCATGATCTAGCTACTTCAAACCATAATTAGATTGTAGGAAGAGTTTCTTACCTTTAGCAAGCTTATTCCAACTCCAAGAACTCAGAAAAACAGCAGCTAAAACCGTCCCTTCTCTGCAGGAAACATATGTGATAAATCCAAACATAGATTGGATTCAATCACACGCTTCTAAACGATAAAAACTACGAATTGATGAGTTTGAATCCATCAAACTAGAAGAAGAACATGAATTAGGGTTTAAACATACCTTATCAAAACTCCAACATTCTGAATTCAAAACGAATCCTTCTTCACAACGATTCCGGTGCTCGACTCTGATCTGAAAACCGTCAAGGATTGAATTAACCACTGATGAAAATTCCCTCAGCCCTATTCTTACACGCAGAAGGTGAATTTGGAGGTGGAAAAATTTGATTAAAAGATTAAGGGGGCTGATTAGGTTGATGTTTCCTTAAATAGGAAAAATCCCAAAATTACCTAATTTTCATGATTTTCCTTAATCATCCTTAATAAATCAGATTTTCTTTCCCTTAAATATATGCATATATCTCGAAAATATACATATATTTAACTAAATAATTAAACTCCGAATAAAAGGAACCGACCCCAATATTTTGTTTTCGCAAAATGACACATCTGCCCTTTCCCGAAAATCGGAAAATTACATTCTTCCCCCCTTAAAGGAGTTTCGTCCTCGAAACTTAGAACATACCTGGTAAGTCCATAAAATCTGGGAACTCGCTGATCATATCATCCTCGACTTCCCAAGTAGCTTCATCCGGTGAATTATTGCTCCATTGCACCAGAACCAAAGGAATCATCCGTCTCTTAATCATCTTTTCTTTCCGGTCCAAAATTCTAATCGGTGTCTCATCATACGAAAGATTGTCTTGAAGAATCTCCGGATCGACAGTAGTCTCAACATCCATCCTGGTCAAACACTTCTTCAACATTGAGACATGAAACACGTTGTGGACTCTCGACATTGATTCTGGTAACTTGAGTTTGTAAGCCAAAGGTCCAATTCTTTCCAGAATCTCAAAAGGTCCAACAAACCTCGGGCTTAGCTTTCCCTTTTGTCCAAAACGTTTCACTCCCTTCATTGGTGAAGCTCGTAGGTAGACTCTTTCACCAACTTCAAACTCAAGAGGTCTCCTTCTAACATCTGCCCAACTCTTCTGTCTATCTTGAGCCGCATTCAGATTCTTCTTGACCAACTGAACCCTTTCTTTAGCTTGCTCAACCAATTCCGGCCTGGTGATTTGTCTTTCCCCGACTTCATCCCAAAACAGCGGCGTTCTACATCTTCTTCCATACAAAGCTTCAAACGGTGGCATGCCTATACTTGCATGATAACTGTTGTTATAAGCAAACTCTGCTACCGGTAGGTAATCACCCTATGATCCACTTACTTCCAAAACACAAGCTCTTAACATGTCTTCAAGTGTTTGGATATTTCTCTCAGATTGTCCATCTGTCTGAGGATGAAAGGCCGTACTCAAATCCAACTTGGTTCCAAAAGCTGCGTGTAAACTTTTCCAAAAGCGACTGACGAACCTCGGATCACGATCCGAAACTATCGAGATAGGTACTCCATGTAACTTCACTATATTATCCAAGTATAGTGTCGTCATCTTCTTCATGGGCATATCAACCTTATATGGTAAGAAATGGACGGACTTGGTCAATCTATCCACAATCACCCAAATCGCATCATTACTGCCTCTCGTCTTAGGTAAACCGGTGATAAAATCCATCGTGATCTTATCCCACATCCATTCCGGGATATCCAATGGCTTAAGCATTCCTCATGGTCTTCTATGTTCTTCTTTAACCTTCTGACAAATGTCACACTCTGCAACGAACTTAGCTATTTCCAGTTTCATCGAGGGCCACCAAAACTTCTCCTTCAAGTCTCTGTACATTTTTGTAGCTCCCGGATGAACTGCAAAAGCAATCCTATGTGCCTATTTCATGACTCTCTGTCTTAAATCAGCAACGTTAGGCACACACAAACGATCCTGGTACCAAAGATTCCCATTCTTATCTAACGCATAACCCACTGTAGTCTTTTCTCTTACAACTCGCTTCAAGTCAACCAAAACTAGGTCTTCATCTTGTTTTTCCCGAATATCATCCATCAACCCAGACCTCGCTAACAACGGTGCCACAAACTTCCGGTCTTCAATCTGATCAAAGCTTCGGATTCTCAGCTCATCTAACCTTTCTGCAACAACTTTAACACTTGAAACCGCAAACACTGGTTTTCTGCTCAAAGCATCCGCTACCACATTCGCTTTACCCGGATGGCACTGACTATCCAAATCATAATCCTTAACAAACTCTAACCATCTCCTATGCCTCATATTTAGATTCTCTTGGGTAAAAAAATAATTTAAACTCTTGTGATCGGTGAAGATCCTGGCCTTAACTCCATACAAGTAGTGCCTCCAAGTCTTTAGGGCAAACACTAGTACTGCTGCCAGCTCTAAGTCATGTGTTGGGTAATTCTTCTCATACACCTTCAACTGTCTAGATGCATAAGCAATCACTTTCCCTCCTTGCATCAACACACAACCCAAACCTTGTCCCGAAGCATCTGTGTAAACGTCGTAATTATCAAAGATCTCCGGAACCGCCAAAACCGCTTCAGCGTTTCAAAAGCCTCTTCACACTCGCTGGTCCACTCGAACTTTACATTCTTTTGAGTGAGCCGCGTAAGTGGTGTAGCTATCTTTGAGAAGTCATGAACAAACTTCCTGTAATAGCCAGCCAAACCGAGAAAACTCTTAACCTCAGAAACTGTAGTCGGTCTGGACGACTTCTCAACTGCTTCAATCTTTGCCGGATCAACCTTGATGCCATCTCCAGAAATGACATGACCCAAGAAACTCACCTGATCCAACCAAAAGTCGCACTTCGAGAACTTAGCATACAACTGGTTCTTCTTCAAAGTCTCCAACACTATCCTTAAATGTTCTTCGTGCTCTTTCTCATCCTTAGAGTACACTAGGATGTCATCTATGAACACTATCACAAACTTATCCAAGTATGGCATGAAAACACGTTGCATTAAATCCATAAATGCGGATGGAGCATTAGTGAGTCCAAAAGGCATGACTAAGAACTCATAATGTCCATACCTCGTACTGAAAGCCGTCTTCGGTATATCTGCTACCTTGATCTTCAACTAATGATACCCTGACCTAAGATCAATCTTAGAAAACACTCTCTTGCCTTGCAACTGATTAAACAAATCATCAATCCTTGGCAAATGGTACTTATTCTTGATGGTAAGATTGTTCAGCGCTCGGTAATCTATGCACATCCTCATGCTACCATCTTTCTTCTTAACAAACAACACTGGGGCTCCCCAAGGCGAGGTACTAGGCTGAATTATGTTCCTCTCAAGCATATCCTTAAGCTGACCTTTCAACTCTTTCAATTCAGCCGGTGCCATTCTATAGGGTGCCTTAGCAACTGGTGCCGCTCCCGGTATCAACTTGATTTCGAACTCTATCTCTCTATCCGGCATGTTTCCCGGTAACTCTTCTGGGAACACTTCAGGATACTCATTTACTACAGGAGTTTCCTCTAACTCAGGCTTCACTTGTTCCACATCCACCGCATACAACAAGTAGCCTTCACAACCTTTCCGACAAACTCTTATAGCCTTAACCGCTGAAATTATAGGGTGACGCTTCTTACTAGGCTTGTAAACATTACCTTGGTAAGTCTTATCTGATTCCCCGGGTACCTTAAAAGTCACTCTCTTTTCTCTGCAATCCAAGTGCACATAATTCTCGGATAGCCAATCTATTCCAAGAATCACATCGAAATCTGAAAAGTCTAGAACTGTGAAGTCACTCTTGCAACGATACTTTCCAACTCGAACCTCTACCTGAGGTATCAACTTGGTTACCTTAGTCACTTTTCCTCAAGGTGTTGTTATCTCCAAAGTGTTTCTTAAAGGTTCCATTGGTAGATTAAGTTTCTTAGCTATCTTAGTTGACACAAAAGTATTAGACGCTCCTGTATCGAACAATGTCGTAACTACCAAGTCGTCTAATATTATTGTACCTAGGATGTGAATTCATTTATTTAAACACAAATACAACATGATTTAAATCATGCTATAAAAGTGCTCAAATAAATTACAATAAACAAATGGTACCTGAAATAACATTATCATCTGGTTCAGCCATCTCAGCATCCACTGCCAAAACTCGAACTGGACGACTTGGGCCACCTCTCCCACTACCCTGCTTCTGAATATTCAAACTCCCCTTTGTTGGACACATATTAGCAAAGTGCCCTAGATCTCCGCAGTAGTAGCAGCCACCTGTATTAGCTTTGCACTCACCTGAGTGATTCATGTTACACTTAGGACAAAGTAGTGCTCCGGTTGGAGGTTTACTTGCTGCAGGGGCTGTTGTCTTCTTAGCATTCTGCTGCGGTGCTCCCCTGTTATCGCCTTGACTCGTGCCAAAATTTCTCTTATTCCCAATCACCACTGTGGCCTTCTTTCTGAAGGTCTCAACCTCTAATGCCTTGTTCAACAACTCAGCCATATTCTTAGCTGTGAAACCCAACATACCTGACTATATCTGATAGGCTAAGCCTTCCTTGTAAAGGGCCATATTTCTTTCTTCTACATTCATCAACTCAGGGTAGAATCTCCCCAATTCGTTAAACTTGTTGGTGTACTGAGATACTGTCATGTAATTACCATGCTTAAGCTTTAAGAACTGGCTTGTCATGTCTGCTTGCACTGTTTCTGGAAAATAATCGTTATAAAACATGGCCTTAAAGCTTTCCCAATATGTCACTTTTCCATTGCTACTCTGTATCATATCGATCCAAGCTTCAGCTGCACCCAAAAGAAACCCAACTGCTAACTGTGCCATCTCAGTCTCGGGAACATTGATGTTCCTACAAGATTTCTCAAAACCTCTTAACCACTCTTCGGCCTTCGAATGCTCGACATTCCCAAAGAAGTCTTGAACTCTGTTTCTTCTCAACCTCGTATACCAATCAACTGTCGGTGCTTGCTCGAAAGACGGTCTGACTGGTGGGGCTTGCGGGTAAACTGGAGGGTATCTCTTGCTGGTACGGTTGTTTTTGGTGGAAACCATAGGGTGGATAACCATAGCCTTGCTGGTGATCAAAACGGGGTGAAGGTGGTATATTAGGTCGAGGAGTGTGACCCACTGGAGGAGGGTAGAAAGTCTGATGCTGCTGGTGAGAAAACACTGGTGAAGGAAGGTAGCTCACTGGTGGTGGATAAATACTAGTTGCTGGGGGTACGTAGACTGGTGGAATGTCTCCCACCACAGTGACACGTACTGGTGCTTCTCCAGGCTCTCCATAAATGTAGTTGTACCTTGGTTGAAATCGTGGTGTAGTGTTCCGAATTGGTCATGGTGACAAGTTCCTCTGAGAATCTGGGGTAGGGGTCGCAGTATGAGGGGGTGGAGTGGGGCTCGGATGAGGTGAAGGATTATGCCTCACAAAACCGCCTCTTACGACTGGTGTCAGACTTTCACGACGTACTCCTGAAACATCTGCACCCGCTCCGGTTCTAGTGAACACCATCCTGATGATCAAAGAAAACCAGAACGTTACTAAAAGATCTAAAGAAAACTTATCTTAAAGAAAGGAAGCATAAAAGATGCTTTCTCTCTGATACCAACTGTAACGCCCCGTTTCCGGACACCGAGTCCTTATCCGTAAATCGAAACTTTCGGCACACATAATATTAAATAAATAATATTACACGTAAGTCTTTACTACGTCGTATCAAATAAAAGCAAACAGAAGCTAAAAGACTCGGGTAATTTTTTTTAAATAACCAGGAATAGAAATAAATAACTAAAGAGGAAATGTAATACTATTACATTCGAAACGAAACCAATGAATCCAAAATCGTACGAATTCCGAAGTACTAAACGTAAACTACTAGTTCCAATAATCCAAATCTATGAAATAAATGTAAACAAATGAATAATAAACAAGGTCTTCAAGTCCGGCGTCCTCAAACGTCGTCATCAAAGTCCTCCTCGAACTCTTCATTTACCTGTTCGTCTTCTCTCCCCCAAACACATAAATAAACATGTATTTGAGGCAAGTACAATGTACAAAGTAAGAATTAGAAGCTACAACATAATTAAGGTTTATTATTAAAGGATTTGTCTTAATGAGACCGACTCGATTTAGGGTTCAATCCATGCCCATCGACACGTCATGACTATACGTTTCTAATTTCACTTATCTTTGTTTCATCATTACTCAAGGACACAATGCATGGTGAAAATTCCACCACGAGATATATTTGCCAACTACGGTGATTAGCACCGGTAGTCCCGGGATCTCCCCGGTATGCATATACGTTCGATGGATTTCCTCCACTACCCTTCAGCCTTTTGAGCCAGTAGCGTTGTCCACCTTTGTATGAACGTATCACATCGCCGATTTGAATCAGTGCCTAACCAAGAATAGATGACGTTTTAGCTTTTACTACACTTATGTAATTATTAGTGTGAATTAACTAGCCGCCTAAATGTTTTCAGGATAAAACTCACCTTATCGACTCTACTCCCTCACTTAGACACCTAGACATCACATCCTAACAATTACACAGACATTGATGAACTCTAGTTCATCAAAGCACAAGCCCTTTCATGCCCTTCCGACGGATCCGAACTTCAACTCCCTTTAAGAGTACATTCGGTGTTTTAACTGAACGAATCAGAAGTTCAATCGAAGCTTGTTTATGTTTAATTAATGTTATTTGATCATGAAACAATGTTTAAAATCCAAAACATAGCTTAAAACATCATTATATAGAAAACTGGGGCAATGCGTGCGCATTACTCTAGAATGCGTACGCATTCCTGCTGTTGAAAACTGCTGAAAACTCTCTGTTCAAGCAATGCCTACGCATTGTGCTTAATGCGTACGCATCCCAAGACCAGAAACTATTCTAAACTTTCTGTTTGATCAATGCGTGCATATTCTTATGAATGCGTACGCATCCCTCAGCCAGAAAGCATCCTGTATGACTCTGAACCAACAATGCGTGCGCATTCCCTTGAATGCGTACGAATTGATCCTGCTGTAGCTAACCTGGGCAATCCTGTAACAGGAATGCGTGTGCATTGCTGGGCAATGCATACGCATCCTACGTAGAAAATCCCTAGAATCCTGATTTCCATCTCTTAATGATCTCTACTCGATTCCAAACATTTTGTACACTAAATATAGCATAAAAACAACTTAAAAACACAACTTTCTCAGGTTCTAACGACCCTTATTCTATAAACAACATCTAGATAAAACCTTGGTATAAAACGCTTTAAAATCATGATCTAGCTACTCCAAACCATGATTAGATTGTAGTAAGAGCTTCTTACCTTTAGCAAGCTTATTCCAACTCCAAGAACTCAGAAAAACAGCAGCTAAAACTGTCCCTTCTCTGCAGGAAACATGTGTGGTAAATCCAAACTTAGATTAGATTCAATCACACGCTTCTAAACGAAAAAAACTACGAATTGATGAGTTTGAATCAATCAAACTCGAAGAAGAACAAGAATTAGGGTTTAAACATACCTTATCAAAACTCCAAATTTCTGAATTCAAAACGAATCCTTCTTCACAACGATTCCGGTGCTCGACTCTGATCTGAAAACCGTCAAAGATTGAATTAACCACTGATGAAAATTCCTCAGCCCTATTCCCTTGCTCTTACACGCAGAAGGTGAATTTGGAAGTGGAAAAATCTGATTAAAAGATTAAGGGGCTGATTAGGTTGATTTTTCCTTAAATAGGAAAAATCCCAAAATTACCTAATTTTCATGATTTTACTTAATCACCCTTAATAAATCAGATTTTCTTTCCCTTAAATATATGCATATATCTCGAAAATATACATATATTTAACTAAATAATTAAACTCCGAATAAATGGACCGAACCCAATATTTCGTTTTCGCAAAATGACACGTCTGCCATTTCCCGAAAATCAGAATATTACAAAAATATTCGGGCTCGAGCTCGAGATCAAGCTCGCAAACAAGCTCAAATTCGAGCTCGGCTCGTTCAACTACAAAATCCATGTGTAAATTGCTAATGTGTATATATGATTTATATATATTACCTAAGTTCACGAACACTAACGAGAGTTCGCAAACACTAACGAGCGTTCACGAGCAGAGCTCGTGCTCGATCGTTTAGTAAACGAGCCGGAGAAACTGATCGAGCTCGGCTCGATACCATTAACGAACGAGCTTAAATGAGCCGAGCTTTGTTCATAAATGTTCGGTTCGTTTAATAGCCATACTCATACCATACAATGTTCAAATACTCAAAAAGTATAAAGCACTAATGGTGTCTTTGAATTGATGGGATGTAACAGAATGAAATAAAACAAATGTAATGGAAGTAACGTGATTTAATTCATATGTTTGGCATGCAATTGAAGCAAATGTATACAACTCTATAAAATGAGGCATATGACACCATTGGCGGACCTAGAAAAATTTGTTTGTCGGGGCACGAGAATAAATTCGAAAATTGAGTGAGGACATGATTAGTATTTACATATACTTTTACCAATAAAACTCTATTGTTTTCTGGATCTCAGTGAGGGCACTGCCCCCCCCCACCATGGCGTGCATGATAATTAGTGTGTCGGGTGATGGTGGGGCTTGCGGTGGTGGGCAGTGGGTGGCGGCAGATGAAGTGAGGTGAGCGATAGCGGTGGTCTAGTGGCGGCGGGGTGGTGATGACGGTGGTTGTGATGACGGTGGTTGTGGTGATGGTGTGCGATACCAGAGGTTGTGGGGTAGTGGTGGCAGTGGCGGTTGTGATGAAAAATGTTGGTCCCTTGAAAAGGCTTTGGTTAAGTTTAGAGAGGGGGGGGGGGGGGGTGAATAAACTTAACACTTAAAACTTTTGGAGTTAACAAACTCAGCAAGGTCACTAGCCTGCTGGCTGCTCAGTAGTCTGCTGACTGCTAATGTAACTAAATTTGTTGCAACGGAATATATTTAGTTTAAGCCTTATTACTCGTTGTTAAAAGAGTGATACCTAAGTATATGATACTTAGTAGTGTAAGTGTGTAATTCATTTGCTAGTTTTAGTAGGTTGATGTGATTAGTTTACTAAATGCAGAAAGTAAGTAGGCAAATTTTATAGTGGTTCCAGGTGGTGTAATCATGTCAGTCCACTCTTCTCCTGTGATGTTGGAGGAAATTCACTATAGATCTTTGTTGTTGCAGTTACAAAAATCCCTATGCTGTTTATCAACAAATGACTATGGCTTCACAAACTGAACACTTGAAACATGTAGGATTGCTACTCCAAAGTATTCCACTGGTCCTTGAAGGGTAGGATTGCCTCTTCACCAGCACCACCACAAACAACAGTTCTTGACACCTAAGTGCTTCTCTGTCTTCAGCAGGTTTCTTGTAAAAGAAAGATTGAATCAGATAAATGATTCAGTCGTCAGCAGCTTGATCAGGATGAAATGATCAGCTGCTTGATGTCTTCAAGTGTGTATACTTGATGTAACTTGATAGTTGGTTACACTTGAAAAAATTTCTTGATCAGTCAGTTAAAGCTCAGTGAATGTCAGCAGGGTGATTTTCTTGACAGCTTCGAATATATTATATTTGCTTCTTAATTTTCATCTTCATCACTTGTATCTGAATCAGGAGTTTTCTATTTATAGGTGATCCTATGACTTATGTTTGAATTTCAAATATAGATGTTTCAGACTTGTCTTCATTTTGACTTGCTTTTTGTCTCTGTTCATAGGACTGACAATGTCAGTTAGCTTTTTGACAGTTTTCAGACTGTCCACCCTTTGACTTGTATCCATTGGATAAAGCTCTGAATCTATCCAACGTTTCTTTTATCTTGACCATTGATTTTTTTGACAAAATCAAGGCTAATAATCCATCCTTATCCTTTTAATCTTCCAATGTAACATTTGATTAAATCGAGAATTATACTCTGCAAATATCTGAAGTATAACAGCCTGCTGATGTACATCTATGTCAGCAGGTTTAAGTCTGCTGTGTCTTAGTACTTCAGTTGACTTCTTCTCCTCTAACTTTTTATTGTGAAGTTAGAGTACACCAATTTGTTCATAACTAAGTTCTAATCACCACTTAAAATATATGAAACTTAAACATTTTACACAAGATATATGTAATCAGTTTAGGTCATCACAGACTTCCCTAAATTCTGATTCCATATCCTTGACTTTAAATACTAAGTTTGATCCCTTAGCCTTCAGTAACTGAGTTTGAACCCTCGGCCTTCAGTCATCAGCAGGTCCCTAGTTAGTGTACTGACCTAGACACTCTACTGACCTAAATAGGTCTGCTGATAAAGTCAGTTGGCCTACTTACAATGCTTGTTTGATCAAACCTATACAAAGATCAAACTCTAATAAACCTATACATTTGATCTAGACATCTTTTTGCCTTTGCTCTATAACAACTAGTCTGTTACTCATCATTAAAACTTAAAATATGTCCAACAACAAAAGAGGTGTAGTGTGTTGTGGACGGTGATGGGGAAGTGAGAGGTGGTTGTGGTGACACGAGTGGTGTAGTGTGCGATACTAGTGGTTGTGGTGGCGGCAGTTGAAATAACGAGAAATGTGTAGTGTGAGGTGATAGGTGACGGGGATGCGGTTTGTGGTGACATGGGTGGTGTTGTGTGTGGTGGTGGTGATGGTGAAGTGGGTGGTGGTGCCCGACTGAAAGTCGGTGGTGATCTAGTTGGTTGTAGGGGATGATAGTGGCAGAGGTTAGTGGTGGGATAGGTTATAAGTGAGGATGGGGGAGACGGTGGTGAAGTTGGTGGTGGTAAGGAGTAGTAGTGAAATGGCTGGTAACATAAGCTAGTGGAGGGGCAGATGGTTGCAGGCTGAGTTGTGATAGGGGATGGTGGTGAGCTATGACGAAAGTGGTGATATGGTAGGCGGTGGTGGTGACGGCTGGTGGTGCGTTGAAGGGTGACGGTGGTGGATTGATGTGGGGTGGGCGGGTTGCACGGGAGGTGGCGGGTGGGTGATGGGGGTTGATTTTTTTTATCACTATGTTATATATTACATTTCATTCCATTCCATCCATTTTTTATGGAATGAAAATGGTTGGTTAATATAATGATCTTTTTCTCTAAAAAAAGAGAGAAAATATTATGGAAAAAGTTCATTCTCGTCTATTTTAAGGGTACAATCGAGGCAAGCTGAGTCGATACTCTCCTAGGCATGAGCTTGACTCGACTAAAAAAACTCAGTCTTGACAACAAATTCGCCGGGATATTCCCCATACACCCGATAAAATAAAACAGCACAAAAGAAAACATTGACGCCTTTGAAAGATAGTCATCCTGGAGAAATGCTTAGGTAGAGATATCCTTCACCGCACTAGCAAGCATCTGCACACAAGTCAAATAGTCAGTCTTCACAATCAAATTTTCTACTATAATGCTCTGGCCCTCCACAAGGGCCTATAGAATCACCCGCATAATCAGCACCACTACTTCAATTCCAGAATCGAAGTGAATTAAATAAGATGCTAGAATAGAGCCCTGATTGTCTCGGAAAATTAAGCCCGCACCTGATGCTAAGGAAGTGGCAGATGCATCCATGTTGCATTTTACGAACCCTTCTCACGGGCCGCCCACTGAGCTACAAACAAAGACCCCTTATATGGGGCCCGTATCATTTCCCAAACGTCCTTCAACTCTTTTTCCACAGTAAGAGTTGTTGAATAACCCTCAACACATAGATCGCCTGATCATCAAACACTGCATTACAACCCCTGACGATACGAAATTCGTCGGGTACAAAATCTTGGTCGTTTAATCTAGTGGTAATTGGTTGAGGACAAATGAACAAGAAACAATATGAACGAGGGAAGGAGTTTTTGAGGGGATTTGGACTGAGCCTGGGATTTTCTCCAGGGTGCCTACGTATCCAAGGCGTATGTTAGAATCAAGCCCGCCGTAGTTCTTTGTGAACATTTATATACGGGGCGATTGTGCCCTAGGCCTGCATGTGCCGTGTCCATGGTGCACCCTTTCACCATGTCATTCAAGTTAGAGATAATCTTGGGATTATCCCTTGAATTTAGGAGAGAATTGAGATATTCGAATATCCATATTTAATTGATGAGAATCAAAGCCTTAAAGGCTTATGATTCTTTCCATAATTATCATATAATTGTTATTATTACTATACTCTTTCGCCGACCTGCGGCGAGGAACTAAGGTCGATTCTGTTGAAATAGTGTCCTAAACCCAATTGGGTCTGACCGGATCCAACCGGGTCGGATCATTTCTACTATTTCTTTATGTTTATACATATATTAATTGGTTTTTCTATTTTCATATATTTGTTCTTTTAAAGAACCAATTATGAATTTTTATATGATAATGTCTTTAGTATTAAACCTTGATAGAGAAACTATGATAGGCGATTATGGTGGATGAGATCTCTAATCATTTTAATAAGTTTGATACTTAAATGTCTCTAGCCTGATGTACTATTAAACATGGCATTGATAATACGAACAGGCAAGCACATATTGGATATCTTCTGTCTTTAAGGGCAGGGATAGATCTCGTCTATCAAAGTGTATAGACACTTGGATTGTACGTGGACGTGTATTAGAGAATGCGTACGTTAGACTGACCCACTTACACTGTTAAGTGTCACAATATATGGCGGTTGTGTAATTATCCTTAGGACCGGAGTCTATATGGCATCACGGTGTGGATTGTCATATGTTGGAAATAAAATTCATGTTTTGATGATAATTCATCATAATTATTCTTAGTATTACCTTAACCTCATTGATGAAGTGCTGAAGCTAGCTGTTACAGTGAAAAGCTAAAAGATGTCTAGAACTGAATGTTTAGGCTTAACTAGAGTCTGATATTTGTATAGGTTACATCAGATAAGCACTGTAATAGTTAGTGTGTCATAAAACTGAAAACTGGAAGTCATTAAGAAAACTGGAAATCATCAAGGTAAACAAACTGACTCAGACTACACCTATATGAAACTGAAGAAGATAAGTTCGTTGAGGGACACAGACTAAGTAGGCTTATCTAGAAGATTGAAGAATTGAATGTCACAGACTCAGTTATGGAAGATTGAAGAACTGAGGTTCACAGACTCAGATATAGAAGATTGAAGAACTGAGGGCTCAAACTCAGTTATGAAGACTACGTCGAGACTGTAAAGTTAGATTTCAGGCAAGATTTTGGTGACCTGAACTGACTTTATGGATCTTGTATGAAGACCTAAGAATCATAAGGACAATGAATTCTTAGAAGATAATGAGTCATGGTGTACTCTGATTAAGTCAATTATAATCAGATGAAAAACTGGAGTACTGATATTTAAAGAAGAGTAAAATCTCAGTTAATGCTCCAAGTCAGTCAAGAAATAGACAAGTGATAATCTCAGTATAAAACAGATAAGCAAACTCAGTTTTATATGTCAGTCATCCAACAAACTGATAGTACAGTTGAACGTTATAAAGGAAGCAATTTGATTGGATGAAATACTGACACAACAGAACGGTCAGAAAATATATCCGTTACAAAATAGAAGTTGATACAATTCGAATTCAAGACTAATGAACGTTGGACCTCACACTATAAATATAGAACCTTGCACCAAGGATCAAGACACAGAGATTTAAAAAGAATTAACGTGTGCATTAATCATTCGAAATGCTATCATCTCTGCGCTATAACAAGATCATATCAAGAATTTCTTCAAGAGTTCAAGCTACAAAGAATTTATCAAGGATTAGACACTTTGAAGAACCACAAACAAGAATCAATTCATTGATTCACAATCCAACCTTGATTCTATATCAAAGGTTTAGGCTGTGAAGCAAACCAGGAAGGTTTTGTCAAGGACAATTGTTACAGGAAGACTGTGTTTGTGGTGGTAGCTGGTGAAGAGGCAATTCAACCCTCTAAGGACCAGTGTTCAAGCAATTGAAGAACATCAATTCTACCTATTCTACAACTGTTTAGATAGTGAAGCTAGGGATTAGACAATGACTATTGTTTAGGACTTTTTGTAACTGTTCACCTCAAGAAGTTCTAGTGGAATTTTCCTCCGCACCACAGGGGAAGTGAGGACGTACAGGATTACACCACCTGGAACCTCTATAATATTTGCCTTATTTACTTTACGCATTTATTTATTTACTCAGCATCTACTTACAACATTTTGATAATTGATTGTTATACACTTCACAGTTCACAAACTGACATTCATCAGAATTCAGTTTACCACACTCAGTTTTCATAAAAGTATAACAAGATCAAGAAAAAGGCTAAAATAATATCCGCTTCCGGTTGACTCAGTTTTGATTAAGTCATTTTGACTTAAACTCAGCTCAGTCAGCTTAACTCCACACAAGTTTTAACTGAACCATAATTTGTTTAAAATCCAGCTTAAGAAAAGTTTTTGGTGACAACTTGGAAATGTGGGAAAAACTACAACTTGTTTGTGAAGGAATAGATTCAATCAAGGAAAACAAAATTTCTGTTTCAAAACAACAGTTTGAGAATTTCAAGTTGAAATCTGGAGAAACCATTGACCAAATGGAAACAAGATTCAGTGCTATCATGGATGAATTAGATCTACTCAAGATTGAGTACTCAAAGAAAGTTATCAACACAAGAATCTTGAAGGCATTACCAATGTGCTGGAAAATGAAAGTCACTGCTATGGAAGAAGACTTGACATAGAGGATTCATTCAAAATCTTCCCAGACTTGAAAGCTTATGAATTCAGTGAAGATTTTACAAGTACAGCTGCAATAATCAAAGCTCTGCAGGAACCAAAGACCACAGCACTTGCAGCAGCATTAAATGACATTCAAGAAAACCCATCAAACAATCTTCATGAATTGAATGAGATGAAAGAACATATGGCTCTAATTATGAACAGAATTCAAAGAATGAAGAGTGGACACCCAGTCACTCAGAAGTTCATCAAGAGGACTCCTGAGAAAAGAAAAGACGATGAATATCTCTGTTTCAAATGCAAGAAACGTGGACATTATAAAGCTGAATGTCCAGAACTGACCAAGAAGACTCCACCAAGAAGAGTTGGTAGAAGAGTACTCCTTGCTGGAGATGAGTCAGATTATGAAGCTGGTACTGAAAGACTATCAGATGACACATCTTTAATGGCACACATGGAAGATCCAAATGAGGTATGTGAATCCAATTCTAAATATTCCTCAGCTCAAATTTCCATACAAAATGCATGCTCTTCGACTGCTGACTCCAATCCAAAAAATCTAGAATTAGAAGAAACTCTTGACGAATTGATGAATCAGCTAGCAACTATTCAAGCTGGTTATGAATCAATTAAAGTTGAGAAAGAGAATCTAATTCTTGAAGTTGAAAGATTGAAGTCTGAACTAAAAATGTTGAAACTGACTAAAACTGATAAAGAAAAGATTCAGCATCAGGCTACTGCAGCAGCAGCAGCAACTGAATCATTTGCTCAATCAAGTTCAGCTACTGGATTCAAATCAGGAAAACTGTATGGAGACAAGATGGGATTAGGATTTGATACACAACAATCTCCTAAGAATGGAACCAGCAAAGCTGCCGAACCTAGTACCAAAACTGGTATTAAGTTTGTAGCTGAAAAACTTCCTCAAACTGAGAAAATTGCTGAACCAGTAAACCCAGTATCACATGGGATAAATCAGTTTTCCAAGAAAACAACTGGATTTACCAACAAGGGTAAACCAAATGGTAAATCAGCTGTATCTCAAGAAAACCGAACTGGGAAATCAACTACCAGGTCCACAAAAACCAATCAAGTCAAGAACCAGAAAAATTACAATCAAAGTAAATCCAAGAATGTTAAACATTCAAAGATTCACACATTTAGGGGGAAAGGAAGATTATATCCCACTGATGATGATTGGAATTTTACTGCAACAACTAATAAAACTGATAATGACAATCATTCCAGACAGAGAACTTATCACAAGTTTCAGTCCAAAAACCAGCAGAGAGCTAATCTCAGTCCTCAGCAAAAGCCCCCGTACCAAGGTCAGTCCAGACCACAGTACAAAAGGAATGATGGTTATTATTCAGGTTTTAATAGAAAGCATGATGGAAACAAATTTCAGCCAAAAGATCTGAGAGATCATATAAATAAGACACAATCCAAACATAGACACTATGGGAGTGTGGCTTATATATGTGAAACCAAGTGCAACAATATCCGAAGAATTCCTAAAGGATATATCCCCAGAGTTGTACTGACAACTGACCCCCATGGACCCAAACTGAGTTGGGTACCTAAAATTATTTAATTTTTATTGCAGGACATATGGTACTTTGACAGTGGTTGCTCTAGGCACATGCCGAAGAGCAAAGACTGTCTCAGTAATTTTATTGCAAAAGATGGACCAAAGGTTAATTTTGGAAGTAAAGACAAACCTGGATACACCAAATGATATGGCACCTTAATCAGGAATGGACTTACAATCAAGAATATATCTTATGTAGAAGGATTACACTACAATCTGCTCAGCACCAGTCAATTCTGTGGTTTGAGATACAAAGTTACTTTTGACAAAGAATTCTGTGTTGTCGTCAGCGAATCAGCTTATCAAGTTGTTTTAGCCGGAAGAAGAAAAGAAAATATGTATGTAGTAGACTGGACAACAGCCATTGCTGAAACTTGTTTGCTTGTGCATACCAAATCAAATCAGTTGGCTATGGCACAAAAAACTGAGTCATCTCAACTTTGTTGACATCAACACACTTGTTAAGAAACAGTTAGTTATTGGACTACCGGAAATATCATATAAGAAGGACAGCTTGTGTGATGCTTGTCAACAAGGAAAGCAAACAAAAGCAAGTTTCAAGACCAAGTCTCAGCATTCAATAACCAGACATCTGGAGTTACTACACATGGATTTATTTGGACCTATTACACCAATTAGTATCAGTGGAAAGAAGTATACATTGGTGGTAGTAGATGATTTTTCTAGGTACAGTTGGGTAATTTTCTTAACCAAGAAAAGTGAAACCAAGCAAAGACTTACAGAACTACTCAAGAGACTTCAGAATCAGAAAGGAGTATCAGTTGTGAAAATAAGATCAGATAAGGGAACTGAATTCCTCAACAGTGTGATTATTGAATATTGTGAAGAGAATGGTGTTTTACACCAACTTTCTGCCACAGGAACACCTCTACAGAATGGTGTAGCTGAAAGAAGAAACAGAACACTCAAAGAAGCAGGGAGGACTATGATCTGTGAAGCTAAACTACCTGAAAGATATTGGGCAGAAGTAGTTAACACAGCTTGTTATACACAGAACAGAGCTCTCATGAACAAAAGATATGAGAAGACTCCTTATGAAATTTGGAATGGAAGAAAACCAAATGTTTCCTACTTTCATGCTTTTGGAAGCAAATGTTTCATACACAACAATGGGAAAGATCAACTTCATGTTTTTCAGCCCAAAGCTGATGAAGGAATTTTTCTAGGATACTCAAGTGTCAGCAAAGCTTTTAGATTACTAAACAAAAGGACACTCAAGCATGAAGAATCAATTCATGTGGTATTTGATGAACCAAAATTCCCTGGTGAAACAACTGAAGATAGACCAGAACCAGTTTCTCAGTCTCAGTTACCAGTCTTGCCAGAACTAGTTTTTGTTGACATTGAGAGACTACAAATTTCAGAATATTCAGATCCAGATCAGTCTCAGTTTCCAACTACTCAACAAACCACACATGAACTACATGTTCCTGATCCAACTGAAGAAATTCAAGAACCAGTTCTTGAAGAACCAGTCGAACAAGATATAGATCCCTTGATGCACGCACCCATGTATCAATGGATGAGAGATCACCCTGAAGAACAAGTAATTGGTGATACTCAAACTGGCATTCGAACAAGACATCAACTAGATGCAATGATTGCATGTTTTTTTTTTATCACAATCTAAACCTAAGGAAATAGAAGAAGCTTTGCAAGATCTAGATTGGATATTATCTATGCAAGAAGAACTGAATGAGTTCGAAAGAAATCAAGTATGGGAATTGGCAGAAAGACCAGCTCATGTGAATATCATTGGAACCAAATGGGTTTTCAGAAACAAACTTGATGAAGATGGGAATATTATCAAAAACAAAGCTAGACTTGTAGCTGATGACGTGGTCAATCAGGTTATAATATACTTGACCACCATAAACCAATACTAGCAAGAGGACTAGGCCCATCGTAGTATAGATACAGTGAATCAAGGTCGATCCCACAGGGAACCAATTGTGGATCATCTTATATACAAACAATTAATTAAACATGTCAAGGAAATAGAGGCGGTCTACGACCAACATAAGACAAGAAAGGTAAAGACACGACTCGACACAACGTAATTAACCTCCCCAATTATAGTCTTTATCGTTTGGACCTAGATAATTTATATAATAAACTGAACTTATTAACTGTCAATCCGTTTGTATCTATCTTAGATTGGCTACGGGAGTCATCCTCTTTAACTTGACTTAGCACCGGTAGGTCACTAGATCACTGTGGTATTGTTACGTGACTTCGCCTTTTGGTGCCTCCATCTCATATAACTCACACGCTTACGACTCTAAGGATGCCGATATTAATCGTACACCTCGTCTAGGCAACATTCCTGTGGTTAGGCGTACTTTCTAAACGATCGCATCAGTCTCTGTCCTATTAACAATTACCTGCACGGTATCATGTTAATCTACGATTTACGTATAACTAGGTGAGCTCAATTCCCAAATACAAAACCTACCTAGATCTCGCTGAAAGTCCCGGAAGATCATTCATGAGCCAACCTAGGAGCCCTATATTGGTATTTCCTAATCGTACGCTAATTAAAACAGACGAGCAACGTAGCCGTAGCCATACCTACTGAGATGATAAATTCTATTAAGTTAACCTAACCATAAAGACGTGGCTATTTAACAGATGACAGGGGCTCGGTCGACCGAGCATAGACACTCGGTCGACCGAATGATTCCATTCGGTCACTCAAACGATTTCATCCCCAGATTACATCCTAGAATATATTTCTCAGCGTTTCATCATACAGAACAGATTAAACAGTAACTCGTAAAGAAATCATATAAACTACTTAGATACACATTAATTAAACCAAGCAGATTCATGAATAGAAACTAAGTGTATGGCGTAGGTTATGGGATCCCCATAGACAAGGTGTCGCCACATCCCTAACGTCATAGCCTAGATCTACATCGTCTAGCTATGATCAATCAACTCAAACGATAAAGCATAATTGGGAGGGATTAATTACTTGAAAGAAAGAAACAGAAAATAAAGGCTTACATATTGCAGCCCTTAAATTGCTGGAAACCTTCAATCTAATTATGCTACATTGTATCAAAATATCAAAATAGAATTGTATGGTATTATTGAATGAATATGAATATGAATTACAATTTCTCGAAGCTGCTGCTTATATAGGAGTTTTTGCCGACTTAGGGTGATTCTAGAAGATAAACACGATTAAAGCCGAAAACCGACCCAAACCCGAGGCTCGGTCAACCGAGAGGTGACACTCGGTCGACCGAAGCATCAGGCTCGGTCGACCGAACCTAAACTTGGCATATTTAACACGTTTTCTTCGTCTATCTTGTTCCCCACTCCACGCTTGCATGTTGATCTGATTTCTCTAATTTATCTCTTGATTAATGCTCCGATTTTCTTCCTTATTATCTTGAGATCTTTTGATTGAATGACATTTATCCTCCCGATTTGTTGTGATCTACAAAATAAACATTTATCGCACAATAAATCGGCGTTTAATAATGAAAACGGCTAAATACCAATTTACATAATATAAATCACATAACATTAAATAATAAATATAAACAAGTGATTTAATATGAAATATATATTATTAATCTCGATTTAAGGTCAACGTTGATGACTTTTACGGGTATAATTTGACCGTCATCAGTAGCATAGGGATACTCTCAAGCAGAAGGCATAGACTTTGATGAAACCTACGCACCAGTTGCAAGATTAGAAGCAATCAGACTATTTCTTGCCTTTGCAGATCATAAGAAATTCTAAGTTTACCAGATGGATGTTAAAAGTGCATTTTTAAATGGAATTCTTGAAGAAGAAGTATATGTTCAACAACCACCTGGATTTGAAATCAAAGATCAAGCTGATAAAGTTTTCAGACTAAGGAAAGCTCTTTATGGACTAAAACAAGCACCAAGAGCTTGGTATGAAACTTTATCTCAGTTTCTAGTAGATAATGGATTCATCAAAGGGACTATAGACAAAACTATATTCAGAATGAAAAATGGTGAAAATACTCTACTTGTTCAAATTTATGTTGATGACATCATTTTTGGATCGGAAGATGAACAATTATGTGAGAAATTTGCAAGTTTGATGAAAAGCAAATTCCAAATGAGTATGATGGGAGAATTGAATTACTTCCTTGGATTACAAGTTAAACAATTAGATGATGGAATTTTCATTCACCAAACCAAGTATACAAGAGAACTTATCAAAAAGTTTGGTATGGAATATTCAACTGGAATTTCTACACCAATGGGGACCAACATCCGATTAGATGAAGACAAAGAAGGCAAAGATGTTGATCAAACACTTTACAGAAGGATGATTGGAAGCTTACTCTATCTTACAGCAAGTAGGCCAGATATATCATTTACTGTCGGTGTATGTGCAAGATTTCAGTCAAAACCAAAATTGTCTTAAACCAGTTTTTGAAGCTGATAAAATTGTTAGACTAATGAAGATGAAGCTTAAACCAGAGGATTCTCGTGATGCTAGTCTACAGACTGAAGAGAAGTTACTCTTGGAGAAATTGGAAATCGGAGATTTATATTCTCTATTTCCTATATCAGAGTTTCTTGAAAACTGTTTCAAGAGGTTTACTGAACTAGCTCAAAGGAGAGAATCAGCCACATCATCTGCTTTCAAAGAAATTTCAAAGAAAAAGGATGATGATGAAAATGATCATACAAGAAAAGAAGCTAATGTGACTACATTTTTGCATTCAGAAATTCAACCTCAACCTCTAGCTACGCAAACTGTAAGTCAGCAATAAGAGTTGCCAGTTGGAAATCAGACAACTGACACTCAACAAGCAGCTGATGGAACTAATAATCGACAACTGATGATTATTGAAGACATCACTCAGCCCAAGGATCAACCTGAAATGACATATGATTCTTCTTACATCCTAACAAAGGATGAGTTGGCCAAAGTTCATGAAAACTTGAAGATTGTGCTCAGTCACAAGGATGCACAAAATTGCCTTCTATCAAATATTTCTGGATATCTCGATTACAGAACGAGAACAGATGTCTCAATTCATGCAAGACTAGAGATGATCCACAAATCCAGTTCAAGTTCTGCTTCAGAAATTCTGTTGCTAAAACAGAAACTAGAAGACTCAACCGTAGTAGATCGGGAAACTCATGCTCAGGCTTATTGGCACCAGAATCAGCATATCTACGGGTTAGAAACTCAGCTTAAGGAAGTAATTACTTCTCAGCAACGTATATCGGCCGACCAACAGGCAACCCATGCCTTGGTAGATCAGCTATATGATGCCAAAAAGGGGGAAGCTGAAGAAGAAAAGCTGAAGTTACTTAAAGAGATGAAGCGACTTGAAGAAGAATTGCAAAGATACAAATCAGATCCTAAGTTCTTAAGGAAAGAGCTAACTGATGAGCAGCTCATTGTGAAATACATTCAACCTGGAGAAAAAGAGAGCTACTCTTACAAAGGATCTGTGGATGGAGTTTATCAACGATCACAATCCTATTAAAGCCAAGTACAAGGACATGACAGTTGAAGAATCCTTGAACTACTTTTTATCTGATGTATTCTCAAAACAGAAAATGGCACAATATAAGAAGAATCAGAGGATTGATGACAAACTGAAGATTAAAGACAAGACTGAACAAATGAAAGCTGATGTAGTCGAATTTGAAAAATACTACTTGAAAGAATCAGACTTACCGAAGCTACTTCTATGGAGAAGATGGAAAGAAGGAAGTGAAGTTGACTACAACAAGACATTTTCAAAGGAAGACACCAAGCTAGAAAATGAATATCATCTGTATGGCAAGGAGAAGATGTTTATTTCAGTTAAGAAAAAGCTTAGTCTTTAATCACAGTTGTTTGGACTAAATGTTCCTATTCCAGTTTTTGTTCATTCTAATGAAATCCAGTTTTCCAGTTTTACATTGTTTTGATCTTTAAGCTTTTCTTTTAGGGAGAGTTTTGGCATCGTCAAAAAGGGGGAAATTGTTGGAAACAAAATTTATGTTTTGATGATAATTCATCGTAATTATTCTAAGTATTACCTTAACCTCATTGATGAAGTCCTGAAGCTAGCTGTTACAGTGAAAAGATAAAAGATGTCTAGAACTGAATGTTTAGGCTTTACTAGAGTCTGATATTTGTATAGGTTACATCAGACAAGCACTGTAATAGTTATTGTGTCGTAAAACTGGAAGTCATTTAGAAAACTGGAAATCAACAAGGTAAACAAACTGACTCAGACTACACCTATATGAAACTGAAGAAGATAAGTTCGCTGAGGGACACAGACTCAGTTGGCTTATCTAGAAGATTGAAGAACTGAGGGTCATAGACTCAGTTATGGAAGATTGAAGAACTGAGGGTCACAGACTCAGTTATAGAAGATTGAAGAACCGAGGGATCAAACTCAGTTATGAAGACTACGTCGAGACTGTAAAGTTAGATTTCAGGGAAGATTGTGGTGACCTGAACTGACTTTATGGATCTTGTATGAAGACCTAAGAATCATAAGGACAATGAATTCTTAGAAGATAATGAGTCATGGTGTACTCTGATTAAGTCAATTATAATCAGATGAAAAACTGGAGTACTGATATTTAAAAAAGAGTAAAATCTCAGTTAATGCTCCAAGTCAGTCAAGAAACTGACAAGTTATAATCTCAGTATAAAACAGATAAGGAAACTCAGTTTTATATGTCAGTCATCCAACAAATTGATAGTACAGTCGAACGTTATAAAAGAAGCAATTTGATTGGATGAAATACTGACACAACAGAACGGTCAGAAAATATATCCGTTACAAAATAGACGTTGATACAATTCGAATTCAAGCCAAATGAACGTTGGACCTCACACTATAAATCGAGAACCTTGCACCAAGGATCAAGACACAAAGATTTAAAAAGAATTAACGTGTGCATTAATCATTCGAATTGCTATCATCTCTGTGCTATAACAAGATCATATCAAGAATTTCTTCAAATGTTTAAGCTACAAAGAATTTATCAAGGATCAGACACTTTGAAGAACCACAAATAAGAATCAATTCATTGATTCTCAATCCAACCTTGATTCTATATCAAAGGTTTAGACTGTGAAGCAAACCAAGAAGGTTTTGTCAAGGACAGTTGTTACAGGCAGTCGGGCAGACTGTGTTTATGGTGGTAGCTGGTGAAGAGGCAATTCAACCCTCTAAGGACCAGTGTTCAAGCAATTGTAGAACAGCAATTCTACCTCTTCTACAACTGTTTAGATAGTGAAGCTATGGATTAGGCATGGACTATTGTTTAGGACTTTTTGTAACAGTTCACCTCAAGAAGTTCTAGTGGAATTTTCCTCCACACCACAGGGGAAGAGAGGACGTACAAGATTACACCACCTGGAACCTCTATAATATTTGCCTTATTTACTTTACGCATTTATTTATTTACTCAGCATCTACTTACAACATTTTGATAATTGATTGTTATACACGTCACAGTTCACAAACTGACATTCATCAGAATTCAGTTTACCACACTCAGTTTTCATAAAAGAATAACAAGATCATGAAAAAGGCTAAAATAATATCCGCTGCCGGTTGACTTAGTTTTGATTATGTCAGTTTGACTTAAACTCAGCTCAGTCAGCTTAACTCCACACAAGTTTTAACTGAACCATAATTTTTTTAAAATCCAGCTTAAGAAAAGTTTTTGGTGACAAGTTTATTCACCCCCCCTCTAAACTTGTGTTAGCCTTTCCAATGGACCAACATCATGCATTGACAGTATTGAGGTTTCCCCTAGCCACAGGGTGATCATGCAGTAGTGATTGGGTGTGATACTGAAGCATGCGGAGTATACATGTTTGGTCGTCCGGAAATCGTGTACCCTATCAGTAGGGGTGAATATCCGAAAGGGCCTTCTTATAATGAATGTCTTACTCTCGTGAATCTTTGCAAAGTGGAAGTAAATGAGTTACTTCGAGAGAGCATGATATCCAGATTATAAGATACGGTCGTTGATGTTTGACACTCGACAAACGACCGTATGGATATTATTATAGCGATAGGATTCTATTTACATGGTAACTGTTTCACATGAAAGGTAGTAGTCATTGCATTTGACTCTTCCGATGATTAGGGGTCATGGTGTGTTGCTAGACGCTATCCCGTGATCGTTGGGCATGAAGGGCATTTTCGTAATTTGCACTTTGTGTCTACGGCCAACATATTCGGAAGCCTATCGGGCCACACACATATGAACATCTAGTCGGATTAAAATATGATTATAGTTGATAACCAAATAAGGAAATAATTTATCTCATACTATAAATGTTATAGTGGTAAATTAATATGGTGGTATTTATTTATTATGAATAAATATAATACAAGATATTAATTATGTTGATTAATTAAATATACATATGATGTATACATGTGTCGAAATTATTTGTGTATATTGATACACATGTATTTTGCAAATTAATTAATCATAGCATTATATTAACTAAAGAATATTCCGGATGCCAATTGAAGGCTATTTGGGGAGCCATTTTTAGTGTATTAGGATACACTTGGATTGTGCAATTTAGTTAATAAGATTACCATAATATTAATATTGGATATTAATTGATTTTTGGAAAATAGATTTATGGTAATAAGATAAAGATATATTCAATATAAGATGTTGTCAATATATATCTTAGGAAAAATATTTAATATAAGATATTGAATATTAATGAGATAAATCAATCAAAGGGATTTTCCTTATTTTATTAGGAAATTGTTTTCTTTCTCATCAATCTAGTAGAAGCTAATCCCAATCAGATTGGGAAGTGAATGGGGTGCATGTCACCCTATAAAAGGGAGGCTTGACTAGCTCTTTTGTACAACACAATTCCAAGAGCTAATAGTTCTTGTGAAAAATAGACAGCTTCTTCTGGACAGATTTAGAGAGAGAGAAAAGGCCGGTTTAGCAACCGGATTTTCTAGTAGCAATCCAATGGTGGATTCCGGTGGGTTGTTCGTGTGGACTAGTGGTAGAGGCCGAATGCTTTGGCGGCTCCGTGCATCGCTACTCTCCTTAGACGGTCAAAGCTTTGATCTTTCAGATCAAGCAAGGTAACCACCGTCTACTTCTTTTATGCTTGTTGTTTAAATGAAGTCGATCATGGTTAAAAAGAAATAAATTATTGAATTTCGCTGCATTCCCATGTAGATATCCTAACAGATTCGACCGAGCTGCGTAGGTCTACCCCTTCCCCGTCCTGACCGGCCTACGGTGGATCGGGGAATGACATGATCAACCATCCTTCACGAGGACTCAGTTCGGCCCTTAGGCCCACGATGGGGCTCCTAGCCCTTACAGTTAGGGGATTAGGTCCATTCTTGTTATTATTTGGGTGTCACGTGCTTGGTACGTGGAGCGGTGAAATCTGGTATCGTCATAAGGCCCCCCAGATCCAGTTGTGCTCTTTTGAGGTCATCTCGGATCTGAAATAGGTATTCTGTCTTTCCTGGGCTTGCCCGGCTCGGTCATGCCTAGGCTCGGCCCCTGCCTTAACGGGGTTGATGGAGTCAACTATTCCAGGTGGCACAGTCATAACTTCTGCCATAATTTTTTTTTGAAATACGAGGTGTTTTCCTGCCCACTACAAGGATTGGTTTTCGACGGCCGGCTGTGGCTTATAGCCCCATGTCATGTCAACCATTTTGACAGACCTAAATCGTCATTTCATCGAGTGATTTTAAGTATTCATTATCTCTTTCTCCGTTTTTCGTTTAAATTTTGCTCTATTTTTATTTTCTTTTGACGATGAGAGCTAGAGCCTCGACTCTCACAAGTGTTTTTGTGAAAGGATCTATGGAAGTGGAGATTGGTCCAGAGGTAGAGGGTTCTCCAGCCAATTTGTCCGGTGATTCCTCTCATCATTACTCTGAGACTTTTGACCCGAAGACCCGCCTACAGATCCAAGATGGAATGTGGCGCCTCATGGGTAGCTTTGGGGTGGCCTCCGTTCTTGCTGAGCGCAGCCTGGACTACATATGCCAAGAATATAATATAAATCGGGGGATGCATACTCCCACTTCCGGAAGAACCATGGCCGTATGCATATCACCCTCAAGAAGGATTCGGCGCCATCTCGATGGCCAGTTGAAGGGTGGATTACGACTACCCTGGTGCCCTGCATTTCTGGATGTGTTAAAACACTACGTGATTGGTGCCGCCCAAGTGGTTCCTAGTGGCGTTAGGAGCATTATTGGCTTTGCCATCCTCTTCTAGATGGCTAATGCACAATTTTCGGTTAACCTCTTTCGGTGTTTCCATCACATTCAAAAGAACCAAGGGCCAAACGAGTGGTTTATCTTTCCCCGTCGACCTGGTGTTCGGGCCTACATTATGTATGGCTCCTTACAAGATAACAATTGGAGGACACAATTCTTCTTCGTCCGAAGTGAAAACCAGGTCAAACTGAGCCGATAGGTAACTGCTACTATGGACAGAGATATTGCTCCCGATCTGGAGGACTTTTTGACGCGTATACCATCCTGAATGGCCGCTTCTTCATTCATGATAAAGAGCTATCTTCGAAACAGATCGATGCAGCTTGGCTATACGATGCTGGGCCGGAGCCCTTCATGCCTTTAAATGATGCAGAGCATCCCTCCTGTAGAGATCCTGCCATTATCTATATACTCTTATTGTTTCTTTTGAGTTTCATAATCTGACATTTCTTCTCGTTTCTTTTTGCAGTGATCGCTCTATTGTATCCGCCGGGATCCGCTGGGGAGGGACAGATTGGTGAGAATATGTCCACCGAAAGAACTCATACCGACGAGCTTATTCTCTGAGCTACGGGGATAACCCTCAACGCTGTGCCAATCAGCACTGTCATGGCTGCGCCACAGCCGAATCCTCAATGGGAATCTACTCCAATTTCTTATGTCCGAGATCGGAGTTCAGGACTCCGGCCATCGAAATCCTGGAAGACGAGGGGGATGATATGAAGACTCCCCTTATTTGGAGGAATCGGTTGGAGGCTAACAATAGCCAATCGAAGAAGAGGGTAGGTCCGAGGCCTCTCTAGACCGAACTCCAGAACCGTCCAACCATGAGGAGGAGGGGCTTGAAGAAGAGGATGAGGTCGAGGGTGAGGCAGAAGGTTCGGACCATGACCCTTTACTAGATTTGACCACCGAGCAGCTGACCAATGAGGGGATCATCGTTATTGAATATATAAGTATCTTTACTCAATTTTTCAGGTTATTCCAGATTGTATTTACCATATTTTATCCATATGGGTCACGTATCGGGGAAGAGACCTATAAAAGGCTGGCCGCTGCTTCTTCTTATATTAAGAGCTTATGACAAAGAATTGCTGACTTAGAGCGGGGCTCGTCCGAGCAAGAGCAGCTCAGTAAAATTTTGCAAGCTGCTATTCAAGAAAACGGGGTTCTTAAACGCCAGCTTCATGTGCAAGAAGCCGAACCGCAGAAGCTGGGGTCTGCCTACAGGGATTCTCTTTAATCCATGAAGGAGGATCATCTGGCAGAAGTGTTGGAGATAGGACAAGTTATAGCCAAGATCAGGGAAGAAAAGAATGCTTTAGAGGCTGAGTTTGCCTCTACTTGCTTGGGTGCTTCAAGAGTACAAGGCCTCCTCAGACTTCAATCAGGCTTCAAATGTACTACTCGCTCCTGCTGCCTGTGAGATTTATACTATGGGATTCAATGAGGCCTTGGCCCAATTTTCCGATCTGGACACTGCACGCCTCCATCATACCAACCTGTATAGGTCGGATATGGAGAAAGTTTAAAACAATCGTGTGGCGGACTTTCAAAAGTGGGTGGACATTATAGCTCGGCACGAGGCTCAGCAAATTTCCCTTCGAAGGTCCACCGACCAGCATAGGTCAGGCACGGCTATGTAGCCAGGACAAATTTCGGGTCCTGGGCCTTAATTTGCATACTTTTTTATTTTTGGAAATATCAAAAAATTGTAAGAGGAACAACATTCATGAATAATATATGTTTTTCTTTATCTATCTTTTTTATTCTGCAAGTTTTTAAGCACTTATTTCGATGCACATATTTAATCTTTTGATTCTGATATGTGTGTCCTGGGTAGCCCCCCAGTATGCCTTTCAATAACTAGTATTTCTTTGAATGGCATACTTGACTTACGCTGGTTGTCGGTTTCCCTCTTGGGGTCGATCTTTTAATAGAATGAAAGATTCACACTGAGTCCGACATGCGGAACTCATCATGTCCGTATTTTGGACAGTGATAAAATTTTACACTGAGTCCGACCTGCGGATCTCAGCACGTCCATCCCGTGGATATCGATGCAAATTTACCTTGAGTCCGACCTGTAGGTCAATCAATTCTGCCGCTACTTTGATGACCATGCATTTATTTACAATGACCATGGCTTTGGTAATAGCGGAATAAATGCGGCCCTTGGAATTCGAATATGGAAAGTCCCTATGGGCCCTATCTGTTCGATTTGTTCAATCTCGGTCGTCCGATTCTTTTCCTTTTCCTATAAAAGGGCGGTTTTCCCTTTCCTTCATCACACCCATAAACTCAAAATCTTGGCTGCTTTCTGTTTCATTATGTCGATGTCTTCTACTGGTTCCTCTCCAACCCTTCCCCCGGTATGTCCCCTGTCTTTTCTACAGTGTCTGCTGCTGCCCGTGGGAATTTCTAGGGGTATTTTAACAGGCAGCGGTCCTTGGCGGAGAGGGGTTTGAACATGCATAAGGTTGAAGGAAGCGGATCCATATTTCACATTGTTTGCTCAGGGTGGCGTGACTCTATTGCGGCACCTAGAGGGAGGTATAACCTCACCCTGGTGCAGGAATTCTATTCTGTTTTATCGGAGACTGACTCCGTCGAGGGCGTCACCCCGGTTTCTCTTAGAGTAGTTCCCGTTGGCTTCACTCTGGCGGTCATAAACACGTTTCTTTGCCTCCCAGAAGTTGATCCGGTCATGAATTATGAGACGGCTTGGGATCTTGATAATGAGGTGCCCTATTTTGATGAAGTTTGTAGAATTACAAGCAAACAAAATAAAATGCGGAATTATTATTGATCAAAAAAAGGTTACAATGTTGATTACAATGCAGCTGATCATGGGGTATTTATAGCTTCATACACCTCATGAATCAGTCAGAAGTAAGTTACAAATGGTTATAACAAACTATAACGAAATAACCGCTTTCTAGTTTACATCGTATTGCAAGTGATCAGCAGGCTGAGGCTTCCATACTGTCAGCAGGCTGCTGGTGTCTTCTTATCATCAGCAGCTTGTGCACTCAACATTCCTTTCAGCCTATATAATGTAACACCCCCCTTCAAGCTGAGAGTGGTACATGAACAGCTTGCTCTCAGCATCCCTTTCAGCCACTTGAAGTCCGAAAGATCTTTGGTGAGGATGTCAACTATTTGTTCTTTTGTATTGACTGGAAGAAGTTTGATAAGTCTTGATTTGACTTTGTCTCTCACAACATGGCAGTCAATTTCAATATGTTTGGTTCTTTCATGGAAGACAGATTGTGAGCTATGTGCATTGCACTAGCATTGTCACAGAATAAGACATCATGCAACTAGACTGGAATTTGTAAATCCTGCAGTATATAGATAAGCCACTGGATTTCACAAACTGCATTTGCCATGGCCCTGTACTCAGCCTCTGATGAGCTTCTAGCAATTGTTGTTTGTTTATTTTCCTTCTAGGAGATTGGAGCATCTCCTAGGAACATCATATAACCTGATACTGATGTTGTTGTTTCAGGACAACTAGCCAAATCACTATCTGTAAAACCCTTAAGTACAATATTATTGTCTGCTGGGAAGAAGATTCCTTGGCCAGGATTGGTTTTCAAGTACCTCAGTAATCTATAAGCTTCCTTCATGTGATTTTCAGTAGGAGTGTCCAGAAATTGACTTAGTTGTTGTACTGCAAAGGCAATATCTGGTCTGGTAAAGGTGAGGTAAATCAGTTTAGCTACTAGAGATCTGTATGCACTGTTATCTTCTAAAAATGGTGAATCACCATGTTCTAAAGTTTGCTTGGACTCCATAGGTGTCTTAGCAGGTTTGGCTCCAAAAATTCATATCCTTCTAGGAGGTTAAGTGCATATTTTCTTTGTGAGATGGATATGCCTTTTGGACATCTAGCAGCTTCAATGCTTAGGAAATATCTCAATTTTCCAGGATCTTTGATTGTGAACTGCTAATGTAAAGTATCCTTAACTTTCTGAATCAACTCTTTACTAGGGCTAGAAGCTATAATGTCATCCATATATACCAGTAAGGCAATAAATGTCTGTCCTGACCTTTTTGTGTATAAACTATCGTCATGTTTGGATTGAATGAATCCTTGAGCCTCCAATGATTCAGTTAACTTGCAATTCCACTGTCTGCTGGCTTGTTTAAGACCATATAGTGATTTGGTAAGTTTGCAAACTTGGTTTGGCTTAGTTGCTGCACAACCTGGTGGTAATTGCATGTATACTTCTTCATTTAGATCTCCATGTAGAAAGGCAATGTTGACATCCATTTGATGTAAATTCTAGTTGTTAGTTTCTACTGCTGCAAGTAAGGTTCTGACTGTAGTAATCTTGACAACAGAGGAAAAGGTTTTTTTTGATAAGCAATCCCATATGTCTGAGTATAGCCTTTTGCTACTAATCTTGCTTTGTATCTCTCTATTGATCTATCAGGATTATGTTTGATTATGTATACCCATTTGCACCCTATTGGTTTCTTGCCTGGGGGAAAATCAAATATCTCCCAAGTGTGAGTATTCTGTAAAGCTTCAAGTTCTTTGTTCATGGCCTCCTTCCATTCATCATGCTTGATAGCTTGACTGTAGGTCTTAGGCTCTTTAACTGCATCAATAACATTAATGAATCTGGCATAGTCTGTTGAGAGATTGTCCAGACTCATTACTTCACTAGACAGATGTGGAGTCCGCTGAACATTATGAGCACCCCCTTGATAAAAGGTTGGTGATTTCCTTGTTCTTGTGGACCTTCTTAGTTGTGTGGGTTCAGGTGCCTGATTTACTGGTGCATGCTTTTCATTGGATTGATCAGCAGCTGCTGATGCCATTGCTGGTTGGTCTGCTGACTCATTTAGTAGGTCATCAAAATCGTCCATCACAGGCAAAGAAACATGCATGTCGGCAAGATATCTAGGCTTTCCCAAGACCTGTTGAAAAAGAGGAAAATAAGTTTCATGCAATTGAGTATTTCTTGCAACAAAGATGTCTTTGTTGGTAATATTTAAGAGAATAGCACCCTTGGAGGTGGTTGAATTCCCAAGATAGACACAAGTCCTACATCTTGAGTCAAATTTGGTCCTATACTGCTGAAGTGTGCATGAAAAAAACTAAGCAACCAAAAACTTTAAACACAGAATAGTAGGTTTGGTGCCATAAAGAACTTCACGTGGAGTGCTTTCCTTCAGCAGAGGTGTAGGTGTGGCATTAATCAACTTTACAGCATGTAAAAGACAAAAACCCCAATATTCAATGGCCATATTACTTTGGAACCTCAAACCTCTTGCAACATTCAGCAGATGCGGATGTTTTCTTTCAACAATATCATTTTTCTCAGGTGTACTTACACAGGATGTTTGATGTATGATACCCTGCTGAGCATAAAAGTCAGTAAGTTGAAACTCTGCACCATTGTCAGATTTAATTACTTTTATAATTTTATGAAACCGAGTAGAAACATATTTAACAAAAGATTTAACAAGGTCAGAGGCTTCAGATTTATGCCTCATAAGAAAAATCCAAGTAAATATAGAAAAACTAGTGGGAAAACCCGTGCGATGCACGGAAAAACAGAAAAATTGAAAATGAAGACTAAATAAATATGAGTATATATGTTTAAAGAATGCAAATTAAGTTGTTTTGCTCCAAAATTTTTGTCTCCCTTTTGATTCAACAGGAAAGTGCCTTAGCAAGATAAATAACCTAAATGCAACCAACTTGAAAAGTTGAAAGGAAGCATGAGAGAAATTTAAAAAACCATTGATATAGCCATAATAACAATAAGAATATAGAAGCGTACGAGGGTGAAACAAATTTAGGACTAGACAACAACCAATTCTTCAGACATCCTAGGTGAACTGCAACACAATGAATGATATTTGCTACCATTTTCTGTCACGTCACCCCTATGATCATCAACACTGCTATGCATAACACAATGCTAATTAGCTGAACTGCAAGACTTCAACCAGTAAGCAACATCAGCAACAGCAAAAACATGTGGACTTAGATCTCTAAATGATGCTATCTTATATTGTTCCATCATTTGTGAATTATACATATGAGGCATCTTTTGGAATGGATTAATTGCAATTAACATATTCCTTGTGTAAAACTTCAGCCAAAAAGGAAAAGAAAACAAACCAAGAAAACTCACATATATTTCGTTATGCTGATGGTCAATTATAACACTGATGGACCATAATCCACATCCGGACGACCTTGAGTATAATGACATCGGTGACCCATTCCCTGTAATTGGTCAATGACCTGGCCACCAATCAATGAAAAACCTGGGTCTTATTTGAAGATGGATTTCGAATTCATTAAACCGGCAGGACACTATTTGTCTTCACTTTGAACTTTAAACATGTTTTCACCTAATTTCTTCCACCACTAAGGCTAACTCGTAACAAAAATAACCAACTGCACTCACCAATGGTACTTTCTAACCTTTGTCAACTCTTTTCTTTTTTTCATTTCAAAAAACATCCTTCTATTTGCTAAAAAGCTGAATAATTTACGGCAATAGGTATCATAAACCTGTTATGGTTCAATCCTTGATGAAAAAACAAAAAATATCACAGTCAAGTGTATGCTCAATTTTGTGTGAATAATAGCTAACAAAAATTGCCCTCAATATGGCAGTGCATGAAATATGGGAAAACTAACAACTGAAACAACTTTTCACGCCAACATGTTCAAGTTGGGCAAAAAAAGGAACTCATGGACACTATAAGATCATAGACATTAGACTCATGACATATAGTGTGCTAGAAAGTGTCAATTTCATGAATGATTCCTTCCCGTATATTCATGGTACTCTTTTTCCTCCTTGAAGTTTAAGTTCCAACTCCAAGAAGGTTTGTGTATAGTCCTTAACCAATATACATCAGCAATGTGCAGTCACATTTATGCCTACTAAATATCACTTTCAAGAAACTAAAAGGCACTGTTTATGCTTAGTTGCAATAGATCCCTATGGAGTATATTTAAGAAAATGATTACATAATGAACTCTGTTTCTATTTAGGTATGACATTTTCTGTAAAAAATCCAATTAGCTGTCCCCGCGCCATCAAGTACCACTCATAGCGAGCACACACACTAATGAAAAAACCACAATATATGGAAAAGAAGAATAATTCTGGAATTTGATCAGCATATGTAATGCAATACAAAATTTAGCTAGTCATCCCTTCCTACTTAGAGCAAATCCCATGATTTCTATATTTATGCTAGACAAAAAAAAAAACGGTCAAAAGGCATTGTTATTTGGAATACACAAAAAGATCCTTCCTTTATTTTGTCAATCCCTAGAAAACACATATTCATATGCTTCAAGATTGAAGAACACGTAAAACCAATCAGTCTTGAGGGCATACACAAAAAAGTCCATTAATATATTCCCTGTGTAAAACTTTAGCCAGAAAGGAAAAGAAAAGAAAACAAAAAAACTCACATACATTTTGTTAAGCTGATGGTCAATCATAACGCTGATGGACCATAATCCACATGCGGACGACCTTGAGTATAATGCATCGGTGACCCATTCCCTGTAATTGGTCAATGACCTGGCCACCAATCAATGAAAAACCCGGGTCCTATTTGAAGATGGATTTCGAATTCATTATACCGGCAGGACATAATAAAGGACACTATTTGTCTTCACTTCAAAAAAAAAAGATCAAATCTTTCTTCAGTTAAGACATCCCACAGCATCATAAAATCAAGAAATGACCATCCTGGCGTTTTCTAAAGAACATTCTTGAACTCGTCCGCACTTCGCTCTAGACGCTTTAGCGAGATTCGTTGTCAGCCACCATTGACTTCTCTAATTTATACTTTGCCTACCCAATCAAGGTAAATTATGAGCCAATTCATATATCTTCTCAAAATAATATCAAGAAGGCTGAATTAATAACCTACCAACTCAATTAAATGATCACATTCATCAATTGTCAAAAAATTCCTACATAAAAAAGCCCTACACAATTCCAACCACCACAGCTATCACACCATCAACTCAATTATCGAAATTCAAACCCCATACAAAAAAAATGTATACGGAAGAAACAAATTTTTACCTTGGCTTCCAAGAAATTTGGGTGACCCATGTTGGATCGATTTGGGCCGATGAAAAACCCATGCCCAAGCTTTGCCTGCCATTAACAAAAATCGAAATTAGAATAGAGGTAAGAAAATATAAATAATGAAGAATTGATCAAAAGAAGACTAACCCTTTTTTATTGGAACGAATTCGATGAAAAGGAATAGCAGAATATGAGTGATGGGTATGAGCATGATGCCGGCTTCGATCATGAGAGGAATTTGAGGGACGGCGGTTTGCTGGGACATGGAAGAGTGAAGTGTTTTTTTTTCCTTTTCTTTTTTATGATGAGATGTATGGAAAATCCAGGTACGGAGCGGGTCAATTGGATAACTTGGGTCAATTTGACAATTTTTTACTCTGAAATATAATATAATATTATCTACAACAGTAAGAAAATATTGTTGTCCATTCACAGTATGCTGTCTCAAAGGACCCTAAATATCCATGTGAACTAGATCAAAAATAGTATTTACAGTAGTGGTACTTGAAGGAAAATGATTTTTCTTCAATTTAGCCATATGACAGACATAACAAAGATCATGATTATAAAATTTGACATCAGCAGACTGTGAACTGATGACTTGCAGTCTCTTATCAGGCAAGTGTCCAAGTCTGTAGTGCCATAAAAGTACATCATCTAATCTATCAGATAAAGTGTGATTCTCTACAGCATTGGTAACAAAAAGTCTTATTGGCTGATCCATGACATAAAGTCCACTCTGTAACTAAGCTGAACCAATCATGTTCTTGTTCTTGTCCTTCAAAACACACTTGTTAGCAGAAAAAACAGCTGCACCTTTTGTATGATTAATAAAAGAAGGTAAAGAGAAAAGGTTATACTTAAAACCAGGAATACAAAACATGTCATGTAGGACCAGTTGAGTGTTGATCCTCACTTGGCCTATATGTGTGATAGAGACATTATTTCCATTATGTAATCCCATTTTTATACCAGATGAAGGTTTATGAATACTTAATAGATATAATGATCCTACAATGTGATCTGTGGCACCATAGTCCAAGATCCATTGTATTGATATTACTAAATTTAGGTCACCTGTGCCTGTGGCTGGTGAGTAATGTGTGATAATGTCATCAGGATGGCCAACAACAAATCCTTCATGTCTAGGAGGATCATTCAGCAGAGCCATCAACTTATCAAGTTGTTGTGTAGAAATTGGGAAACCCTAGTCCAGCAGACCTTGGTGCAGCAGACCTGTTTGGTGTTTGATCTTCTACCGCTGATTGCTCCTCTTCTACCATATTGGCTCTTTTTGATTTGAAACCTGGATGAAAACCATGCTTCTTGTAACAACTTTCCTCAGTATGACCATTAAACCCAGAAAAACTACATTGCATCTTCTTTGGATTTTTAGGCCTTGGATTTGCAGCAGAGTTAGGTCTGCTGACAATCTGATTTTGTCCATGTCCATTTTTCTAAGAAAATAGCACCATGGAATCTTGATTCTTGGCTTTGTTAGCCACATATGACTTCTGTCTCTCAAACTTGATTTCCATTGCAAAGGCATCATGAATTTCTGGAAAGGGCACCATCAGCATTGCCTGTGAGACCATCGGTTCAAATTCATCCCTTAAACCTTTAAGAAATTTCATGACATGTTCAGCCTCTATATGATCCATCAGATTGCTGTTGGACTTATTTCTCAGTTTTGATGATGAGTGCCATACTAGCTGTTATAGTGCAAAGGCAAAAAGATGTCTAGATCAAATGTATAGGTTTATTAAAGTTTGATTCACAAATAGGTTTGATCAAACAAGCACTGTAATGGTCAGCTGACTCTTGTCAGCAGATTAGTCTAGGTCAGTAGGGTAGATAGGTCAGTAGACTTGTCAGGAACCTGCTGAAGGCTGAAGACTGAAGACTGAAGGCTGAGGGTTCAAACTCAGTTACAGAAGGCTAAGGGATCAAACTTAGTATTTAAAGTCAAGGATATGGAATCAGAATTTAGGCAAGTCTGTGATGACCTAAACTGATTGCATATACCTTGTGTAGAAGGTCTAAGTTCCATAAGTTGGATGATGTTTGAAACTTAGTTATCATTAAAATGATGTAATCTAACTTCACAAATAAAAGTTAGATAAAAGTAATCAGCTGCATTGTATTTTATATACAGTAATATGATGATCAGCAGACTGATAGGTATCTCAGCAGACTCATGAACCTGCTGATTTATTACCTCGATCAATTCAAGTTTATTGGAAGATTACATGGATGAGGACAGCCAACTACCTCTGACTTATCAAGAAAATCAAAGGCTGAGATTAAAAAGACGTTGGGATGACTTTTATTTTTATCCATTGGATACAAGTCAAAGGGGTGGACAGACTGCACTGTCAAAAAGGAATTCTGACAGTGTCAGTCCTATGAATAGTGACAGACTGCATATCAGATGGGACAAAAACAAGGAACGGTCACATTTGAATTTCAAATACAAGTCACATGCATTCCTACCTATAAATAGAGGACTTTCAACACAGAAAAAAGAGATGAATTTTTGGGAAAAACTTTAAGTGATAAATCTGAGCTGAAAAACACCCTGCTGAACTTACTGAGCATAAAGCTGCTGAGAGAATTTCTTCAAGTGCATCATGTATTCAAGCTATATCAAGATTACACACTTGAAGACTGCAAGCTGCTGATTACTTCATCCTAATCAAGCTGCTGCAACTGAATCATCTACTTGATTCAATCTTTATTTTATAAAGAACCTGCTGAAGACAGTGAAGCATCTGTTGGGTGTGAAAGACTGTTGTTTGTGGTGGAGCTGGTGAAGAGGCAATCCTACCTTTCAAGGACCAGTGGAAGACTTAGGAGCAGCAATCCTACATGTTCCCAGTTTTCAGTTTGTGAAGCCATAGTCATTGGTGAAGGACAAACAACTTAGGAATCTTTGTAACAGCTACATCAAAGATCTCTAGTGAATTTCCTCCAACATCACAGGAGAAGAGTGGACTGACAGGATTACATCACCTGGAACCACTATAAAATCTGCCTACTTACTTTCAGCATTTACTTTCTGCACTTAGTTTATTTCATTTATCAATCTACTGAATCTAGCAACTAAAACCACACACCTGCACTACTGAGTATCTAATACTTAGTATCACTTTTAACAACAAGTATTAAGGCTTATTTTTGATATAATTCCGCTGCACAAATTCAGCAAACTAAACTGTCAGTAGACTACTGTTTATCAGCAGACTACTGAAGTCTCAGCAGACTCCTGAAGTATCAGCAGACTGCTGAAGTTGCAGAATTTGTTAACTCCAAAGTTTTAAGTGTTATGTTTATTCACCCCCCCTCTAAACTTAACCAAAGCCTTTTCAAGGGACCAACAATTGGTATCGGAGCAGTGCTTCTGTTCTGAAGGAATCCTACTTGTTGTGCTTGTGAAAATTCTTTAAAACTTTCTTTCAAGTTACTGATTTTCAAGATTTGCATCATGGACAACACACAGTATGCTAGAACTATGTTGATGTGTTCTCTTGATAGATTTGATGAGTATAAACGTCGAATGCAGGCATATCTTGCTGCTACTCATGATGAGATGATGGATGTACTAACTGATGGACCACTGGAGATTACAAAGTCAGTAACAGTGGGTGACAGAACTGAGTACATTCCTAAGCCAAAAAGAGAATGGAATGCAGAAGACAGAAAAAGGGCAAACCTCAACAACATTGCTATTGATATCATTTACAGAACCTTGGATAGCAATATGTACATGAAGGTTAAAGATTGCAAGACTGCAAAGGAACTCTGGGACAAGATTCACTTGATTTGTGAAGGCACTGATGCAATAAAGAAGAACAAAATAAGTGTAGCCAGAAAGAGATTCCAAAAGTTCAAGATGCTGCCTAATGAAACCATTGAGCAAATGGAATCAAGATTCAATGCAATCCTGGATGAACTTACACTACTGAGTGTAAGTTATTCAAAAGAGGAAATAAACACCAAAATCTTGGAAGCTCTACCTGCAAAAGATGTTTGGAAAATGAAGGTGACTGCAATTGAAGAAATGAGAAAGTTGCATGAAGAAGACACCTTCAAATTGTTTTCAGATCTAAAGGCTTATGAATTTAGCAAAAAGCTTGTGCCTGAAACTGAAAAGGAAGAGCCAAAGACCACTGCATTGGCTGCTTCACATCATGAAGAAACATCAGGAGGACAGGATGATATGCTGGATGAGATGCAAGAACAAATTGCCCTACTGAGCAAGAAAATCAGGATGATGAAGACTGGAAAGGCCCATGCAAGAAATTTTACAAAGAGGCCTACTGAAAGAAGGAAAGAAGAACCAAGGAAAGATAATGACTATCTATGCTTTCATTGTAAGAAACCAGGACACTTCAAACCTGACTGTCCTGAACTAAAACAAGGCAAGGAACCTGATTATCTTTGCTTCAACTGCAAGAAGCCTGGACATTTTAGACCTGATTGTCCAGACCTACTGAAGACCAAGAGTCAACAAAGAAGACATGGCAAGAAGGCTATGGTTGTTGAAGATGAATCAGGGTATGAAGTGGAATCTGAAAAAGGAAATGAATCGGATGACACAGCACTGGTTGCTGATATGGAGGATTATGCTTTGATGGCCAATATGGATGAAACCGAGGAGGTATACAACACTGTATCCATCAACACTCCTGCTGGAAGTGATTGTGAATCAACTTGTGGTTCAAATCCTAGAAATTCGACAACAATGAGACTTTGGATGCCATCCTTAATCAACTGAGGATAATACAATCTGGTTATGAGGTTGTGAAGGCTGAAAAAGAAACTCTTGAATTGGAAGTTGGAAGATTGAAAGCTGAATTAAGGGTTCTCAAAGGTAAGGAAAAAGATGTTGGACAGAATCAGCATAAGTCTGCTGATCATCCAGCAGCCTCTGAATCTGCTGAACCATCTTGTTCCAATACTGCATACAAATCAGGAAAGCCTTATGGAGATAGAACAGGGCTTGGATTTGGAACTCAGCAATCCAACAAGAGTGGATCCAGTAAGGTTACTGAACCTAGTACCAGAATTGGTCCCAAGTTTGTACCTGCACTAGATCCAACTCCCAGTAAGGTTGCTGAAGCAGTAAAACCCAATGAGAATGCTTCAAGGAAGCAAAATCAGAAGTCTAAGAAGTCAACAGCTCCTAGTAAAAAGAATAAATCTAAAAATAGGACTGCTGTGCCTTCTAAGCCTACTGATAGCAGACCTGATACCAAGTCTGCTGGGCCACAGAAGGGTAAGAAACAGAAACATTCCAAGGATAAGAATCCTAAACCCAAAAATGTTAATCATTCAAGGGATACTTATCTCAGGGGGAAAGGTAGACTGTTCCCTACCGATGATGATTGGAATATTTCTGCATCTAATGCTAGAAACAGTAAGGATAACCATGCTGCTAGGGTAAAACCTAGGCAATGGAATCAGCAGAGGACTTATACAAGGCCTCAGCAGACTCCATACTACAGGGTTGTTCCTAACAGACAACAAACTAATGGTTATACTAATGCTTTTAACATCAAGAATCACTTTAAACAGCATTATAAACCAAAAGGCCAGAAAACATATATGATTCCTACACAACCTACTGTTAGAACTTATGGATGTGTGGAATACATGTATGAACCAAAGTATGACACATTTAGGAGAAGACCTTATGGAGACATGCCAAGGGTCATGCTTACCACTGACCATTATGGACCCAAACAGGTTTGGGTACCTAAAATGCATTAACTTTGTTTTGTAGGGTGTCTGGTACTTTGACAGTGGATGTTCCAGACACATGACAAAGAATAAGCACTGTTTGTCAAATTTTGTAGCAAAAGATGGTCCAAGGGTGAATTTTGGCAACAAGAATACACCTGGATATACAAGAGGATATGGCACACTTGTGAGAAATGGACTTACAATCAAGGATGTTGCATATGTTGAGGGACTGGAATACAACTTGCTGAGCACTGGACAATTCTGTGACAAGGGTTACAAGGTTACTTTTAACAAAGACAACTGCATTGTCATTAGTGAAAGAGGTGATCAAGTTGTGCTTGCTGGCAGAAGACAACAGAATATGTATGTTGTGGATTGGTCTACTACAGTTCCAGAAACCTGCCTGGTTGTACACACCAAATCAGAACACAATTGGTTATGGCACAAGAAGTTAAATCACTTAAAATTTGATGACATCAATCAGTTGGTGAAGAAGAAACTGGTGGTTGGTTTACCTGAGATCACATTCAAGAAGGATGCTATATGTGATGCTTGTCAACAAGGTAAACAGATAAAGTCAAGTTTCAAATCAAAGACCAAACAATCAACAAATAGAGTGTTGTAGCTGATGCATATGGATCTTTTTGGACCAATAACTCCATCAAGTGTAACAGGAAAGAAGTACACCTTAGTGGTTGTGGATGATTACTCTAGGTACACTTGGGTGATATTCATGAACAAGAAAAGTGAGACACTTCAAAGCATGCCTAATCTTTTGAAAAGATTACAAAATGAGAAAAGTTTAACAGTTTTAAAGATAAGATCAGATCAGGGTACTGAATTTCTCAACAAAGTTATAAGAGAATATTGTGAACAGAATGGTGTACTACATCAACTTGCTGCTGCTGGTACACCACAGCAAAATGGGGTTGCTGAAAGAAGAAACAGAACTTTAAAGGAAGCAGGAAGAACAATGATTTGTGAAGCATTGCTACCTGAAAGATATTGGGCTGAGGCAGTGAATACAGCATGCTACACACAAAATAGAACATCAGTAAACAAGAAGCTGCTGAAGACACCTTATGAGGTTTGGAATGGAAGGAAACCTAACATATCCTATTTCCATCCATTTGGAAGCAAATGTTTTATTCTAAATCATAAGGTACATTTGAAAACATTCCAACCAAAATCAGATGAAGGAATTTTCTTGGGATATTCTTCAGTCAGCAGAGCATTCAGGGTACTGAACAAGAGGTCACTGAAACATGAAGAAACAATCCATGTTGTGTTTGATGAACCAAAATTTACTGGTATAGAAGATGAAGATTGTGGACCTGCTGAGAATCAACAAGTCACTGATCCAGATTGTGTTGAAGTTTTAGAAAGATTCAATGACTTGAAAGTTTCTGATACTGCCCCTGCTGATAATGTTACTGATGCAACAACTGAAGCAGTTCAAGAATTTGCTGAACCCCCTGTAGAAGAAGCTACAGCAGACCCTACTGAAGATGATGTTCCTGAAAGTCAAAATAACCAAAATCCACAATGGTTAAGGAATCACCCTGCTGAACAAGTTATTGGCAATGTACAGCAAGGTGTGAGAACTAGAAGACAACTGGAAGCTTTGTTTACTTGTTTTCTATCTCAAATGGAACCTAAAGTTGTTGAAGAAGCAATTTCAGATCCAGATTGGATAATTTCTATGCAAGAAGAATTAAATGAATTTGAAAGAAATCAAGTTTGGACACTAGTTGAAAGGCCAAGTCATGCAAATATCATTGGTACTAAGTGGGTATACAGAAACAAACTTGATGAATCTGGTACCATTGTAAGGAATAAAGCAAGACTAGTTGCAAAAGGCTATTCTCAAGCTGAAGGAATAGATTTTGATGAAACTTATGCACCTGTTGCAAGATTGGAAGCTATCAGATTATTCTTGGCACATGCTGCATATAAGAACTTCAAAGTATATCAGATGGATGTCAAGAGTGCATTTTTGAATGGCATTCTAGAGGAGGAAGTATATGTTCAGCAACCTCCTGGATTTGAAGTTAAAGATCAAGAAGATAAAGTGTATAGACTCAACAAAGCACTTTATGGATTGAAACAAGCACCAAGAGCATGGTATGAGACTCTATCTCAATTCTTGGTGGACAATGGTTTTATAAAAGGCACCATTGACAAGACACTTTTCAGAATCAGTGAAGGGGACAGCACCCTGCTGGTACAAATTTATGTGGATGACATAATTTTTGGTTCTGAAAATGATTTACTTTGTGAAAAGTTTGCAAATCTAATGAAGAGTAAATTCCAAATGAGTATGATGGGAGAAATGAACTACTTTTTGGGATTGCAAGTTAAACAAATGAAAGAGGGAATCTTCATTCATCAAACCAAGTATACCAAGGAGTTACTGAAGAAGTTTGGTATGGAAAACAGCACTAAGAATTCAACTCCTATGAGTACAAATATCAGATTGGATGAAGATAAAGAAGGCAAAGATGTTGATCAAACCTTATACAGAAGGATGATAGGCAGTCTGCTGTACCTAACTGCCAGCAGACCTGATATATCATTTGCTGTAGGTGTTTGTGCAAGATTTCAATCTAAACCTAAAGAAAGTCATTTAGGTGCAGTCAAAAGAGTTCTCAAGTATCTAAAAGAGACTTTGGGAGTAGGGATATGGTATTCCAAGGAAGGAAGCTTCAAAGTTATATCCTACTCAGATTCTGATTATGCTGGATGCAAGATTGATAGAAAAAGCACCTCAGGAACCTGTCAGTTAATGGGAAATAGACTGGTTTCCTGGTTTAGCAAGAAACAGAATTCTATATCAACTTCTACTGCTGAAGCTGAATACATTGCTGCTGGAAGTTGTTGTGCACAAGTACTATGGCTAAGACAACAATTAAGGGATTATGGAATTGAAGAAAAGGAAATTCCAATTATGTGTGATAACACAAGTGCAATTGCAATCACAGAAAATCCTGTTTTGCACTCTAGAACCAAGCACATTGATGTGAGACATCATTTTATAAGAGATCATGTTGAAAAGAAAGATGTGGTGGTTCTATACATCCCTACTGAAGATCAACTTGCTGATATTTTCACTAAGCCACTTGATAGTGAAAGATTTGCCAAATTAAGGACTGAACTTGGAATTATAAAGGTTGACTGATATTCAGCAATGTACTGGAATTCACCAAGGGGATTAGTCTTTGCTATGTTGGGTGAGCTCACTTAGCAGATTAGTCATTGGTATCAACAATTCCATGTACTTATGTTTGGACAATTGAGCAAATGAGGTTGCCAAGGGGATTGGTCTTTGTCATGTTGGGTGAGCTCACTTGACAGATCAGTCATTGGTATTAAACTTCATCTTGTATTATCAATTGAACAAAACAAGAAGAAAACAAGGATCAGCAGAGTACTTTTGTCAGCAGGCTGCTGAAGCCTTCTTATCAGCAGACTGCTGAGGCCACCCTGCTGAGGATCACCCTGCTGGATGGAACGTTACACAGTCAAAGTTATTAAAGTCAAAAAGCATATTGGCGGGATATTTATTTTATCCTTTATTACCACAGTTAAACCATCCAACGGTTACAAACGTTATGGAAGGGTAATGGGCCACGTGTCAAGACTGGACTCATTCAATTTAATCGTGGTTACCTCAATGTACGTGCAATGACAGTTTCAACTACCCACTGTCTATATATTCAGGCTATCACACAGCAAAATGATCACTTGCAAATCTGCTTTATCACTGCGATTTTTTACACTGTGTGAACACAGATTTGAGATTCAATCTTCTTCATCTCATTCTTCTCATTAAAATGGCGGAAAAAGTTGATGTACAAATTGAATCAAGCCAAAGTGTCAGAGGTTTTGTTGAAGTGGTGGATGGGTCAGTCAATCCTGAAGCAATGGGATTGGACAAATTGGCATTTGTAGATCAGATTAAGACAGATGCAGCCATCAAATCTGTTCCAGGCATCAACTGCAAACATATTGGAAGTGAATATAGTCTACTGAGCAAACTGATTGCTAAAAACATACTTGGACTGGTTGGAAGTATGGACACTCTATCAGGACCCAAGATAGAGTTGATGATTATCATCTGCAGGAGCTTGAAGTTTGATTGGACCAGATACTTCATCCATTACATGAATAAGGTTACCAAGGAAGAAAAAGAGGGAAAAAGGAAGTCCAAGGCGCTGCCCTTAGGATTGATGGTTCAGACCCTGCTGAATCATCTTGGAATCCCTGATGTGGCATCTGAGAATATTAATCAGTCTAGATACAAGAAGGAAATTAATTATGCTATTCCTGGTCTAGATGATGATGAAGAGGTTGAAGGAGAGGCTGCTGGTGATGATAATGATGATGATGATGGTGATGCTGGTGGTGAGCAGGTTCAGCAAACTAAGAAGATATCTATCAAACCTGCTGCACCCAAGAAAGCTGCTAAGAAAAGAAAGAGTGAAGACACAAGAAAGAAAACTGAAGTGTTAAAGCCTTCAAAGAAAACAAGAAAGGAAACAGCACAGACTGCTGAGTCTGCTGAGGGTCAAGTGAAGGTTACTGACCCTGCTGTAACTGCAAGTAAAACTGTTGTTGAAATCCTGAGAGAACAACAGAAGGATGCTAGTAGAAAGAGAAAATCTACTAGAAAAGATGATGATGAACCCCTCTCCAAAAGAATGAAGGAGATTGCCAAAAAGAAAAAGCATGGCAAAGGAAAAGAACTGAAAAACTTGGAGGCACAGAGAGCCCAAGAAGAGGCATCAGTAGAAGAGGAAGAAGAGGCTGTTGAGGCTGAGCCCTTAACTATCATTCCGCCTGTGGTGATTACTGACTCCTCATCTGAAGAGGTTGTCAAGTCTACTGATGCTGGACAGGTTGTTTTTGAGCAATCTGTTGAAGATATATAGCAGTCTACTGACCCTGAGCCTGCTGTAGTATCTATTGAAGAACCACAGCGAACCACTGAACCTGAACCTGCTGTGGTGGTTGGAGAAGTAACTGAAGACTTGGTTGAAGACCCTGCAAGTGTGGCAAGAACTCAGGGGGAAGAGCAGTCTGCTGCTAACCCTGCTGATGAGCATGTAAGTCAGGGGGAACCAAGTGTGGTACAGATGGAAGTAGTAGGCACAAATTTACAATCACAGCAACCTACTGACTTTCAAACATCTGTTGAAGAAACCATGAATTTACTTGTTGGAACCTTTGGAGGTCAACAAGGCACTGGAGCTGCTCCCAGGAGATCCTTTATGCCATTTGAAAGGCATGTGAAACAAAGAAAGAAAACAGAGGAGTTAGTAGATCCCAAACTTCAGCAAATTGCTGACTACTTCCAGTGGAAGTTTGGTTTCTACAAAAGACAAAAGTCAGCTGCTGAACCAATGACAGATTTTGAAGAATGGGCTTTTGGCAAACTGGGAGTGGAAAGCTTGGTGGATCTGATTGATACAACCTTGCTGCAATCAAGATTGATGGATTTATTTGATGAGCAACAGAAGGAGGAGGGTATCAAGTTTAGAGATCCAAGAGATGGTGATGATGATTCTTCCTCATCATCAGATTCTAGAGGAGATTTCCCCTCTGGACCAGGAGGAACCAGTGGGACTGCAGTAATCCTAGAACAACCTGCACAACAGTCCACTGATACTGGTAAGTCTGCTGAGGGCCAGCGGACTGGAGAAATGGATGAGGATCTACAGGATCTCACCATGGATGACTTGGAAGCATTGATCCATGAAGGAATCAATCTGAGTGCTAGGAGGCTGACTGATGAACCAAGTACATTTCATGTTGTAGAGCCTACTGCACAAACTGATGCTGAACAGAGTGAGGATTTGGATGGGGAGAAGGCTATTGATTTCATTGAACCTAGTGTCAGTTCAGAGGAATCCATTGAATATCAGGATGGATTTGACTTTGAGGGCACTCTTACTAAATCCGCCATCATTCTGCACAAGATTGGTCATGCTGAAGGTTTCCAAGTGGATAAGGACAATATATTCAATCCACAAGGAATTGAAGAGGAGGTACAGGTTGCTGGGATACAAACAGCACCTGGACAAAGGTTGGAACAGGAGGTACAGGCTGCTGAGTCTCAAACAGCACCTGGACAAAGGTTGGAACCTAATTTGGGTTTGGAGGAAACCCTTGTTGTTGTTGAGGCTGCTGTAGTGGAGCCTACTGGAAGCAAGACCATTGAAGGGAAAGATGGTCAGCAAACTGCTGTTAATGAGGATGAGCAGCTACTGGATTTTGACTTCAGTGATGAGGAGTTTCAGATGCCTGAAGAAGAAAATATTAATGTTGATCCACCTCAGGCATTTGTACCTGTTTTTGAGGAACCTGCCATTGATCCTATTCTGGAGGAATATGAAGGACCTAACCCTGCTGGACTGGATAGGAGTAAGGCAATGATAGTAAGCAATCAGAGGCCACAATACAATGTAGAGGTGCCTGCTGATGAAGCCACTGGTGGAAGGATGACCAGTGAAGTGCCAGTTGAAGTGCTAAATGAGTTAAGGACTGTAAGGCATGATATGCAACAGTTAATGACACAACTGGATAGACAGGAAGAGAGATTTGAAGAACTGATGAAGATGGTAAATGAAAACAGACAATCTACTGCCACAGTTGCTTCAAACTTCACATCTACTCAGAATGCTGTGAATGGTCTGATATTAGATGTGAGGGGCATCAAGGTTGGAAATACTGCAAAAGATCAATTTCTGAAAGATCAATTTATTTCTATCCATCAGAAACTTGACAACCTTGCTGCAACACCTAAACCTGCTGAGCCTGCTGCTGCACAACAACCTGCTATGCCTGATCCCAAACTTACTGAAAGGATCAACAGACTGGAGGAGACATTGCAATCCAGGATCACTGCTATTGATACTAGAACTGGAACTATGGAAGGTCATTTGAATAGAGTGATAGTATCACAGGAAGGTATTCATGGCCTTATATCCCGTTTTGTTGATGATGTCACTAAGGGGGAAGAGGGCCAATCAGCTGCAGCAAAAGAGGCTGCAAGACTCTTTGCACAGAAGAGATGGACAGATGATACAAATGCTTTCAGGCAACCTGCACCTGGCAGAGTTCAACTCACTGATGATCTTTTTAGACAGTACAAGAAAGAGTATTACAACAGGAGGAGACCTTATCATGACATGGGGTTTCATGAAGGTCTTAACTCTTTCTTGAGTTTGAAATTTTGGGAAGCAAGAGTCAAAGCCTTAAGGGCAAGCAACAGAGGCAGAAGAAGTAGCAAAGGTGATAAGGTGCTACCTATTACAAAAGCAAAGGACTCACTGGATGAATTCAAGGAGCTGTATATGAAGTTTGGATTCAGAGTGAATGAAATTAATCTTATCCTCCCTGAAGCATGGAACTGGTGGAAGCAAGTCAATCCCTACATTGATTTTACACTGATTGAAAATGAATGGATGAGGGATATGATAGAACAAATCAGAGCCTATCAAGAACAAGCTGAGAAGGCTAGAAGAGAAAGAGAAAAGAGACAATAGATCAGCATATGCTTATTATTCTTTATCTTTGCTGTATCTAGTTGTAATAACTGAACAATGATTATAATGAGAATTGACTGAATTTGTTCTGTTTTTGTTTTATATCTTTTTGCTTTGCTGATTAGGTGAGGGTAGTGGCATCATCACCAAAAAGGGGGAAATTGTTGGACTTATTTCTTAGTTTTGATGATGAGTGCCATACTAGCTGTTATAGTGCAAAGGAAAAAAGATGTCTAGATCAAATGTATAGGTTTATTAGAGTTTGATTCACAAATAGGTTTGATCAAACAAGCACTGTAATGGTCAGCTGACTCTTGTCAGCAGACTAGTCTAGGTCAGTAGGGTAGATAGGTCAGTAGACTTGTCAGGAACCTGCTGAAATCAAACTTAGTATTTAAAGTCAAGGATATGGAATCAAAATTTAGGCAAGTCTGTGATGACCTAAACTGATTACATATACCTTGTGTAGAAGGTCTAAGTTCCATAAGTTGGATGATGTTTGGAACTTAGTTATCATTAAAATGATGTAATCTAACTTCACAAATAAAAGTTAGATAAAAGTAATCAGCTGCATTGTATTTTATATACAGTAATATGATGATCAGCAGACTGATAGGTATCTCAGCAGACTCATGAACCTGCTGATGTATTACCTCGATCAATTCAAGTTTATTGGAAGATTACATGGATGAGGACAGCCAACTACCTCTGACTTATCAAGAAAATCAAAGGCTGAGATTAAAAAGACGTTGGGATGACTTTTATTTTTATCCATTGGATACAAGTCAAAGGGGTGGACAGACTGCACTGTCAAAAAGGAATTCTGACAGTGTCAGTCCTATGAATAGTGACAGACTGCATATCAGATGGGACAAAAACAAGGAACGGTAACATTTGAATTTCAAATACAAGTCACATGCATTCCTACCTATAAATAGAGGACTTTCAACTCAAAAAAAGAAGATGAATTTTGGGAAAAACTTTAAGTGATAAATCTGAGCTGAAAAACACCCTGCTGAACTTACTGAGCATAAAGCTGCTGATCTAGAGAATTTCTTCAAGTGCATCCTGTATTCAAGCTATATCAAGATTACACACTTGAAGACTGCAAGCTGCTGATTACTTCATCCTAATCAAGCTGCTGCAACTGAATCATCTACTTGATTCAATCTTTATTTTATAAAGAACCTGCTGAAGACAGTGAAGCATCTGTTGGGTGTGAAAGACTGTTGTTTGTGGTGGAGCTGGTGAAGAGGAAATCCTACCCTTCAAGGACCAGTGGAAGACTTAGGAGCAGCAATCCTACCTGTTCCCAGTTTTCAGTTTGTGAAGCCATAGTCATTGGTGAAGGACAAACAACTTAGGAATCTTTGTAACAATTACATCAAAGATCTCTAGTGAATTTCCTCCAACATCACAGGAGAAGAGTGGACTGACAGGATTACATCACCTGGAACCACTATAAAATCTGGCTACTTACTTTCAGCATTTACTTTCTGCACTTAGTTTATTTCATTTATCAATCTACTGAATCTAGCAACTGAAACCACACACCTGCACTACTGAGTATCTAATACTTAGTATCACTTTTAACAACAAGTATTAAGGCTTATTTTTGATATAATTCCGCTGCACAAATTCAGCAAACTAAACTGTCAGTAGACTACTGTTTATCAGTAGACTACTGAAGTCTCAGCAGACTCCTGAAGTATCAGCAGACTGCTGAAGTTGCAGAATTTGTTAACTCCAAAGTTTTAAGTGTTAAGTTTATTCACCCCCACCCTCTAAACTTAACGAAAGCCTTTTCAAGGGACCAACACGTGAATTGATGAAACGTTTCCATGTTCTTAAATGGGGAAGTAAAGCGGTTGTGGAGACATTTCTATCCCTATTAGAATGTTGGAATAAAACTTGATAAGATTCCGAACATTTGGTAATAACTCCTTCAGCAGTATCAAGTCTCCATTGAAACTCAAAATGACTGGATGGTGATGTTTGGACTGGTGGTATAAAGAAAATTTGATTTATGATAGTGGAAGTAAAAGGAACAACAACTCCTCTAACTGTAACAGACTGTGTTAATTCCACAATACTAGCTTCCGAAAGTATAGAGTAAAACTCTCTTACCAACGTAACATTAATTCTACCTCTGGGCATACGACAAAAATACTCCCACCCATCTGCTTCCATCCTTATGAATGCCCAATTATCCACTTTTCAAAAATTTAAACCTTTTTCAATCAGCACCGGTGACTGGTTGAAATTGCTTATGAAAGGGTAGTGAACCGAGGCATACATGGAATTGTAAGGAACGGGGTGGAAAAACGGATAACCTGGATTAGGAAATACTGAATTTGGGGTATGAGGAGGAGAATAACTATTAACTGACGAATGATCGGACATTTTATACGGTCTTTATAAGAAAATGAGAGGCTTTATGCACTGAATTAGCAATTTGAGGATTGAGGCATCTGTTTCCTTATATAGAATTGACAGAAACAGATAGGAAACAACTTGAGGAAGGTCGGTAGTACACCGGACCGGCGCGGGCCGGGTCAGTACCGGCGTGCGCCGGTGCTACAGTGCCCGATCACAGATTTTTGCATTTCAGGGTGTTCTATCGGGTTCAATCGGTGTGTATGTATACATTTTTATCTAAAACAGGGGTGAAAAGGTCTAATAATATAGAAACAACGGAAAAAACGTAAAACCTCGAAGTGCACTAACCACAGAGTGCATCAAACAGTCTAAAACAAAAAAAAAATCAAACCATAGTATATCGTCATACATCATAACATAGGAAAAGTTTACTTAAACTACTCATCTTCATCATAATTCTCATCTTCGTTATAAGATGAGTCGAAATGAGCTGAAAATGATCCAAACATACTAGAAGTAAAGTCAGCCCTTAGAGACTGAGTCGTACTGAAATCATAGTTGAACTGTTGTGGATATGTTGGCGTAGATGCTTGAAATGTAGCCTGAGTCTGCCTAGTTGTCATCGTCACCGAACTTTCCAATCCAAACGAGCCAAGACCTGCTGTCACATCTGCCACTGAAGTTACTCCTCCCATGCCCATGGATGCATCAAATGAACCTGTAAACATACCACCCTGTCCTACAGATAACGGCATATAGTCCTGGAATAAAACTGGTGGTGGAATAGGTGGAATCCAATCTGGCATAGTGTATGGGTCAGGCTGACTCTGAGGATAACGAGTAGAAATTTCTGCATATCTGGGATCTATCTCACTGATGAAAGATCTGTGGCCTCTTTGGCCAATCCTAAGATCCTCAGCCCACTTCCTATTCTGTTCACAAGCTAAAGCTATATTAGCATCAATTCTAGCCTGAGCCTGAACAATATGCTGAAACATAGCCTCAATCTGGCTATTCTGGCTCTGAAGTGGCTACGGCTGCTGTGACTGCCTAGGAGCTCGAGATGCTGGAGTATGAATAGGAGATGGAGGTGGTGGTTGTTGTTGCTGTTGGCGATTTTGGTTGTTATAATTTATCCTGCCGGCAAGTGAGGCGGTTAATTTTTGACCTATAAGTGGAACATAAGGAGACTCAATCCTATCGGATGGAAAAACCGGGACCTCAAAAGTAGTACACAAGGCTGAAATGAGATTAGGGAACGGCAGACGTCCCCCTCGAATTCGATTTTTAGCAAAATCACACGCCTTAGAAAAGATAAGTTTCCCCAAATTGATAGGAATGTCATTCACCATAGCCCAGGCAATAATAACGTCATCTCTACCATAAGCGCAAACATGAGTGGAAGGCGTTACATTATGGCCTAAGAATTGCTTAATTGCCCTTATGTCCCTAATACATCTTCCATATGCAAATCTATTATCTTTCCAAACAGCCGTGGGGTCAAAAGCTTGCTAGGCCTCATATGCCTTAGCCTGAAGAGTAGCATGATGGTTTAAGCCCCAGACAGTATGATAATCATCCTCATCGTATATCATGCAATCCATAAAATGCGTTTACCATGATTAACATTAACACTCTAAGAGGATTTCCTCAATGAGGCTATCATAAGTTGATAGGGCCCATAGTGGTATTAATGTTTTCATGGCTATTTCCATCCATTCTCTATAAATATCCTTTAGCTCATTTCCTAATGAATCAAAATCATTCCACCAGGTCTTGATACTCCTTAATTTGGGGATATCCGGGCCATCTACGATAATGGTATGACAAAATAACAACAAAAACAACAACAAACAAGTACTTAGACCAAAATTTTTAAAAAATTAAAATAAAAAAACTAAAAGCTTGATAAAAATTGAAATGATTGGTATATATATATATATATATTTTACCGTATAGAGCTAGAAAGCGTAGATAGTTGCCGGAATAGGTGGTCGCCGAAATGTGTTGAAAAGAAAGAGAGGAGCTTTGCTTGCAAAATCTATAATTTTATGCAATAGTGATGAATTTATGTAATGGAATGGAAGAGAAGATGATTAATTAAGTAGTTTGGGATAGAAAAATTGATGAAAAGTGATGAAATTTTTAAAGAGGGGAAAAGGGGTGGGGCGGCTTTTTGGGTTGAAGAAATGAAGAAGATGAAGATGATGGAATTGTGATGTTCTTTTAGGTTATAAAGCTAACGAATCGAACCGAACTATTATCGACTCGAATCGTTAGTAATTACTCGATTCTCAATTTTTTTTTTGTGTAATAATTTAAATTATATCATAGAAATATTTTTATAAAAGTCATAAAATTATTTCATGATAAAATAATTTATTACAATTTTTAATAAAAGCTTAAAAAAATATTTTTGGTATGATAATCCTTAATTATATCATATAAATCATATATGATATACAAATAAGTTTATCATAAATTTTTTATGAAATCTTTAAAAAATTTTATAAAAAAACATAAACTTAATCTAATTCTACTCCCATCATTCTTAAATCTTCAAGATTTCTATAATAACGGTCCATTAACCTAATTCATAGAAATGATGCGTTTGAATTCTCTCTTTGTTGTCCATTGGGATTTTCGGATAACCACCTAGTCGTTCCCATCTTAATTACATTCAAACATTCATCCTGGGATTTGGTTGTGCTGTCTCCATATTTTCCATTATGTTCACTTTTTCCACAGATTCTACATCTCTTTAGAAATATTGCCCTTCTCTTTATAGCACTTCTCGATTTTCCATAGATCTCTTTCTCTGATTTCGCGTATCAGCTCCTTGTTCAAGTTAAAAACTAAAGCTTCTATTCTAAAGGCAACATCTTTATCTAAACCTAATTTTAAAAGTAAAATAAAAACTTCTATTCTATCTATGAAAGGCATTCCAGTTCTTTAACGTCTATCCGGTAAAAGACGAAACTAATTAAATTGCATATATTAAAAAGTGAATTAAAAAGATAGTACCCGTAATCGGCTGAGTTTAGAATTCCTGCTTCCTTAATCCGTTGGAGGGTCGTTAAGCAATAATATTTCTTTTGTTTGAGGTATCCCTTCAGTTTCCACGAATAATTTTACCCTGTGGCCATTAGCTATGAAAGTTGTTTTTCCATCAGTTAGTTCAACAGCTCCGGACTTATAGACTTTAGTTACGTCGTATGGACCTGTCCATCTAGATTTAAGCTTTCCTGGAAACAACTTTAAACGTGAATTGTATAAAAGTACTCGATCACCTACATGGAACTCACGACTATAGATTTTCTTATCATGGAAAGCTTTAATGCGTTCCTTGTAGATTCGAGCATTTTCATAAGAATCGAGTCAAAATTCTTCTAGTTCATTTAACTGGAGTAACCTAAGATCACCAACAGCTTTAGGATCAAAATTTAGGAATTTAATAGCCCATAAAGCTCGGTGTTCTAATTCAACTGGGAGATGACAAGATTTACCAAAAACTAATTTATAAGGGGAACAACCAATTGGCGTTTTAAAGGCTGTTCTGTATGCCCATAATGCATCATCTAGTCTTTCTGCCCAGTTTCTACGATTTGAGTCCACTGTTTTCTCCACGATTCTTTTAATTTCTCTATTAGACACCTCTACCTATCCACTAGTTTGCGGATGATAGGGTGTTCCTAGTTTATGAGTTATACCATACTTCTCAATTATCTCAGTAAATGGTCGGTTGCAAAAATGTGAACCTCTATCACTAATGATAGCCCTCGGAGTGCCATATCTTGTAAATATATTCTTTTTAAGGAACCTTAGCACAACCTTGGTATCATTAGTGGGAAGAGCTTCAGCTTCTACCCATTTCGAGACATAATCAACCATTACTAGAATAAATCATTTTCCAAACGATATAGGGAAAGGTCCCATGAAATCTATGCCCCATACATCAAATAACTCACATTCTAAAATCGGTTGCATAGGCATTTCGTGTTTTTTAGATATGTTTCCCCATTTTTGACAAGATTTACAAGATTTTACATATTTATACGCATCTTTATAAAGTGTAAGCCAATAAAAACCACATTGTAAAACTTTGAAAGCGGTTTTCCATCCTCCATGATGACCTCCTGCCTCACGATCATGACAAAACGATAAAACACTTAAAATCTCATTATCAGGAATACATTTTCTGATTATTCCATCCAAGCATCTTCGGAAAAGATCTGGTTTCTCCCAATAGTAAAACTTTAAGTCGTAAAAGAATTTCTTTTTCTGCTGCCAAGTCCAGTGAGACGGGATGTAATTACAGGTAAGATAGTTAACAATATTCCCAAACCATGGTGAATTCTCTTTTGATGGTATTCTATCTTTTAATAATTGCATGGTTGAGGAGTATCGATCCTAAAAAGTTGTTCATCCGCAAATGAATCTCGTATTTCATTTCCTTTTCCTTCATCATTTTCCATTCTACTTAGATGATCTGCTACTACATTTTCACTTCCTTTTTTATCCTTAATTTCAATATCAAATTCTTGAAGTAACAGAATCCACCTAAGAAGGCGTGGTTTAGCATCTTTCTTACTTAAGAGATACTTCAAGGCTGAATGGTCTGTATAAATAATGACCTTAGATCCAACAATATACGATCTAAACTTATCTAAGGCAAAAATTACAGCCAACAGTTCTTTTTCCGTAGTAGCATAATTTAGTTGAGCTGCGTTTAACGTGTGAGATGCATAGTAGATTGCCTTGAGTACTTTGTTATATCTTTGACCTAAGACAGCTCCTACAGCTAAATCACTCGCATCACACATAATTTCAAACGGCAAACTCAATCTGGTGCTACTAGCACTGGTGCAGTAGTCAACTTCGCTTTTAGGGTCTTAAAGGCTTCCATACATTTATCTTCAAAGTTAAATGGTACTTCCTTTTCAAGAAAATGATTTAGAGGCTTTGCTATTTTCGAAAAGTCTGCAATAAATCTTCTATAAAATCCAGCATGTCCAAGAAATCCTCTTAGAGTTTTTAGATTAATTGGTGGCGGTAATTTTTCAATTACTTCGACTTTAGCTTTGTCCACTTCAATACCTTTTTCAGAGATTCTATGACCTAGAACAATTCCTTATGATACCATTAAGCGACATTTTTCCCTGTTTAGCACTAAATTGGTATCTTCACAGCGTTGCAATACTCGTTCTAAATGCGATAAGCATTCATCGAAAGAATCTCCGTATACACTAAAGTCATCCATAAACATTTCTAAGAATTTATCGACCATGTCAGAAAATATAGCCATCATACATCTCTGAAATGTAGCTGGTGTATTACATAAGCCAAACGACATTCGTTTGTAAGCAAAAGTTCCATAAGGACAAGTGAAAGTAGTTTTTTCTCTATCTCCTGCTGCAATGAATATCTGTAAGTATCCTGAATAGCCATCTAGGAAACAGTAATACTTATGTCCACTTAAGCGTTCCAAAATTTGTACTATGAATGGAAGTGGATGATGATCTTTCTTAGTATGATCATTCAGTTTTCTAAAATCAATACACATTCGATATCCTGTAATTTCCCTTGTCGGAATCCATTCATTTTTATCATTTTCCTTTACCGTGAAACCTCCTTTCTTTGGTACCACTTGAGTCGGACTTATCCATTCACTATCGGATATGGGAAAGATTATCCCCATTTCTAATAGCTTAATAATCTCTTTCTTTAACAATGGATTGTAAATTTGGGTTGAGGCGGCGTTGTGGCTGAATACAAGGTTTAGCTCCATCATTTAGAATGATCTTATGAACGCATATCTCGGGGCTAATTCCTTGAATATCTGCCATTGTCCATCCAAATGCCTTCTTATGTGTTGTCTTAACATTCTAAGTAATTGATCTTCTTGTTCATTTGTTAAGGTTGAAGAAATAATAATCGGAAGTAGATTATTATTTTCCAGAAAAACATATTTCAGATTAAAAGGAAGTGTTCTCAATTCCAGATTCCTTGGTGGATCTTCTACTGAAGGTTTTAGAACTGGTCCCTCTAGCTCTAATTCCAAATACTTATGCCATGGATGTTTAGGAAATAGTCCCTTATTAAGATAAAGGATTACTTCTCTCATTTCAATATCATTTTCATCTTCTTTATAGATAGATAATGCCAAACATTCTTCTAGTCTATCTTCATAATCTTGTAATTGGTCATCACAGAATGTAGACATCTCATCTATAAAAGAACATGATTCTGGTGATTTTTATGGATGATTCATAGCCTTAAAGATATTGAAAGCAACTTCATCTTCATTAACTCTTAGTATCAGTTCACCTTTTTGAACATCAATTAATGTTCTTCCTGTAGCTAGAAATGGACGACCTAGAATAATTGGCGCTGAATATCCTTCTTCCATTTCCATTATTACAAAATCCACTGGGAAGTAAAATTTGTCAATCTTAACCAATACGTCCTCGATGACTCCCTTAGGATGTTTAATTGATCTATCTGCCATCTGAAGGGTCATTTCAGTATTTGTAAGCTCTCCTATGCCCAGTTTCTTATAATCCTCATAAGACATGAGATTAACACTTGCTCCAAGATCACATAGTACTCTTTTAAACAAAAATCCTCCGATTTCACATGGAATGGTAAAACTACCAGGATCTTTCAATTTAGGTGGTAATTTATGTTGTAAAATTGCAGAACATTCTTCATTGAGGCAAATATTCTCATATTCTTCTAACTTTTTCTTGTTTGATAAAATATCTTTAAGAAACTTTCCATAGGCAGGCATGTTGATTAGGGCTTCGATAACAGGGATATTGACATGAATATGACGAAAGGTATCAAGGAAACGAGCATACTTCTTATCGGTTTTTATTTTTTTAATTTGATCTTTAGGTGGGTAAGGTAAAGATTCCAAATCTATAACCTTTGGTTACGAAGTTAATTTCTCTTTTCCTTTTTCCTTAAATCTTTGAGAATCAACTGGTCGCCATGTTTCATTATCATACGATCTTTTCTTTGAAACATCCATGTATCAATTTTTCCTTTTTCGGTTATTTGCAAATTCTCCTTCTTTTCTTCAGTATTACTTTCTCTAACATGTTCCTTAAATAAGGTTCTTAGGTCTTTATCCATTGGATCTTTTAGAATCCTAGGGGTTTTGACCCATTCTTCATTCTTACTTTCGGGTTCAACATTACTATTCTGTCTTAAGAAATCTTCAATAATTTCTTCTTCTTCATCAGTAAATTCAAGTTCGTCCTTTTCCTTTATAAAGTTACCACTTAAATCATTTTCTACTTCATTAGTCCCACAGAGTTTTCTACTTCCGGTAACAACAGCGTTCACCTCTCTCGGGTTTCTTTCAGTATTACTTGGTAATCCTCCTGGAGGTCTACTGTTTTTACGTTCTCCTTCTCTACTCAAGTGATATTCCATATTCCTTATTGATGCTTCTATAGTTCTCATTCCGGTATCATGTCCACTCATGGATGTTTTCAACGTACTCATATCCTTAGTGACTGTACCTATAGATGTTATCATTGTTTCCATATTTTGAGCTTGAGTAGATACTACCCCCATCATATTTTCCATTAGTTTCTCCCATTTATCAATTCCTTCAGGTTGAGTTGAACTTTGGGTGACTGGTATACTCTGAGTGGTGTGTTGAGGATAGGATCTCGGTAATGATTGTAAATTTGATTAGAAGTATCTCCCTGATAAACTTGATTATTAGATGAATTCTATATGGAACTGGATATGGCGGTTGGCCTTGCTTACTAGGGTTTTCGGACCAACAAAAAGTAGGGTGATCTCTTTTAATAGCATTAAACGAGTTTGAATACGCATTGTTCAAATTCCTATCTGTTGAAGAAAACTTACCTCCTCTCTTGAATATCCTGTTGGTTCTTCAACTCCTAATGGCATATTATCCTGATTTGAGTATTCATTGGGTATACTATTTTCCGAACTTAAATTTTTGTTTGATTGTAGGCCATCAAATTTCCTACTCAAATTCTCCAAGTGTGCTAGAACTTCTGTATTAGATGTACATTCTCCTGCAAATGCTACTTTTCGGGTGCTAGAACCGGTTTCTCACATTCGATTATTTTTGGAAATTTTTTCTATAGCATCGTAAACTAATTGGGCTTCACTCATCATTAAAGAACCACCACATGCATGATCTACATCTGCACGTGAGTCTTTCCTTAGTTTACGATAGAAAATTTGGATTTGCATATCTAAGGAATAACCATGATCGAGACAAGCTCTTAATAGCTTCTTAAATCTTTCCCAAGCATTCCCAAGTGTTTCTTCAGATCCTTGTCTAAAATTAGCAATTTCGACCTTTAATTCCAAATTTCTACCAGGAGTAAAATACTGCTTTAAGAACTCGGTTTGAACCTCCTCCCAACTTGTCAACGAATGATGTGGGAGTGACATAAACCAATCTCGTGCTCTTCCTTTTAAAGTAAAAGGAAACATAGACATCCTCATTAATTCACGATGAGCACCTTGACTTTTGGCTGTATTACACATTTCTTCAAAAAGATAGAGATGATGATGCGGATCTTCATCATCTTCTCCTAGAAATTGGGCTCTTGTGTCAATTAAGCCAAAAAGATGAGATTTTATTTCGAAATTATTCGCTCCTTCATTAGGTAAAAGAATTGGATATTAGTCTGATTTCTTCTTACGGTTTGATCACAGATAGGTCTCGGGTTTGGTAGGTTAGGATTATTATGATTATTATGGTTCCGATTCTGATTATTTCTATTATTAGGATTCTGGTTATTTTGGTTATTAGGGTGTTGTCCATGCCCTTGAGCATGTTCTAGCCCTTGTTCGGGTGTTTCATCACTGGTTTCGGCCATTCTCGTTTCTCGATTTTATGATGATTCGTCAGGATTTCCCTAACTAGTATGACTACGTTTACTCTCTACTCTTATCTGCCTTTCGTAAGTAGTTATGTGATGAGAGACAAATTAATGATCATTATTACGATATTTTACCCCAATATTGATACCACTTTGAGCATTATTGTACCAATTTAAGTCAATAATTACTTAATTTTATCCAAATATATAAATAGTGGTTATTATATAAATTATCGTATTTTTATAAGTTTTTATATGTTTTGTACCGGTTTAGTAACCGGAGTGTCGTGTCAGATTTACACGGGTATTTGTGGTATTTTTATTGCAGATTTATGATAAACCAAGACCCCGAGTAACGACATTTATTTTTGAAGTCATGATCATATCTTATGAAGGTTATACGAGAGTGTCACTAAGTCAAGTGGTCAAGTGGCTAATCGATTCGATTTAGTGGAAATCGAGAAATATCTTCGACGAACGAATGGCTCATCAAAACGGCATTTTCTGAAGAAGTGTCCTTCATGTAAGTTGTAGATCTTCAAATAAGCTTTCCAACGCACTTTGAATCATGTCATTTGGAGATCTACAACTCAAGATATGGCCATTTTACTGAACTGCGATACCGTATAGACGAATTTTGACATTACGGATCAAGATTTTTGACCCGGATCGATCCGGGACTTCACCGGATCGATCCGGCTGTTTAAATGAGGAAAATTCACGTGAATTTCTTCTCTTCTTCCTGCCTCTAACCTCCCCTATATATACCACCCCATTTCCATCCCCTTTCCTATAAAGTAGTTATAGTACCGTTGTAATGTCGGAATAATTATCGAAGATTGTTAAAATCGAAGCTTTGTTATACTACATCCGGTGGAAACGACCCCGATTCAACAGTTGTAACCGGTAATATATTCTAATATTATTATGTTTACTATTTCTATTTCTATTTATATATTACTTATTATAACTATGTTAAGCTAAAAATATATCTAGCCAAGATATGAATCTGAATTAGTTAATCTTTTTGGTAAAATGGATGATCGACTCTGATAATAATGATTAAAACCAATTATAATGAATCTCTTTCTATTTACACTTAAATGTACGGATAGAAAGACCGGAGGGTAAAATTGGCCGAGTGAAAACGTGACAACGGAATCCGATTTCCTACCCGGGGGCAGATTTATCTTGGGAGAGATAAATCTTATTAAAATTGTGCTCACGATATTATTACGTTAAAATCACCTGTTTAATGAATCAATCTTAAAATTGGCCGAATGACAAAACGGGAGTGACCCATGCTTAAGATGACATTGGACAGATGACTAGACGTATGACAATTTCATACGCTCGTGTGAGGAGGAGTTGTCTAGCTTAGGAGTACACCGGTTCATATATAATTGACCTCATTGCATCAAGGAAAAGATCTGTCTCATTCAATTTCACTACAAAAAGATATTGATTCAGTAAAGTATTCTTGGCTAGATCCAAAAATATATATATTATCTATTTTTATATTTATATATTTATTTACTGCTTACTAACTTCTAACTAATCTAACGATCTAACCCGATAAAACTGATAAAACTGCGACTTAGATCGAGTTAATAATAGCTTCTTGGTGTTTAACCACACTTTGAATTGTGCCTTCATTTCCCTGAGGATACGACCTGACTCACCAGACTAGCACTACAATTTGACCCGGTACACTGCCGGTAAGGATTGATAGCCTAGAAACAGTCCGTCAGCTTTCTGGCGCCGTTGCCGGGGAAACGACGCTAATTCATTGTGTCTATGGTTACTACTTGTATTAGCTCAAAATTCTCGAGGATAAGTCAACACTCTTCTTATCACATTTCTATTTTTATTTTCCGTTGGTATCTACCTTCTTTTAGTTACCAATTTTCTTCTTCTACCAATTTCGAGTTATTTTCTATTTTCGATAGTAGAAAGTAAACGCGGTTCGTTTATTTTTTTTTGGTACCTACCTATTGGTAAGATACCAATTTTTAAAATTTAAAATAATAATAATAATAATAATAATAATATACTCGGTAAATACCGAGTGGAGTCGGTAATTACCGAGAAAAAAAAATGTGGTTTTTTTATCGATTTCGTGTTATTTTCTATTCGATATTTTCTATTCCGGAAGAATTGTCAAATCGAGTTAAGAAAATGGTCGAAACCGTTGGTGAAACACCTGAACAAGGGATTGCTCATGCTCAAGGGCATGGCCAAAACTTTAATCAGAATTTACCTCAACCTAATAAACAGAATCAGAATAATAGAAATAATCAGAATCGGAATAAGCATAATCAGAACCAGCCTAACCCGAGACCTATATGTGATCAGACCGTAAGAAGGTACCAGATTAATAATCCAATTCTTTTACCCAATAAAGGAGCAATTAATTTCGAAATAAAATCTCATCTTTTTGGTTTAATTGACACAAGAGCCCAATTTTTAGGAGAGGATGATGAGGATCCACATCATCACCTCTATCTTTTTGAAGAATTGTGTAATACAGCCAAAAGTCAAGGTGCTCATTATGAATTAACGAGGATGTCTTTGTTTCCTTTTTCTTTGAAAGGAAGAGCACGAGATTGGTTTCTGTCACTTCCACATCATTCATTGACTAGTTGGGAGGATATTCAAACCGAGTTCTTAAAGCAGTATTTTACTCCTAGTAGAAAATTTGAATTAATAGTCGAGATTGCTAATTTTAGACAAGGATCTGAAGAAACGTTTGGGAATGCTTGGGAAAGATTTAAGAAACTATTAAGAGCTTGTCCCGATCATGGTTATTCCTTAGATATGCAAATCCAACTTTTATGTCGTAAATTAAGAAAAGATTCACGTGCAGATGTAGATCATGCATGTGGTGGTTCTTTATGAGTGAAACCCAAATAGTTTACGATGCTATAGAAAAGATTTCCAAAAACAATCGAATGTGGGAAACCGGTTCTAGCACCGGAAAAGTAGCATTTGCGGGAGAAAGTACATCGAATACGGAAGTTCTAGCACACTTGGAGAATTTGAGTAGGAAATTTGACGGCTTATTAGCCAGTAAAAATGTAAACTCAGAAAATATCTTACCAAATGAATACTCAAGTCATGATAATGTGCCATTAGGGATGGAAGAACCAGAAGGATATTCAAGGGAAAATGTGAGTTTTTTGCAACAGCATAGGAATTTGAACGATGCATATTCAAACTCTTTTAATGCTATTAGAAGAGATCACCCAACTTTTCGATGGTCTGAAAACCCTAGTAAGCAAGGACAACCGCCATATCCAGTTCAGTATAGGAATATGAATAATAATCAAGTTTATCAAGAAAATACATCTAATCAGAATTTACAATCATTACCTAGATCCTATCCTCAACATACCACTCAAAGCATACCAGTCACCCAAAGTTCAACTCAACTTGAAGGAGTTAACAAATGGGAGAAATTAATCGAAAATCGATGGGTATGATGTCTTCTCAAGCTCAAAATATGGAAACCATGATGACTTCTATAGGTATAGTCACTAAGGATATGAGTACGTTGAAAACATCTATAAGTGGACATGATACCAGAATGAGAATTGTAGAAGCTTCATTACTGAATTTGGAATATCATTTGAGTAGAGAAGAGGAACGTAAAAACAGTAGACCTCCAGGAGAGCCGCCAAGTAATACTGAAAGAAACCCGAAAGAGGTAACTGCTGTTATTACTAGAAGTGGAAGGATCTATGGAAGTAATGGATTATAAAACATCGGAATTAATGAAGTAGATGATGATTTAGATGGTAAATATGAGAAAAACATGGAATCTAAAGAGGAAGAGGACATTATTGAAGATTTCCTAAGACAAAACAGATATATTGAACCTGGAAGTAAGGATGAGGAATGGGTCAAGGTTCCTAGAATATTGAAAAATCCAAGATTGAGTAGGACTTTGACCAATGATCATGTTGAGAATGAATCAAGTTTGGAAAGGCCAATTCAAACCGAACCTTATCCGGCTCAACCCAAATTCACCTCGATTCAATCTGATAGGGCAGCACCATATCCAGTGCATATTTTGAAGAAAAAGGTACAGAATGATAACACACAATGTCCTCAAAAGGCACAATCATTCAAGGAAGCTTTACTATCTTCATCTAATTATAAGGGTAAGGGAGGTATACATTCTAACCCTACTTTAATTGATCTTGAATTACTCCCCCATTCCCCGAAAAAAGAAATCAAAAAGATGAAGTTGGATAAGAGGTATGCATGTTTTCTTGACACTTTTCGGCACTTAACTATTAATACCCCTTTGATCGATGTTCGTAAGGGAGAGCTTAGTTTGGGAGTGAATGATGAGCGCGTTGTCTTTAACATTTACAATTCATTGAAATATCCATGCACTACACTAGAATCTTGTTCTTGTGTGGACCCTTTGTGTCCTTTTGTTGTGGATCGTACTAACACGCAGGTAATTGAAGAAGATGACTTCAGCAATAATGTAAAAGCTCACAAACCGAAGGCTCGAAAATCAAAGGAAAAGGTCAAAAATCGTTTGGATTGGTGGAAATTGTCTAACCTCTGTTGGAAACCGGTATTGAAGAAGGATGTGGTGCATGAGGATGACTCACCACCAGTACATTAGAAAACCGGAGCAGAAAATCTAGCTATAGACTATAAATATAGTAAAAACATGGTACTATCCTTCCTATTTACTCCTTAAGCATTTTTTTTCTTCCTAGTTAGTTCACGAAATTAATTATTACATGCTTTTGTGAGTAAATGTTAGAAGTATCCTATTTTATTTTAGTATATTAGTTAATCATCATCATTTTGGTTGTTTAAGTCTGTCGAGCAAACGACGTTAACCAAAAGCGCTACCGGGAGGCAGCCCGTAAAAATGTTAAATATAATAATTACTCATACTTTGGATGATACTTTGCGAATACTTCGGATTGATTTTCATTTTGTTTCACCAAGTCTTAGGATGAATGTTTGAATGTCATTAAAAAAGGGAATGATTAGGTGGTGATCCGAAAATCCCGATAGAGAAAAAAGAGAAAATTCAAATGCATCATTTCTTGGACTTAGGTTGTTAGAACGATTTGAAATAACCCTTGAGGATCTGGGTATAAAAGACTCAGAGTTAATACTTTGCCATACGTTACATTTCATGATCTAGTCTGTTTTAAATTTCAAATAACGTGTGACATGTATTAGTTCAAATACTATGGAATTGAGGAAGTCATAACTTTAACCCACCCACCCACCCTTTAATATCATCCAGTATTTGTTTTGACTTGTTTTAGTGCACCATTGCTTTCCCAACAACTTATTTACACTCACTTTACATTGGGGACAATGTAAGTTCGTAAGTGGGGAGTGGAGTCGTTGGTCTAGCAATGGAATTAATGTTTATTTTGTATCAATAAATCCCTTAGTTTTCGATTTTATTTTCGAGCATTATTTAGTTGATTAAAATAAATTGTATAAGGTATATATTTCATGGATTTGAAGATGTAATGATCAATTTGGATGTGTATAACCAACGTGAACCGTAAGTGCATTGTACTTCCAAATATATTTGTGTAACATGAATTCCTTCACGTAAAGCCTTTGATATTGAAGCGGAAAATTTTAAACTGTATCCATTCAGTATCCTAGTGGTTATTCTATAGATAATTGCAGTAACTTAGTACCTAACTATTGAATGTGTACTGTGAATATCTGAAGGTTTGAATGTGATAGGAAGGATATAAGTTAAAGAAGAATACCAAATTAAGATGAACTATCTATATGTCGGTTGTAGCTACCAATGATTTGAGTGCAGTAGGGTGTTATCACGAAACGTCCTATATCACTATGAGGTTTAAAAGCTCCCGACTGCCTGATGATAGTAGTCCAGCTAGGGTGTTATCACGAAACGTCCTATTGCTGGGAATGAAGGCATATGCTACAAATGTGAAACGTAGAAAAAAAAATTACAATATGGAAATATGGTTGAAAACTTAGTTATCTTCTGACTATCCCCAGTATAAACTGAATGATATGCTTTAGGGATTATCCTAATAAGTACACGGAAGGACTTTGTGTGGAAATGTTACTGCCTATACCTAGGAAAGTCATTAGGACTGTCTGAATGGATATTTGTGCGTTTGCTTGAATTATTCAAGAGAGGATAGTGGAAATTGAAAAGGCTTGTCACTCACACACTCTGTTATACATTTATATTGAGGTTAACGCCTGGTTGTAATTCTAATGGTTGCAGCATCTGGTTGTCCCTTATATCTTATATCTTCATGAATTTATCTCTCATTCATTTTGTTTTATCGCTTGTTTTGCTCGAGGACGACCAAAAGCTAAGTGGGGAGTTGTGATGAGAGACAAATTAATGATCATTATTACGACATTTTACCCCAATATTGATACCACTTTGAGCATTATTGTACCAATTTAAGTCAATAATTACTTAATTTTATCCAAATATATAAATAGTGGTTATTATATAAATTATCGTATTTTTATAAGTTTTTATAAGTTTTGTACCGGTTTAGTAACCGGAGTGTCGTGTCAGATTTACACGGGTATTTGTGGTATTTTTATTGCAGATTTATGATAAACCAAGACCCCGAGTAACGACATTTTTGAAGTCATAATCGTATCTTATGAAGGGTATACGAGAGTGTCACAAGTTAAGTGGTCAAGTGGATCAACGATTCGTAGTGGAATTATCGAAAAATATCTTCGACGAACGAATGGCTCATCAAACCGGCATTTTCTGAAAAAGTGTCCTTCATGAAAGTTGTAGATCTTCAAATAAGTTTTCCAACGCACTTTGAATCATGTCATTTGGAGATCTACAACTCAAGATATGAATTTTTCAAGTTTCAGCTCAAAACTGATGTTTTTGACAGTTCCGGATCAATCCGGATTTTCCCGGATCGATCCGGGAACCAGAAAATCGATCCGGCTGTTTAAATGGGGCTGCAGAGGAAATTTCACGTGAATTTTTCTCTTCTTCCCGCCTCTAACCTCCCCTATCCCGGATCGATCCGGCCGTGACTATTTTGCCTTTTCCTTTGCGCCTTCTCTTCTCCCCCATTTTCTCTTCTTCATGCGTTGCTTTCTTTCCTCTTTCTTTTTGCACATACTTTATATATATATATATATATATATATATATATATATATATATATAGGTCCTAAAATATATATATATATATATATATATATATATATATATATTATATATATATATATTTTGGGCCCTTATATATACATATGTCTATGTATATATATATATGTATGTATATGTTTTTTATAAATAAAGTAGTTATAGTACCGTTGTAATGTCGGAATAATTATCGAAGATTGTTAAAATCGAAACTTTGTTATACTACATCCGGTGGAAACAACCCCGATTCAACAGTTGTAATCGGTAATTTTCTAATATTATTATGTTTACTATTTCTATTTCTATTTATATATTACTTATTATAACTATGTTAAGTTAAAAATATATCTAGCCAAGATATGAATCTGAATTAGTTATCTTTTTGTATAAATGGATGATCGACTCTGATAATAATGATTAAAACCAATTATAATGAATCTCTTTCTATTTACACTTAAATGTACGGATAGAAAGACAGGAGGGTAAAATTGGCCGAGTGAAAACGTGACAACGGAATCCGATTTCCTACTTATTAAAATTGTGCTCACGATATTATTACGTTAAAATCACCTGTTTAATGAATCAATCTTAAAATTGGCCGAATGATAAAACGGGAGTGACCCATGCTTAAGATGACATTGGATAGAATTCTAGACATATGACAATTTCATACGCTCGTGTGAGGAGGAGTTGTCTAGCTTAGGAGTACACCGGTTCATATATAATTGACCTCCTTGCATCAAGGAAAAGATCTGTCTCATTTATTTCTACTAAAAAGAGATCGTAATTCAGTAACGTATTCTGGGCTAGATCCAAAAATATATATATTATCTATTTTTATATTTATATATTTATTTACTGCTTTACTAACATCTAACTAATCTAACGATCTAACCCGATAAAACTGATAAAACTGCGACTTAGATTGAGTTAATAATAGCTTCTTGGTGTTTAACCACACTTTGAATTGTGCCTTCATTTCCCCGAGGATACGACCTGACTCACCAGACTAGCACTACAATTTGACCCGGTACACTGCCGGTAAGGATTGATAGCCTAGAAACAGTCCGTCATTATGTCGGGCTTATAAGGAGTGAGTGTGGCCTTACCGCTTCTGGTCATCAACTATCGAAAATAGAAAATAACACGAAATTGATAGTAGTAAAAATTGGTAACTTACTTATAAGGTGTTGGTCCCTTGAAAAGGCTTTGGTTAAGTTTAGAGGGGCGGGGGGTGAATAAACTTAACACTTAAAACTTTTGGAGTTAACAAATTCTACAACTTGAGCAGTCTGCTGATACTTGAGTAGTCTGCTGAGACTTCAATAGCCTGCTGATAAATAGTAGTCTACTGATAGTTCAGTTTTCTGAATTTGTGCAGCGGAATAATATCAAAATTAAGCCTTATTACTTGTTGTTAAATATGATACTAAGTATTAGATACTTAGTAGTGCAGGTGTGTGATTTCAGTTGCTAGATTCAGTAGGTTGATGAGTGAAATAAACTAAGTGCAGAAAGTAAAATGCTAAAAATAAATGGCCAGATTTTATAGTGGTTCCAGGTGATGTAATCCTGTCAGTCCACTCTTCTCCTGTGATGTTGGAGGGAATTCACTAGAGATCTTTGATGTAGTTTTTACAAAGATTCCTAAGTTGCTTGTCCTTCACCAATAACTATGGCTTCACAAACTGAAAACTGGGAACAGGTAGAATTGCTGCTCCTGAGTCTTCCACTGGTCCTTGAAGGGTAGGATTGCCTCTTCACCAGCTCCACCACAAACAACAGTCTTTCACACCTAACAGATGCTTCACTGTCTTCAGCAGATTCTTTATAAAATAAAGATTGAATCAAATAAATGATTCAGTTGCAGCAGCTTGATTAGGATGATGTAATCAGCAGCTTGCAGTCTTCAAGTGTGTAATCTTGATGCAGCTTGAATACAGAATGCACTTGAAGAAATTTACTGGATCAGCAGGTTTATGCTTAGTAAGTTCAGCAGTGTGTTTTTCAGCTCAGAATTAGCACTTAAAGTTTATCCAAAATTCATCATCTTTTCTTGAGTTGAAAGTCTTCTATTTATAGGCAAGAATGCATGTGACTTGTATTTGAATTTCAAATGTGACCGTTCCTTGTATTTGTCCCATCTGATCTGCATTATGTCTCTATTCATAGGACTGACACTGTCAGAATTCCTTTTTGACAGTGCAGTCTGTCCACCCCTTTGACTTGTATCCAATGGATAAAAATAAAAGTCATCCCAACGTCTTTTTAGTCTCAGCCTTTGATTTTCTTGATAAGTCAGAGGTTGTTGGCTGTCCTTATCCATGTAATCTTCCAAGATAATCTTGAATTAATCGAGGTAATACATCAGCAGGTTCATGAGTCTGCTGAGATACCTATCAGTCTGCTGATCATCATATAACTGTATATAAAATACAATGCAGCTGATTACTTCTATCTAACTTTTATTTGTGTAGTTAGATTACATCATTTTAATTGTAACTAAGTTCCAAACATCATCCAACTTATGGAACTTAGACCTACTACACAAGGTATATGTAATCAGTTTAGGTCATCACAGACTTGCCTAAATTCTGATCCCATATCCTTGACTTGAATTACTAAGTTTGATCCCTTAGCCTTCATTTACTGAGTTTGAGCCCTCAGCCTTCAGTCTTCAGTCTTCAGCAGGTTCCTGACTAGTCTACTGACCTATCTACCCTACTGACCTAGACCAGTCTGCTGATATCAATCAGCAGCCCTTTACATTGCTTGTTTGATCAAACCTATTTATGAATCAAACTCTAATAAACCTATACATTTAATCTAGACATCTTTTTGCCTTTGCACTATAACAGCTAGTATGGCACTCATCATCAAAACTGAGGAATAAGTCCAACAATTTCCTCCTTTTTGGTGATGATGCCACTACCCTCACCTAATCAGCAAAGCAAAAAAGATAAAACACAAAAACAGAACAAATTCAGTCAATTCTCATTATAAACATTGTTCAGTTATTACAAACTAGATGCAGCAAGGATAAAGAATAATAAGTATGCTGATCTATTGTCTCTTCTCTCTTTCTCTTCTAGCCTTCTCAGCTTGTTCTTGATAGGCTCTGATCTGTTCTATCATATCCCTCATCCATTCATTTCAATCAGTGTAAAATCAATGTAGGGATTGACTTGCTTCCACCAGTTCCAAGCTTCAGGCAGGATAAGATTAATTTCATTCACTCTGAATCCAAACTTCATATACAGCTCCTTGAATTCATCCAGTGAGTCCTTTGCTTTTGTAATAGGTAGCACCTTATCACCTCTGCTACTTCTTCTACTTCTGTTGCTTGCCCTTAGGGCTCTGACTCTTGCTTCCCAAAATTTCAAACTCAAGAAAGAGTTAAGACCTTCATGAAATCCCATGTCATGATAAGGTCTCCTCCTGTTGTAATACTCTTTCTTGTACTGTCTAAGCAGATCATCAGTGAGTTGGACTCTGCCAGGTGCAGGTTGCCTGAAGGCATTTGTATCATCTGTCCATCTCTTCCGTGCAAAGAGTCTTGCAGCCTCCTTTCTGCGGTGATTGGCCCTCTTCCCCTTAGTGACATCATCAACAAAACGGGATATAAGGCCATGAATAGCCTCCTGTGATACTATCACTCTATGCAATTGACCTTCCATAGTTCCAGTTCTAGTATCAAGAGAAGTAATCCTGGATTGCAATGTCTCCTCCAGTCTGTTGATCCTTTCGGTGAGTTTGGGGTCAGGCACAGTAGGTTGTTGTGCAGCAGCAGGTTCAGTAGGTTCAGATGTTGCAGCAAGGTTGTCAAGTTTCTGATGAATAGAAATAAGTTGTTCTTTCAGAAGTTTATCTTTTGCAGTGTTTCCAACCTTGATGCCTCTCACATCTAGCATCATCAGTGACAGCATTTTGAGTGGATGTAGAATTTGAAGCAACTGTATCAATAGATTGTCTGTTTTCATTCACCATCTTCATCAGTTCTTCAAATCTCTGTTCCTGTCTGTCCAGTTGTGTCCTTAACTGTTGCATATCATGCCTTACAGTCCTCAACCCATTGAACATTTCAACTGGCACTCCACTCCTCATTCTATTATCAGTAGATCCATCAGCAGGCTCCTCAACTCTGTATTGTGCCTGTTGTCTGCTGATGACCATTGCCTTACTCATATCTCTCCCAGCAGGGGGAGGTCCTTCCTCAACCATAGCACCAAGAATATCTTCCATGATAGGTTCTTGTGCAGGTACTTCAGCAACTTCTTCTTCTCCAAAAATTTGAAATTCTTCATCACTGTAGTCATAGTCCAGCAGCTGTTCTTCTGGATTAACAATATCAGCCTGCTGACTATCCTTCCCGATAGTGGCCTTGGCTCCAGTAGGCTCCACTACAGCAGCCTCATCAACAATAGGGGTTTCCTCCAAACCCAAAGCAGGTTCCAACCTTTGTCCAGGTGCTGTTTGAGACTCAGCAGCCTGTACCTCCTGTTCCAACTTTTGTCCAGGTGCTGTTTGAGACTCAGCAACCTGTACCTCCTGTTCAACTTCTTGTGGATTGGATGTAGCCTCATTATCCACTTGGAAACCTTCAGCATTACCAATCTTGTGCAGGATGATGGCGGTTTTAGTAAGAATGCCCTCAAAGTCAAATCCATCTTGATATTCAATGGATTCTTCCGAGCTGGCATTTGGTTCATTGTGATCAATAATCTTCTCTCCATCAAGATCCTCACTCTGTTCGGCTTCATGTTGTGAAGTAGGCTCTACAACAAAAAATGTAGCAGATTCATCAACCAGCCTACCAGCACTCAATGTAATTCCCTCATTGATCAATGCTTCCAGATCATCCATGGTGAGATCCTGTAGATCCTCATCCCTCTTTCCAGTCTGCTGGCCCTCAGCAGACTTACCAGACTTACCAGTCTCAGAAGCTTCTTGACCAGTGGCTTCAGTTGTTGTTTCTCTAGCCACTCCACTGGTTTCCCCAGGAAACATAGGGGCATCATCATCAGAATCTGATGAATAATAGCTCCACTTTTCTTTCCTTCATTCAAAAGATCCATCAGCCTGGATTGCAACATGCTAGTGTCTATCAAATCCAGCAGACTATCCACACCTAGCTGCTCAAATGCCCATTCTTCAAATCCACTCATTGAATCAGCAGCTGGTTTTTGTCTCTTGTAGAATCCGAACTTCCACTGAAAATAGTTTTGCACCTTTTTGAAGTTAGGATCTATTTTGGTCTTTTTGGATGCCTTCTCATATGGCATAGATGGCCTCCTAATGACAGGTTCAGCAGCTTGTTGACCTCCAAAAGCTTCAACAAGTAAGCTCATGGTTTCTTCAACAGTTGTTCTAAAGTCAGTAGGTTGCTGAGACTGTACATTTGTACCTACTACTTCCAGCTGTACCACACTTGGTTCCCCCTAACTTACATGCTCTTCAGCAGGGTTAGCAGCAGACTGCTCTTCCCCCTGAGTTCTTGCAACACTTGCGGGGTCTTCAACCAAGTCTTCAATTGTCTCTTCAACTACCACAGCAGGTTCAGGTTCAGTGGTTTGCTGTGGTTCTTCAGTGGATATCACAGCAGGCTCAGGGTCAGCAGACTGCTGTATATCTTCAACAGATTGCTCAGAAACAACCTGTCCAGCATCAGGAGACTTGACACCCTCTTCAGGTGATGAGTCGGTGATCACCACAGGTGGAATGATAGTTAGGGGCTCAGCCTCAACAGCCTCTTCTTCTTCTTCTACTGGTGCTTCTTCTTGGATTCTTTGAGCATCCAGGTTTTTCAGCTCTTTCCCCTTGCCATATTTCTTCTTTTTGGCAATTTCCTTCCTTCTCTTGGAGAGGGGTTCATCATCTTTCTCAACCACAGTAGACTTTCTCTTTCTACTGTCTTCTTTCTATTGTTCCCTCAGAATTTCAACAACAGTTTTTCTTGTATTAACAACAGCAGGGTCAGTAACCTCCACTTGACCCTCAGCAGACTCAGCAGTCTGTGCTGTTTGCTTTCTTGTTTTCTTTGAAGGCTTTAACACTTCAGTTATCTTCCTTGTGTCTCCACTCTTCTTTTTCTTAGCAGCTTTCTTTGGTGCAGCAGGTTTGATGGATATCTTCTTAGTTTGCTGAACCTGCTCACCACCAGCATCACCATCATCATCATCATCATTATCATCGTCAGCAGCCTCTCCAGCAACCTCTTCATCATCATCTAGACCAGGAATAGTATAATCAATTTCCTTCTTGTATCTAGACTGATTAATATCCACAGGTGCTACATCGGGGATTCTAAGATGATTCAGCAGGGTCTGGACCATCAATCCTAAGGGCAGTGCCTTGGACTTCCTCTTCCCTAATTTCTCTTCCTTGGCCACTTTCTTCATATAATGAATGAAGTAACCAGCCCAATCAAACTTCATGCTCCTACAGATGATAATCATTAGCTCTATCTTGGGTCCTGATAGAGTGTCCATACTTCCAATCAATCCAAGTATGTTTTTAGCAATCAGTTTGCTCAGTAGACTATATTCACTTCCAATATGTTTGCAGTTGATGCCTGGAACGGATTTGATTTCTGCATCTGTCTTAATCTGATCTACAAACGCCAATTTGTCTAACCCCGTTGCTTCAGGATTGACAGAGCCATCTACCACTTCAACAAATCCAAAAACTTCCCTTAGCAGAGGAAACTTCAATTTCTTGCCCATTTACAGCAGTCTTAAATGCTTCAGTTCCTTCCTTTATATGAATATTTCTCCGGAAACTGACAACATTTGTATAAGAAATTGTGTTCAGTCTTATGTTTAACACATTTTCCAGACCGGCATACCTCCTTATTCTTCGACCAATGTTAATGGCCAGTTCGGTTCTGTTTGCATCTTCAACAAAACCTCTTACACTTTGGCTTGATTCAATTTGTACATCAACTTTTTCCGCCATTTTAATGAGAAGAATGAGATGAAGAAGATCGAATTTCAAATCTGTGTTCACACAGTGTAAATAATCGCAGTGATAAAGCAGATTTGTAAATGATGATACTGCTGTGTGATAGCCTGAATATATAGACAGTGGGTAGTTGAAACTGTCATTGCACGTACATTGAGGTAACCACGATTAAACTGAATAAATGCTGGCTTGACACGTGTTCCATAACGTCTGATAACCGTTAGATCGTGTTAACTGCGGTTATAAAGGATAGAATAAATATCCCGCCAATATGCTTTTTGACTATAATAACTTTGACTGAGTAACGTTCCATCCAGCAGTGTGAACCTCAGCGGGTTGGGCTCAGCAGTCTGCTGATAAAATTCTTCAGCAGCCTGCTGTCAAAATGACTCTGCTGATCCCTGTTTTCTTCTTGTTTTGTTCAATTGATAATACAAGATGAAGTTTAATACCAATGACTGATATGTCAAGTGAGCTCACCCAACATGACAAAGACCAATCCCCTTGGCAACCTCATTTGCTCAATTGATCAAACATAAGTACATGGAATTGTTGATACCAATGACTAATCTGCTAAGTGAGCTCACCCAACATAGCAAAGACTAATCCCCTTGGTGAATTCCAGTACATTGCTGAATATCAGTCAACCTTTATGATTCCAAGTTCAGTCCTTAATTTAGCAAATCTTTCACTATCAAGTGGCTTAGTGAAAATATCAGCAAGTTGATCTTCAGTAGGGATGTATAAAACCACCACATCTTTCTTTTCAACATGATCTCTTATAAAATGATGTCTTACATCAATGTGCTTGGTTCTAGAGTGCAGAACAAGATTTTCTGTGATTGCAATTGCACTTGTATTATCACACATAATTGGAATTTCATTTTCTTCAATTCCATAATCCCTTAATTGTTATCTTAGCCATAGTACTTGTGCACAGCAACTTCCAGCAGCAATGTATTCAGCTTCAGCTGTAGAAGTTGATATAGAATTCTGTTTCTTGCTAAACCAGGAAACCAGTCTATTTCCCATTAACTGACAGGTTCCTGAGGTACTTTTTCTATCAATCTTGCAACCAGCATAATCAGAATCTAAGTAGGATATGACTTTGAAGCTTCCTTCCGTAGAATACCATATCCCTACTCCCAAGGTCTCTTTAAGATATTTGAGAACTCTTTTGACTGCACCTAAATGACTTTCTTTAGGTTTAGATTGAAATCTTGCACAAACACCTACAGCAAAGGATATATCAGGTCTGCTGGCAGTTAGGTACAGCAGACTGCCTATCATCCTTCTGTATAAGGTCTGATCAACATCTTTGCCTTCCTTATATTCATCCAATCTGATGTTTGTACTCATAGGAGTTGAACTCTTAGTGCTGTTTTCCATACCAAACTTCTTCAGCAACTCCTTGGTATACTTGGTTTGATGAATAAAGATTCCATCTTTCATCTGCTTAACTTGCAATCCCAAGAAGTAATTCATTTCTCCCATCATACTCATTTGGAATTTACTCTTCATTAGATTTGCAAACTTTTCACACATTAAATTATTTTCAGAACCAAAAATTATGTCATCCACATAAATTTGTACCAGCAGGGTGTTGTTCCCTTCACTGATTCTGAAAAGTGTCTTGTCAATGGTTCCTTTTGTAAAACCATTGTCCACCAAGAATTGAGATAGAGTCTCATACCAAGCTCTTGGTGCTTGTTTCAATCCATAAAGTGCTTTGTTGAGTCTATACACTTTATCTTCATGATCCTTAACTTCAAATCCAGGAGGTTGCTGAACATAAACTTCCTCCTCTAGAATGCCATTCAAAAATGCACTCTTGACATCCATTTGATATACTTTGAAGTTCTTATATGCAGCATGTGCCAAGAATAATCTGATAGCTTTCAATCTTGCAACAGGTGCATAAGTTTCATCAAAATCTATTCCTTCTGCTTGAGAATAGCCTTTTGCAACTAGTCTGGCTTTATTTCTTACAATGGTACCAGATTCATCAAGTTTATTTCTGTATACCCACTTAGTACCAATGATATTTGCATGATTTGGCCTATCAACTAGTGTCCAAACTTGATTTCTTTCAAATTCATTCAATTCCTCTTGCATAGCCATTATCCAATCTGGATCTAAAATAGCTTCTTCAACAACTTTTGGTTCCATTTGAGATAAAAAACAAGTAAACATGGCTTCCAGTTGTCTTCTAGTCCTTACACCTTGCTGTACATTGCCAATAACTTGTTCAGCAGGGTGATTCCTTAACCATTGTGGATTTTGGTTATTTTGATTATCAGGAACATCATCTTCAGTAGGGTCTGCTGTAGCTTCTTCTACAGGGGGTTCAGCAGATCCTTGAACTGCTTCAGTTGTTGCATCAGTAACATTACCAGCAGGGTGTTCAGCAGGGCCAGTATCAGAAACTTTTAAGTCATTGAATCTTTCCAGAACTTCAACACAATCTGGATCAGTGACTTGTTGATTTTCAGCAGGTTCACAATCTTCATCTTCCATACCATTAAACTTAGGTTCATCAAACACAACATGAATTGTTTCTTCATGTTTCAGTGACCTCTTGTTCAGTACCCTGAATGCTCTGCTGACTGAAGAGTATCCCAAGAAAATTCCTTCATCTGATTTTGGTTGGAAAGTTTTCAGATGTACCTTATGATTTAGGATAAAACATTTGCTTCCAAATGGATGGAAATAGGATATGTTAGGTTTCCTTCCATTCCAAACCTCATAAGGTGTCTTCAGCAGCTTCTTGTTTACTGAAGTTCTGTTTTGTGTATAGCATGCTGTATTTACTGCTTCAGCCCAATATCTTTCAGGTAACAATGCTTCACAAATCATTGTTCTTCCAGCTTCCTTTAATGTTCTGTTTCTTCTCTCAGCAACCCCATTTTGCTGAGGTGTACCAGCAGCTGCAAGTTGATGTAGTACACCATTTTGTTCACAATATTCTCTTATAACTTTGTTGAGAAATTCAGTACCCTGATCTGATCTTATCTTTATTACTGTTAAGCCTTTCTCATTTTGTAATCTCTTCAAAAGATTAGGCATGCTTTGAAGTGTTTCACTTTTCTTGTTCATAAAAATCACCCAAGTGTACCTTGAATAATCATCCACAACCACTAAAGTGTACTTCTATCCTGTTACACTTGCTGGAGTTATTGGTCCAAAAAGATCAATATGCATTAGCTCCAACACTCTATTAGTTGATTGTTTGGTCTTTGATTTGAAGCTTGACTTTATCTGTTTACCTTCTTGACAAGCATCACGTATGGCATCCTTCTTGAATGTGATCTCAGGTAAACCAACCACCAGTTTCTTCTTCACCAACTGATTGATGTCATCAAAGTTCAAGTGATTCAACTTCTTGTGCCATAGCCAATTCAGTTCTGATTTGGTATGCACAATCAGGCAGGTTTCTGGAACTGCAGTAGACCAATCCACAATATACATATTCTGTTGTCTTCTGCCAGCAAGCACAACTTGATCACCTCTTTCACTAATGACAATGCAGTTGTCTTTGTCAAAAGTAACCTTGTAACCTTTGTCACAGAATTGTCCAGTGCTCAGCAAGTTGTATTCCAGTCCCTCAACATATGCAACATCCTTGATTGTAAGTCCATTTCTCACAAGTGTGCCATATCCTCTTGTGTATCCAGGTGTATTCTTGTTGCCAAAATTCACCCTTGGACCATCTTTTGCCACAAAGTTTGATAGACAGTGCTTATTCTTTGTCATGTGTCTGGAACATCCGCTGTCAAAGTACCAGACACCCTACAAAACAAAGTTAATGCATTTTAGGTACCCAAACCTGTTTGGGTCCATAATGGTCAGTGGTAAGCATGACCCTTGGCATGTCTCCATATGGTCTTCTTCTGAATGTGTCATACTTTGGTTCATACATGTATTCCACACATCCATAAGTTCTAACAGTAGGTTGTGTAGGAATCACATATGTTTTCTGGCCTTTTGGTTTGTAATGTTGTTTGAAGTGATTCTTGTTGTTAGAAACATTTGCATAACCATAGGTGTGCTGTCTGTTAGGAACAGCCCTATAATAAGGAGTCTGCTGAGGTCTCTGCTGAGGTCTTGTAAAAGTCCTCTGCTGAGCCCTTTGCTGATTCCATTGCATAGGTTTTACCCTAGCAGTATGGTTATACTTACTGTTTTTAACAGTAGGTGCAGGAATATTCCAATCATCATCAGCAGGGAAGAATCTACCTTTCCCCCTGAGATAAGTATCCCTTGAATGATTAACATTTTTGGGCTTAGGATTCTTATCCTTGGAATATTTCTGTTTCTTACCCGTCTGTGGTCCAGCAGACTTGGTAGCAGGTCTGCTATCAGCAGGCTTAGAAGGCACAGCAGTCCAATTTTTAGATTTACTCTTTTTATTAGGAGCTGTTGACTTCTTTGACTTCTGATTTTGCTTCCTTGAAGCATTCTCAGTAGGTTTTACTGCCTCAGCAACCTTACTGGGAGTTGCATCCAGTGAAGGTACAAACGTAGGATCAATTCTGGAACTAGGTTCAGTGACCTTACTGAATCCACTCTTGTTGGATTGCTGAGTTCCAAATCCAAGCCCTGTTCTATCTCCATAAGGCTTTCCTGATTTGTATGCAGTAGTGGAACAAGATGGTTCAGCAGATTCAGATGCTGCTGGATGTTCAGCAGACTTATGCTGATTCTGTCCAACATCCTTTTCTTTACCTTTGAGAACCCTTAATTCAGCTTTCAATCTTCCAACTTCTAATTCAAGAGCTTCTTTTTTCAGCCTTCACAACCTCATAACCAGATTGTATTGTCCTTAGTTGATTAAGGATGGCATCCAAAGTCTCATTGTTGTCAGAATTTCTAGGATTTGAACCACAAGTTGATTCACAATCACTTTCAGTAGGAGTATTGATAGATACAGTGTTGTATACCTCCTCGGTTTCATCCATATTGGCCATCAAAGCATAATCCTCCATATCAGCAACCAGTGCTGTATCATCTGATTCATTTCCTTTTTCAGATTCCACATCATATCCTGATTCATCTTCAGCAACCATAGCCTTCTTGCCATGTCTTCTTTGTTGACTCTTGGTCTTCAGTAGGTCCGGACAATCGGTCTAAAATGTCCAGGCTTCTTGCAATTGAAGCAAAGATAATCAGGTTCCTTGCCTTGTTTTAGTTCAGGACAGTCAGGTCTAAAGTGTCCTGGTTTCTTGCAATGAAAGCACAAATAATCATTATCTTTCCTTGGTTCTTCTTTCCTTCTTTCAGTAGGCCTCTTTGTAAAATTTCTTGCAGGGGCCTTTCCAGTCTTCATCATCCTGATTTTCTTGCTCAAGAGGGCAATTTGTTCTTGCATCTCATCCAGCATATCATCCTGTCCTCCTGATGTTTCTTCATGATGTGAAGCAGCCAATGCAGTGGTCTTTGGCTCTTCCTTTTCAGTTTCAGGCACCAGCTTCTTGCTAAATTCATATGCCTTAAGATCAGAGAATAACTTGAAGGTGTCTTCTTCATGCAATTTCCTCATTTCTTCAATTGCAGTCACCTTCATTTTCCAAACATCTTTTGCAGGTAGAGCTTCCAAGATTTTGGTGTTTACTTCCTCTTTTGAATAACTTACACTCAGCAAGGTGAGTTCATCCAGGATTGCATTGAATCTTGATTCCATTTGCTCAATGGTTTCATTTGGCAGCATCTTGAACTTTTGGAACCTCTTTCTGGCCACACTGATTTTATTCTTCTTTATTGCATCAGTGCCTTCACAGATCAAGTGAATCTTGTCCCAAAGTTCCATTGCAGTCTTGCAATCTTTAACCTTCATGTACATATTGCTATCCAAGGTTCTGTAGATGATATCAATAGCAATGTTGTTGAGGTTTGCCCTTTTTCTGTCTTCTGCATTCCATTCTCTTTTTGGCTTAGGAATGTACTCAGTTCTGTCACCCACTGTTACTACCTTTGTAATCTCCAGTGGTCCATCAGTTAATACATCCATCATCTCATCATGAGTAGCAGCAAGATATGCCTGCATTCGACGTTTATACTCATCAAATCTATCAAGAGAACACATCAACATAGTTCTAGCATACTGTGTGTTATCCATGATGCAAATCTTGAAAATCAGTAACTTGAAAGAAAGTTTTAAAGAATTTTCACAAGCACAACAAGTAGGATTCCTTCAGAACAGAAGTACTGCTCCGATACCAATTGTTGGTCCCTTGAAAAGGCTTTGGTTAAGTTTAGAGGGGGTGAATAAACTTAACACTTAAAACTTTTGGAGTTAACAAATTCTACAACTTCAGCAGTCTGCTGATACTTCAGTAGTCTGCTGAGACTTCAGTAGCCTGCTGATAAACAGTAGTCTACTGATAGTTCAGTTTGCTGAATTTGTGCAGTGGAATTATATCAAAATTAAGCCTTATTACTTGTTGTTAAATATGATACTAAGTATTAGATACTTAGTAGTGCAGGTGTGTGATTTCAGTTGCTAGATTCAGTAGGTTGATGAGTGAAATAAACTAAGTGCAGAAAGTAAAATGCTAAAAATAAATGGCCAGATTTTATAGTGGTTCCAGGTGATGTAATCCTGTCAGTCCACTCTTCTCCTGTGATGTTGGAGGGAATTCACTAGAGATCTTTGATGTAGCTTTTACAAAGATTCCTAAGTTGCTTGTACTTCACCAATAACTATGGCTTCACAAACTGAAAACTGGGAACAGGTAGAATTGCTGCTCCTGAGTCTTCCACTGGTCCTTGAAGGGTAGGAGCCTCTTCACCAGCTCCACCACAAACAACAGTCTTTCACACCTAACAGATGCTTCACTGTCTTCAGCAGATTCTTTATAAAATAAAGATTGAATCAAATAAATGATTCAGTTGCAGCAGCTTGATTAGGATGATGTAATCAGCAACTTGCAGTCTCCAAGTGTGTAATCTTGATGCAGCTTGAATACAGAATACACTTGAAGTAATTTACTGGATCAGTAGGTTTAAGCTCAGTAAGTTCAGCAGGGTGTTTTTCAGCTCAGAAATAGCACTTAAAGTTTATCCAAAAATTCATCTCCTTTTCTTGAGTTGAAAGTCTTCTATTTATAGGCAAGAATGCATGTGACTTGTATTTGAATTTCAAATGTGACCGTTCCTTGTATTTGTCCCATCTGATCTGCATTCTGTCTCTATTCATAGGACTGACACTGTTAGAATTCCTTTTTGACAGTGCAGTCTGTCCACCCCTTTGACTTGTATCCAATGGATAAAAATAAAAGTCATCCCAACGTCTTTTTAATCTCAGCCTTTGATTTTCTTGATAAGTCAAAGGTAGTTGGTTGTCCTTATCCATGTAATCTTCCAAGATAATCTTGAATTAATCGAGGTAATACATCAGTAGGTTCATGAGTCTGCTGAGATACCTATCAGTCTGCTGATCATCATATAACTGTATATAAAATACAATGCAGCTGATTACTTCTATCTAACTTTTATTTGTGTAGTTAGATTACATCATTTTAATTGTAACTAAGTTCCAAACATCATCCAACTTATGGAACTTAGACCTTCTACACAAGGTATATGTAATCAGTTTAGGTCATCACAGACTTGCCTAAATTCTGATTCCATAGCCTTGACTTAAATTACTAAGTTTGATCCCTTAGCCTTCATTTACTAAGTTTGAACCCTCAGCCTTCAGTCTTCAGTCTTCAGCAGGTTCCTGACTAGTCTACTGACCTATCTACCCTACTGACCTAGACAAGTCTGCTGAAACAAGCCAGCAGCCCTTTACAGTGCTTGTTTGATCAAACCTATTTATGAATCAAACTCTAATAAACCTATACATTTAATCTAGACATCTTTTTGCCTTTGCACTATAACAGCTAGTATGGCACTCATCATCAAAACTGAGGGATTAAGTCCAACACTTGACATCCGACTTTAATTGACTAAGTCAGAATACACCATTCAGCTTCCTTCTTCTCCTGATAACTGATAATCTTTGTCCTTAAGATTATTCAGTTTTACATGATCTATAGTTCAGTTTCAGGTCACCACAGATTTACCTGAATCTTGATTTATAGTCATGGCTTAATCAGCTTATAACTGAGTTTGCCACCTCAGTTCTTCAGTCTTCAACAATTGAGTCTGTGTCCCTCAGTTCTTCAGTCTTCTAGATGAGTCAACCGAGTCTGTGTCCCTCAACGAACTTATCTTCTTGAGTTTTCTCATAACTGAGTCTGAACCCTCAGTTCTTCATATGTATACTCAGTTTTCTTGCTGACTCATTTGTTTGTCTAGTTCCTATCTATTACAATGCTTGTCCGAAACAACATATACAAAGTTCGGACTCTAGATAGAACTTATACATTTTCTCTAGACCATTTCTTGCTTCTTCTTTCATTTTGCACTATAATAGTTAGTTATGACTTCATCATCATGGGTTGTAAGTGATCTTACTAATTACGTGACGAATCATCATCAAAACACAAATATTATTTCCAACAATTTCCCCCTTTTTGATGATGTATCATAACCCTCCCTAAAAGCAATAATAGAAGAATAGTGCAAGAAATCATAACAAATTAAAATAACAACCTGAGTTTATTACAAAGCAAACTGAATAACTTGTCAAATTACAATTTTTCTTTTTCAATAGAAAGCATCTTTTCACCAAGGAAAATGCTTCTTTTTGTTTCCATAAGTCTTCTTTCTTTTCCCTCTTCTCTTGATTCACCATCTCTAGGCTTGATTTCTAGATATTCACCGATCAATCGATTAGCCTCTACGTTGTCTTGATTTTTGAGCTTTATCAAGATCTCTTTAATCTCCTCATTCATTATATTTTCTTCTTCTTCCGAAATTAAGTTATGTTTTCCTTTTTCAACCTTTCTTTCCGATTTTATTTGACTTCCCCCTCAGTTTTTATCTTTTTACCTTTATCTGCTTTAAACTTTTCAAGAAATCTAACACAGATTACAAGCTTCTTTCTGATATTCAACACAGCTTTAAGCGAGGCTTCTTCATCTTCCTCAGTTCTTGTTTCTTTAAAATCTTCTTCTACAGCTAGCTCTTCAATCAGATTATCAACTGCTTCTTCATTTTGTTGAATAGTCGGTAGGTTAGCATCTACTTGTATATCTTGTTCTTCAACCAATAGTCTGGCATAAACCTCTTGAGCTTTGTCGGCTTTAGCTTCATCACCTTGACTTCATCTTCCCCCTTGTTTGAAGATATGCGAAAGCTTTCTTCAAATAAATTTCACAGGGTGATGATGTTTGAGTATTTGTTCAAACCTGAATAATGTGCTTTTCCAATTAATTCATGTAGGTTGAAAAGTTTATGTTGTAGAGTTTGTATCAGACTTTCGATGATCTCTTTTGCTACTTCCAATCTTTCTTCAATCACAGTTGATTGGCGTTGAGATTCTTGATTCTTGATTTGCTTGTGGATGCTTCATGAACTTGAGATGAGGAGCTGGCTTCATGGTAATGAAAATGAACATCATGACTTGACAGTTCCTTTTCATACTCAGCCTCGCAGAATTCAGCATCTTCCAAGGCTTCTCTTTGCTCTTCATTGTACTCTCCATGCATCTCAGTTGGAAGTTCACTTTCTTCAGTTTCTTCACATTCACTTCCTTGAGTTTCATCATCAATCTGAATTACATCTTCATTTTCAGTTTTCTTTGCCAGAAATTTGTTCCACATCCTTCTTTGTCTCCTCAAGGTTCTGTCATCCAACCTTACAGTCTCACTTGAACTAGAATCGAGATTTCACTTCTTTCTTCTTCAACGACTTTCCTCTTCTTCATTCCAGTGGGCACCGATTTGTGTTTCACTTACATTTGTGTGGATTTTGAAATGGAGAAATGATCTAGTATCCTTTGAACTAGATAAGTGTATCCCTTTTTCAATAAAAACTTTTCTCTAGTAGCCTTCCTTTCTTTGGCTTTCTCTTTTAAATGCGAAATTTGTGTGATCAATTGATTGAGAACAAACTTGTTCCAATCCAATCTTTCTTCAAACCATATAGCAGCTTTAGTTTATCTGTCGAAAGAGTGTAGAAATTCGAGCATGACCAATGACATTTCTAGTCAGAAGGATCGTCAAGAATGCGAATTCTTGTTTACGTTGATAGATGGATCCAATGAAATTTTTCTTGTCCTTGTTGAGTCTGTGACTTTCCAAAGCTTGCCTTTTTCTTCATTTCCAAATGTGAGAGATGAAGATCCTCCGATTATGTCTAAACCAAAGACTAGGGAAAGAAGATGTTCGTTAACAGTAATGCACTTGTCTTGAACCGTTGTCCTGAAACTCTTCCCATCATCGATGATTTCGGCATTTTTGTAGAAGTCTTTGATGCCGTCTAGACACAAAGTAGTGACCTTTGTATCAATCAAATTCTCCAGTCCTCGAATTTTCTTGATCTTGTTTACAATCCGAATTGATAGAGTGGAGTTTGAAAATTTTTGACTGAAATCATCTAGACTTGTGGTGATTCCATCATCAATGTTGTATTGCTCCATGGATTTCTGAATTAGGAATTCTTGGAAGAATCTTGAGTGCTTTGAAATTGATTGAACAGATTTCGTCAAGATTGCATTTTTCAATCATTTTCAAAATGAGAGTCGTGTCACAATCAATGAGATTTGTAGGAATGTACATCTACTTTTTCTCCTAGATTGACACGTGGCTTCGAGTGATTTGTCATGTCAGCTCAAGCATCGGATGGTAGCTGGAAAGTTTTACGCATTTGACCAATTTGCCCTTTATCAGCTTTTGCATTTTCGACTTTGTGTAGAAGTCAGTTTTTCTGAGGAATTTGCAATAAAACCCGACTTTTCCTGCAAAACAGTTTTAAGTTTTCTTCCGTACCCATATCTTCTTGGGTCCGGCTGGATTAGTTACTGAAGTATAACTTTCAGTTTCTTCAATGCAAGAATTAAGCTTTCTCATTTCTTTTATAGATAAACCATTACGCTCAACCTTAGTTGATTTCACAAGGATTCTTTTAGATCTTTCATCTTTGATTTCTTTGTGTAATCCACTAGGTCTTCCAGTAACTTGATGTCTAGAGTTTATACTCTTTGAAGTCTCAAGAGGTAGGGGTGGGGAATCATCATTGCTTTTGGCAAATTTGTTGAACATTAACCTTTCAGCAAGATGCGACAACTCAGTTTCGAGAAACTCATTCCAATCTTTTGCTTTGCCAAGTTCTTTGTCTTTTAGTCTCAACTCCAACGTGAGATTTTCAGTTAACTTGACAAGCTTAGAGTTTCTCTGATTGAGTTCAGTGAATGATAACCGAGTTGAAGAATGTACCTTTTCATGATGGTTTGATACGGTTTTAAGATTTGAGTGTACATTCTTTTGTTGCTCTAATGAATCTTCTATATCAACTTGCAACAACTTCTTTTCGCCTTCTTCTGTGAGATCTCTTTGTGATGGAACTCCTCTGGATTTGTCTATATAAACATTGAAGTTTGTATCCACATCATCACTGAGTTGAGGTTCTGGATTTGTATGCAAATTTGTCGCACTGAACCTCTCAAATAATTGATCTAGAAAATCGGATACATTTTGCAAACAATTAGTCGAGGGTGAAAAAGCCAACTTATAATTCTAGATATAGTCATTGAAATCGAGCTAAGTGCTTTTACAACTGATTGGGGGGGGTCTTCAAAAACTGGTTTATAAGCTATCTTTGAATCACTTCCAAATGGAAGAACTGCTCCGATACCAATTGTTGGTATCGGAAATAATGATGGCCAGTTACTTCAAACAAACAAACTAATACTGAGATTCAGTAATGGATCTCTTCAAAACAGAAGCACTGCTCCGATACCAATTGTTGGTCCTTGGAAAGTCTAACACAAGTTTAGAGGGGGGGTGAATAAACTTGTCACCAAAAACTTTCCCAAAGCGGAAAGTACCCGAGGAACTGAGTTTCTCGAAACTCAAACCGACCCTCGATTCAGTTTTGTTCCTATCCTTTAAACATGCATAGGAGTTCAGCTAACTCAACTAAGTAAAAGCCAATACTGACTTATTCTTAGTCCAATTAACTGGCAGCGGATAAAACTAGCCTTTAGTGCAATAGATGTGTTAATAAAGATCTGAACCTCCTATGTATCAGTTTTGTGCTGACTCAGTGTCGACGTTTGCTGAGTGTGAAGATAACAAGATAAGGCAATAATTGAATCAATCACAGCACAAATGTAAATGCATAAAGTAAATCAACACATAATTTGTTTATGGAAGTTCCGGGCGGTGTAATCTCGTACATCTCCCCTTCTCCTGTGGTGTAGGAGGTATCACTAGAATCTTGAGTAACCGTTACAAAATCCTAGTCTAATGACAATCCTTCACGACACCCTACTTTCATTGTCTACACATAATGAAGAAAGGTAGAATTGCTCCTTCATTCTGCACACTGATCCTTCGGAGGTGGAATGACTCCTTCACCAGCTCACCACTAACACACACAGTCCGCAGACTGTACCAATAGCTGTGACAACTAAGTTGCAACCGTATGAGGAAAGGTGGAATTGCTCTCCTCAAACTATGCACTGTCAACCCTTTTTCACAAAGGTTAGGTTTAGAATTAATCAAGGATTAATTCAGTGATCTGTCTGATTCTTCTGGATATATCATTGTAGCTCCAAGATGCCTTCTTACCCCTTAATGGGTTACTAGATCTTTCTTTTAAATCTCCAAGGCAATTTTGTTAGCGTCCCTTTTTTCTAGATATGAAGTCTGATTTCCTGGATCTGGATCTTTAGATATGTGCTTTTCAAAACTTCTCAGATCACCTTTCCAATCCATTTTCTCTGTGTATTTATAGGGGTGATGCAACGGTCAACCAGCTCTTGTAGCCGTTACATTTGTCGTTTAGCCAACGTTCATGTGTACGACCTTTTGTCGTTTTGTCAGTTCAAATTCAACAAGGCCTTAACTCAGTTTTTTACTCTTCTTCAAAAGCGAGTACCTTGTATTCTTGACATCCGACTTTAATTGACTAAGTCGAATACACCATTCAACTTCCTTCTTCTCCTGATAACTGATAATCTTTGTCCTTAAGATTATTCAGTTTTACATGATCTATAGTTCAGTTTCAGGTCACCACAGATTTACCTGAATCTTGATTTATAGTCATGGCTTAATCAGCTTATAACTGAGTTTGCCACCTCAGTTCTTCAGTCTTCAACAATTGAGTCTGTGTCCCTCAGTTCTTCAT